>LPNX010731659.1:0-51220 GCA_001517045.1 Pseudotsuga menziesii | reverse complement strand
GCGTTTTGAGGGCTTCTATCTAGCACATGAGTAAAAAATCAGGTTTTCATCGCCAAATTTGGCCAAAAAGTGTTACCCATCTTCATGGAATCACCCTCGACACAATAACTTTTCCCACAATTGATTTGCTTTGGAAGGTTTAAGTCCGACAAATAATTTTTTATGAATAGTTGGTTATCCAAGGGATAAATAATATCAACAACTATATTAATAAGATTAATATGTTTGAAACAATCTGAGAGGTGTATATTTGATGCAGAAAAAAAAAATATTATTAATTTATCAAATATATACCTGTTGGAGTATTCTAAACATATTAATCTCATTAATACGGTTGTTTCTAGTTTATTAATATATATGGTATAGTGTGGAGAAGTTGTTAATTAATATAATAATTTGTAAACATGAGTATGTTGTAAAATTAATTTATACTTTTGAAATTGATTATATGAGTAAAAAGACTATGCAATTATTTTAAAGTTTAATATTAACATTAATATTAGTATTATTAATTTTAATGTTGTTGTTATTATTATTATTGTTATTATTATTGTTGTTATTATTATTATTAAGTGTTATTACTAGCACAACCACATTTTTAACAATGCTAGATATATATGGTGTCATTATATTTAAAAATGCGTGTAAAATGGTGAAAAACTTATATCAACCACTTTTAAAAATGTGATTGCAAAATGCATTGGGATCTCTTTCACCTAGAGGATTCACCATAATACCAATTATAAGAAGAACATAGATTTGAACCTAGACCAAAGTCGAAATCTTGTAAGAAACTACACCAACCTTTATGGTTTCTTGGCATTATGCATAGTGGGAGGTGGCATGACTGAAGGAACATTCTAACATGGTCATGATGTTGGACATTGATCCCATCTACAATTTTTGTCAATGTTCCTTTGATAGTAACTGACCCACATCCATTAATTTTAGGAGACTTGTATCTTGGGTCTTCTCCAACCCTTCCCTACATTTTGATGGTGCTTTGAACACATACATGACTAAGTTCCAAATCAATCAAAGACTAATGTTGGGTCATACTATCTATCTATAATATAGACTTCAGAGTCCGGGAGGTTGCTAGATGACCAACTATTGAATTCTTATTTGTTCAAAGTGGAAGCAATACCACAGATTATTTGGAAGACATCAATAATGGGGGTTGTGCCTTAGGGATACTCAATAGTGTAGTAGAAACAATTGGTTGTTAGGGTTGTGGGTTATCGGATTCAATTGTAGGATATCTTTACAAGTTGGTCATCAAAAATATAATTAGGAAATGTGTTATGACCCATGATCACATATGGATATTGTGGGAATGTGATAATAGAGTGGTGAGAAGCCACTGAGTGGGAAAGGCCATGGCTTAGAAGGTGTTCCATGCAGGATTATGGTTCCTTACAATGTTCAAGGATGCAAAGGAATATGCCAAGTCTTGCAATGTGTGATAATTACTAATCCCCAAATCGATGTCATGTAAACTAGGTTTGGTTCATGTGTCAACCTAATCTAAAATATTCTCAAGTGGCATAAGCTAGAGGATGTCCATCAACAATTTGATGAAATGTTTGAAAAAAATTATTTAACATGGATTTCACTAGGTAGAAAATATGTTTACCAATGTCATGGTTAGAGATCTAGAGGACTTCAAATCTACCTTACATATTTACCTTTGCATGCAAGGAAGATAATAAATCAAGCAAATTGCTAATGAATAATTGAGATGAGAAGTTGTAAATGGGAGGTCACGAGTTCAAATCCCTCGTGAGTACTTACTTGCTAAAGACCAGAGTTTTCCCTTCAATTTCATCAGCTACTATCCCTACCATAAATTAGTTAAACTTAATTTCAAACACATAAAATTATATTGTCTACATACACAACTTTCACTTACAACATATTGAAGTTCTTCTAACATTTTATTTTCCCGCTTTGGGTTGGGTATAGTAGTTATAATTGATTTGAGTGTGATGTATAAACCTATATTTTATGTTAAAATCCCTTATTTGTCATAGAACTTACACAATTTATAATTATGATGCTAGTATCATGTATGTCTGTTTTGACGCTATTATGTGAATGGTCCAACGATAATAGTGCCACTGCCACATGTCGGATATTACTTTTAGGAAAAGCCACTTTACATCACAATAATACTATTATTATGTGTCAGTTATGATGAAAGTGATGATATCTCCGATGATAAAAGTTCCACCTAGACGACAATACAATTATGGAAATTCTTTGTAAGTTGTCGCACTTACGATAATAGGTCATAATGATGATGATACTATGCCACATGCTCACAACCAGGCCTGGAATTTGATGTTCCACAGAACGTTTTTTTTCATTTTTACACGTACTTGATATGTAAGTTTTTGATAAAAACGTCAACATTGACACGTAAAAAAATAGTTGAAACGACGTTTATGAATTTAGATAACTCGTAAAAAATTTTAATACCTATGTTAACTACTAAAACCTAGCTTACAACTAGAGTTACTCGAGAAACACATAAATAATAGACTTCTCATTGTATTTATTTATATTTTGTGTTTTTAATTATATTATGAGTTTTTGTGTCTGAATCTTCAAATTTTTCCAAAAAAAATCTCTAAAATTTTCTACTTTAAAATTTTATAATTTTCTTAATTAATAAATTTCTACATAAATATTTAATTCACATTTATATATAATATTAAAAGTAAATTGAAACTCCACAAAATTAGTTAAAAGCCTCAAATAATAATCACAAACAACTTGAAACCATCATTAAAAATTTATGGAGAGACAAAAGAAAATTGAATTTCCAGGCCTGCTCACAACACTAAACAAAAAACCAATATTTCGAATCTCGATGTTGAGAGATGATAAGACGTCACATTTTCAATGAAAATAGAAACACTATTGACAATAAACTCATTATAGGGAATCCAGTGATGATATGTAGTGCGACAACATGTGAATCGAAGATTCGAAAGTAAGACGACATCTGACATTTAGAAAAATAATTTACAAATGGTTATATATAAGAGTCTAATCAATCATGGTTATATAGTAAAAAATGTCTGGAAATAAAATCAAGTGAGCTATCAAACTTGATCAATTAGAGATTTACAATTAGAGTTAACTACTACTAAAAATTTTACGTCATTAGGCGTTTTTCTCCGAAGAAGTTCGGAAGACAACTGTAGCTTTTGTCGTCTATGCGCCCAACCCTGCTCCTTCGCGTGTCCCGTTGGCCATCCGGTGGTCCTCCGCGTGTGGTCTTCTCGATCCGCTGGTCCTCCGCGTGTTTTAAGGTTCAGCTGCCCTACTCTGTCCTACAAGTTTCATTGTTCATGGGATTTTTCGTGACTGTTCAGTCTGTCAAAAGCGCCCATTTCGCCTGGAAGTTTCATTTTTAATTGTTCATGGGCTTTTCCCTGAGTGTTGAGTTTGTCAGAACCGCACTTGTCCGACAGTTCTGGAGTGGAGCGCCGTGGGCGATATTTGGAGAGCCCGTCCTGTGTGAAAGACCAGTGTTTTAACTAAACCAAAAAACAGTGAGGTGGAGAATTCTAACATCCGAAAAACGGTGAAGTGGAGACAACATCAGTTGTGCAGGTGCAGGTGGCTGTGATGGAGGATTCTTGTAAAAGGGCCACACTGTTGCTGCAATCTCTCCAAAACACAGCACCAACACTTTCAGTTTCTTCGCTGGATCAATCCAACATCACCAATTTTTTTGAAAGTTTTTCTCTCAGAGGAATCCAAATTCAGCAGATAACACAAGGTCGACTGCTCTGCACCTTCACAGTACCTCCCTGTCTGGTCGTATGTTCGATTCGCTCTTGGCCTCTCTATATATTCTCATCTTTATTTTGGGCCTCTTTGATACATTGTTATTATTAATGTTGTCTGTAGGAGGAAAGTGGGCATTGGCGCGCAGCCGCTCTGATGGGTCTTGTGGACAATGTTTGTGGAGCTGCTATTGTGTCATGTGGTCTCCCATTGAAGGTCTCCGTTGACTACAATGTTTCATATATTTATCCAGTCAAATTCAACGTAATACCCATTCTCAGATTTATTCTTGGCTTGCCCATAATTTTTTTCCAAGCAAATGTAATTAGAAGTTAAATTTGGTTGTATCAGGATGAAATTGAGATCGATGTGAGGGTTCTGGGTCACAATGGAGGCCTTTCTACAGTAGTTGTGGAACTGAAAAACAAAGGAACAGGTGAACTCGTTGCTCAAGCTCGCCATTCCATGCATAGTCCTCCTACATTCAATCATAAAACCCCTCTCAGCAAAATTTGAGCTTATTTTGGAAAATCTTTCTGTGTTGCTCATATTGATTAAGAAGTGATCCACTGTGGCATGCGACGAATACTGTTACTTGTTCGAACTTCTTTTAACTCTGAAACATAATATATTGTCTTTGTTACCTTGTATTTTTCTATATATATTAATGAATTTGCCTTGCCTGATTAAGGGTTTCATTGATGGCATTAAGGGTTTCATTCAATGGTCTATATGCCCTCTATTTTTGTTTGAAAGGGGATTTGGTATACTTTAGTCATGTACATAAAAAATAACGCACCAGCAACGGGCATGTTTTGTCCCAAATCCAACTACAATTGGGTATATTCTGGATCAGATCATCCAAACATATCAGATGGCTTGCACAACCGTATTTAAATTTTTTGAAATGGTATTGAGGGGAGGTGCAGCGGTTGATGCCTTTGTAGACAACTTTGTATAACCTAGTGTTGCCTTAGAACGAAAAGAAGGCTGAGTGAAGAAGATTTGGGTTCTATTTATCTTATTGTTTTATGCACTGCTGATGATACCTGGTCCAATTCTGTTAGAGTGATCACTTCTATCACAGACGTTGAGTGAAAAAGATTTGGGTTCTGTTTATCTGAGGGTTATATGTGCTGCTGCTAATATCTGGTTCAATTCTATCAGAGTGACATCACTTCTATTACAGAACAATATAGGCTGCCACACATTTGAGAAATGTATGTTGCCCCGAGAAACTAGGTTGTTTATTATCATTGCACACTGCATTTGAGTACCATGATTCCATTTTCGTTTCCCTCATTGGAACTCACTTTGGATTACTATTGAATGTTGTGTTTCACTGGGAGACATTCTTGACATCCCTACATCTCTTCTTCTTCTTTTACTGATGGAACTCACTTACTTTTAAAGCCTCCACGCCCTCCCAAAGCCCCAAATTTTCAATTTTCAATTGAAAAGAAAGGGTAGCAACAAGTGAGGACTTTCTGCTTTTAGGATAAATTTTCAGCTTAGAGAAGTAGAGTT
Source organism: Pseudotsuga menziesii (assembly GCA_001517045.1). Classification (NCBI taxonomy): domain Eukaryota; kingdom Viridiplantae; phylum Streptophyta; class Pinopsida; order Pinales; family Pinaceae; genus Pseudotsuga; species Pseudotsuga menziesii. The sequence continues at coordinate 45,892 of LPNX010731659.1, read as the reverse complement.
TTAGCTTGGATCAATGGAGAGAGATAATTATGGATGAGTGCATGTTTGTTTGTTGAAGTTTTTTCTTCAAAATTGAAGTTTTCAATTCTTATTTCCAACCATCAAACCCCATTTAGGCAACATTACAGGTCTATCAAAAACTAAGCGAGTCACTCAAGTTTCAATAGTGAAATGAGGGGCAGTTAAATGGAAGAAACGTGAAGTGGGAGTGCAATTGAAGTGGGTTTGGAAACTGTTGAAAAATATACAGTTGGGCATTCGACTAGCTGGCAGTTTTACTTTGATTTGTTTGTAACTAAAATGTACTTGTTCATAATCCATGGGAAGCTGAATGTTTTATCAATCCCATAGTTGTTTAATATTTATGTGTGTTTATGGTGCATAGTAAAGGCAGTGCTACAAAGTGTACTTGTGTGTATTTTTCCTTTGTCTCTCTAGGTGTTGTTGTTGCAATATTTCTCATTCATGAACATGATGTTAGAGCTTGTACAGGCATGAAATCTCTCACTAGAGGGGTCCATGGTCATGGGACTTTTCTGGAGCGTAATCCTTAGTCCGTGAGAGTAGATTTCTATTTATTAGAGTTTTGTTCATCCAGTTTGATTTGCTACTTGATGGGTTATTTAACCTATGTGGGGACTGAAGCATGTGTTGGTCAAGTTTCACTATTTTTGTGCATATGAGATGCCAACTTTCTTTTAGTACAGTGTTGGAAGACATGCATTCTCTGATCTGTGTGCTGCATGCCATATTTTCTTATTGCTCGAGCATAGTGATCCACTTAGAGAGGAGTGCATTAGTTTTGGCTGTTGCATATTTGTTTGTTGAACAACAAAATTGCGTCAGGAAAAGCGCTGCTATTGGAATGTGGAAGTGATGAGCCTAGTTTGAAGAGGTGAGAGGAGTCAATGATGCACATTTAGAAAGGTGACTATGGTCTGCTTCCAAGTAAGAGAACATTTTTTTGGACAGATAAAGGGTTTTCTTAAGTGAGTTTTGTAGTTGTGGCCAAATTGTAAATCTTATGTTCTGCCAATGGAAGAAATGGTGAGCCTAATGCAAAGCACACATGTGTGGGCCTTAGTTGTTGATAATAGCATCAAAGGTTTGACCACCTTGATCATCAAAGCCTAATTCTTTCAAAGAATCTGAATATGGTTCATCGTTATCAGTTAGAAACAAGTGTGCGTAAAGCTTGTATGTTAGGCAAGCATCGCAGGGGAAAATTTGCTAGAGAAGGTGCACGGGAAACAAGTAGTCAGAGTTGGTACACGATGAATCATGATCTATGTGGTCCTTTGAGAATGTTCTCATGGGAAGGTGTGGAGTATTTTATAAAAATAAAAATTGATCATTTCTTGAGGAAAGTGTGACTGTGCTCTCTCAAGAAGAAGTTAGAGGTACTTCAAACTTTAAAAAAATTCAAGGCTATGATCATTGATGAAAACGTAGCATGGAAGCAAGATCAAGGTTCTTACAACCTATAATGGAGGTAAATACAAATCCAAATACTTATAATGGTATTGTAGCTATGATATTCACAAACAACTAGCTTGCTTGTATACTCCTCAATAGAATGGTGTTGCAAAGTGTAACAACAAGGCAATTATGGAGATGACAAGAAGCACGCTTAAGTGTATGAATTTGATAAATGAATTTTGGGTTGAAGTAATGCATATAACAATATGTCTACTGAAAGTAACTCCAGCCAAGGTAGTCAGAAACATCGCATGGGAAGAGGGATGGAGTGGTAAGAAACCAGATGCAAGTCCTCTTATAGTATTTGGGTGTAACAATTAGGTTTATGTTCCAAAAGAAGAAATGCACAAGCTAGAGGATAAAAGCAAGATGTGTATCTTTTTAGGCTAAAATGAAGAGTCTAAGGACTATAGATTCCTTGATTGTGATAATAAGTAGTTGGTGGGGATGTCTTCTTTGATGAATATCACAGCTAGGGAGACTTTGAAGAATTTGAATTATCATGGCCTATTGAAGACAAAGGTAGGAAGATAACAAAAGAAAGCATTTCAATTAGGAAAGCAGAATTTATGAATAAAGTGGTGATGAAGAAGCAAATGACAACAAGGCTTGTAATGAAGGGATGTTACTAAAGCCCAAGAAGATTTCAAAATGGTACTTGTAGATGCTGAAAGATTAAAACTTAAAAGCTACAAGAATTACCTAAAAGCAAAGAAAAAAGCAAATTTTCAAGAAGATTGCATCAATCAACTTCATAGCAAGTAATTATAGCTTTGATGTTTACCTGTGTAGCATGGGTACCTGTATCTAGGGGTCGGGTACACGTACCGAGTACTTAGGTACGGTAAAGCTATGTAACCAGTTGTACTGGGCCGTACCCAAATCAAATTTCATGTACCCGAAACATCAACATTAAACTGTTCTCCACGTTTGGGTATGCCAAGGGTACGACTGACTTTATTTTAGCATGAATCAAGCCTCCAATCTGCTCGCTTAAGGGTTTAGTTGTATTGTTTGATAAAAAATTTAATAAAAATTTAAATAATTAAAACTTAAAACTTAAAACAAATTACAATTAATTTTTAAAGAGTGGGTCCTTACGCCTTACCTAAACCCATACTCTCATTTCATTGCTCACGATTCTATCTTTCAGCAGTGGCTACCTTTCAACAGTGGTGGAAAGTGGACTAGAAGCGGCGGACAGTGACCAACAACCTCTTCATGGGCAGATAGTAGGGACGATTTCAACTTTCAGTCTTCAGCAGTAGGCTAGCACGGTGGTGTGGGGACTGAGAAGCGAGAAGCTTAACTGATGAGCATGGGCCTCAAATCAAGAGTGATGCCTATCTAGAGAGTTTACTGACAGAGGACCTTAGTGATGTTGATGACATTGATCTTGAGGATGCTAATGACATGGCTTGAGAAAGCCAAATCAACTATCATGTTCATTGTTCAACTTCATAGTTTTGAACTTTCTATTTCATGTTTGGAAATGCCATTAGGCAAATTTTGAATGTAGTATGACAATGGACTCATGGAGTCATGGAAATATAATATTTATATTATTAATTATATAAATTCCAGTCTTCCACTTGATATATGCATGGATGATGTGTCTGTCACATGTTTTAATATATATATATATATATATCCCTCGATGTACCCAAGTACCTTGTTTCAAAAAGTGGTGTCCCCATCCCCGTCCTTGTACCATTACCCGTCCCTGTACCCACGTTTCCTGGCAACTTAGATGTTTACTGCTCTAATGAATTTGTTTCATTGAATATGGACAAGGAAGAGAGGAATGGGAGGAAGCAATGTAGGTAGAATATTAAATTCCATACAAAAAAGGAATGTGGGAATTTGTGGAATCACTAAAGGAAACCATGCAATTGGGTGCAAGTGGTTCTATAGGGAAAAGCACAAATTAGATGGTTCAATTGTCAAGAAGATTGCATAAATCAACTTCGCAACAAGTAAATATAGCTTTGATAATTGCCAAGAAGATTGGATTAATTAACTTCATAGTTTATACATCCTGAGTGGGCCTAACAATTAAGAACATGAGTTTTCTCCTCGAAGGTCACATGTTCAATTTTGGAGGGGGGTAGGGTATGTACATATGAGCAAGTTGTTGTTTGCAGATATGAGTGTGGGGATAGCAAGGTACCAACACTCGCATTCTTTCTTACAGGCTAGAGAGGGGGATGAATTTGTATTTTTGGGCTGATCCCAATGCCCAAAAATTTACCACAGAAATGAACTTTGCAACAAGTAAATATAGCTTTGATGATTACCATCCAAATGAACTTGTTTTAGTTAAAGATAGCACAACGAAAATAGGAATGGGATAAAGCAATGTAGGTTGAATATTACTCCATTAAAATAAGGAACATCGGAATTTGTGGAATCACTAAAGGTAAACGTGCAACTGGATGCAAGTGGTTCTATAGGGAAAAGCAAAAAGTAGATGTTTTAGTTGACAATCAACAAGTAAGGTAAGTGGAAAAATTATTTTACATGGAAGGCATTGATTATGATAAAACCTTTGCACTTTTAATGAAAATGAATCCAACCAACTTCCATGAATGCTCAATTCAAGTGAACCATTCATCATATGGATGTCAAAAATACCTTTCTTAATAGAAATTTAAAAGAGGAAATATACATGCAACGACTTGTAGGCTTTCTCTAAAAGGGAAAAGCACCTTGTGTGCAAGTTGAAAAAGGTATTTTTTGGAGTTTAGACTCAAGTAGGGACCTGGAGCGTATCATCCGAAGATTGATGACCATTTTAGGGCCAATAGGTTTAGGATAAATCCATTGACTCTAAAATTGTACACAAAATTCAAAGATGATGTCATCAGAATGGTAATTATTGTAGTGTTATATGTAAATGGTCTAATGTTTACAAATAGCATATAGGTGAGCAAAGAATTGACAAGTGAGGTGTACAAATCCTTTGAAATGACATGAGTTTGGCATACTTCATTATTGTTTAGGAGTGAAAGTATGGAAGATGGATGACAATATCATTATCTACCAAACCAAGTATGTGCATGAAACATAAAAATACTTGAAATGGTAGATTGCAAGTTATTGTAACTTTTATTAAAACAAGGAGTATCGACTTTTAAAGATAGAAAGTCAACATATGCGACTTTATACAACGAGCTAATAGGGAATTTGATCCACCCTGTTTTCACCTAATTTTCACCTTGGATCACGTGGTAGAAATATTCAAGCCATTGCGTGCGGCCTTGGGGGAAAGCTCGAGCCAAGTGTTTTCACCTGATACTCGGCTCCTTCATCTAGGCCAACTGCTAGCGAAGCCAAGGGGGTGGTCCCTAATAAAAAGAATCTATGGTCTTTATTCTAAAACAAAAGAAAAGAATCTAGGAGTTAAACGTGAAATGGATTGAAAACTCAACAATGAGTTACTACAAATGAATTATAATAACAGCAACATTGATAATTCAAACACCATTCATGACAATATGCGGAAATTGATTTAACCATAAAAATGTGGAAGACTAGTGCCAGTGAATATGAAGTGCTTGTGTATAAGGGTTGCTGCTGTAGTCTCGGTGAAAGTATTGCAGTGTGTCGTTGGTAAGTTTTAAGATTTATTAATGAGTTGATTAAGGAGTGGTCAAATTGGGGTTTTGCCCAACAAGCCAAGTTCCCTTGAATTGAGCGCTAGAGCAGTTTTACCAAGTGTCCAACGGGGTGAGGCATATCCTGCTTGGAGTAGCCCACTGAATCTGTGGTAGTAACCCTCTGTGACCTCCCGAATTCTCAAAAAATTAACTTGTGTGGATTTTCCTATAATCTTGTCACTTGTATCCCTTTCTGGTTACAACAAGCTGATCATACGAGCTGCAGTGGTTTAGAGCATACAGAGAAGGAGTCTTGATCTTTTTTATTTAAAACTAAAAAAAATTGATGTTTATTAGCAACCCACTCACGACCGATAATCTCTTTCCCCCTTTCAAGATACTCAAGAGAGCACAACCAGGTTAATTTTAAATACTAAAAGAAATGATCAAAAAAGGAATTTGTTTTTTAATTATTCTTACCACGAATCTCTTTTCCCTTTCAAGTAACTCGGGAATGCGTGGGGTTAGTATTTCTTTTGTTGGAAAAGATAAAATAAACAACTTAACTAGGAAAATAAAACTAAACTACCAACGCAATCAAAACATGAAAAAAGACACACCGACGTCGATACCCCTAGGGGGAACGTTGAGTGGGCTCTTAGGAGCCTATTCAAAAGTTTATTTAAACTTATTACAATTTTGAAGAAATGCACTTTGGTCCTTATAATTTGGATCCAAAGGCTTACAACTTGATAAAAAAGTGTTTTTTTGTGAAAATGGGAGGTCGCAGAGGGTTACTACCATAAACTCAAGGGGCTATTCCAAGCAGGTTATGCCTCGCCTCGTTTGACACTTGGTAAAACCTCTCCAGCGCTCAATTCAAGATAACTTGGCTTGTTGGGCCAAACCCCAATTTACCCACTCCTTAATCAACTCGTTAATAAATCTTGGAACTTACCAAAGAGACATTGCAATACTTTCACCGAGACTATAACAGTAACCCTGATACACACGCACTCCATATTCACTGGCATTGGTCTTCCACATTTTTACGGTTAAATCAATTTCCACATATTGTCATGAATGGTGTTTGAATTATCAATGCTACTGTTATTATAATTCATTTGCAGTAACTCATTGTTGAGGTTTTAATCCATTTCACGTTTAACTCCTATATTCTTTTCTTTTGTTTTATAATAAAGACCATAGATTATTTTTATTAGGGACCAACGCCCTTGGCTTCACTAGGACTTTTCCGATACGGAGGAGTTGAGTATCAGGTGACAACACTTGGCTCGAGCTTGTCCCCAAGGTTGCACCCAGTGGCTTGAAGATTTCTGCCACGTGACCCAAGGTGCAAATTAGGCGGCAACACACCCCACTACTACTATGCCACTTTTATGTTTTGTGGTTTATGGCAATTCCAAATACGTTCACTGGAAAATGGCAAAAATTCCTAATGTATGTGAAGGGTGCACTACATTATGGACTTGAATACATAATTGTATTTGGTGAGTTGCATTGATGAGAGAATGTTCGCCATAGGTTACTCATTCAACATGGGATTAAGTGTAATTTCATGGAGGAGTAAAAGCAACCAACATATGTATTGTAAGAAAAGTACTAGGTATTGTTTAGTGCAACGTGTCTTGCAAGGATTCTAATTTATAGTTAATATGATTATCAATGCATGATTAAGCTCATGAAGAACTTGATCCTTCGCTTGTAGGATTAGACACATTGTTGAGACACACCACCACTTTATTGGACACCAAGAACTTAAAGTTGTGTACTGCAAAATTATAGATCATCTTGCATATCTCTTCATGAGGCATTGAGCATGGGAAAGTTACAAAAATAGAGGGGATGACTAGTTTAAAAGAATAAAATGGTCATTAATGGGGGTGCTAAAGATGTAATTCTTATTTTTAGTTAGTTTCCCTAATCCATTAAAATTTTAAGTAGGGTTAACATTAGAAGCATATGGCACTTTTAGAGGGGGCAAATCAAATTTGGGTTGGTTTCCTTTTTTTGGTTGGAGGATAATTCTCATGCTTAGTTGTCCAAGTTTGAGACTATTATTGTACTAAAAATATATTCCTATGCAATACAAAACTGACATGAACAAGGCCAAGCACCATTAGTCTAGATATTGGAAGAAAATGGAGGAGTTATGTGCCTCTTGAAAAGGAAATAATACTAACCAAAGACCTTGTAATAGACGGGGTAGAAAATATTGAAGTGCTTTTGTATCTCAGTCTCTTGAAGATGGGCAGAGCTGACAGAGTTTGTATGCTAGTTTGATATGATAATTGACTTCAACCTGAAGCCGATATGATCCAACCCAAAATTGGTCCTATTAGATCGTAAAGGAAATCATCTAGTGAGAAAGCATGTAAGATGGTCGAACAATTAGGCCATTTCCTAGCTCCAGGAAGTGCTCTACATAGAAGGCCATCTTGTGCTTTAGCCTGCATGGGGGGTGATCCACATAACTTGAATGTAATGCCTACAAATGCCCTCTCAAATAATCATATTCAACTCTAACTTAATCAGTAGTAGTTGACCAAGGGAATCAAGGGAATGTTTGTATGAGGGGAGGCAATCCACCAAGATATCGATTGTAATAGACATGTGGCTTCCTCAAACCAACAACGAACTCACCAAATATGATTGGTTGAGGTAAGGACTCTAATAAGTAGTATGCAAGGTAAGGGGTATCGATCCCTGTCAGCAATTGATTTAGAAAAGTTATGAATTTGATGCAAAAGAGAAACCAATCCAAAAATGGTTTCAATCTGGAAGGGGTGGGCCACAAACTCTACACGAAAGACGAGCTAGAAGATTGTCCTCTTGCTTATGATAGTGTAGTGAAGCATGAGGACCTAAACCTTCTCTATCGTGGTCCAATCTAACTCTAGCAAAATAGGTCCCCAAACCTTAGAATTGCACAAGATCATGGGCTTTATAAGGCTATCCATGAAGTCCATATTGGACTATATGTCCTAAAAATGGTTTTGAAAGCATTGTCTCTTGAGAAGAGTGAGGGAACTATTATCACACATATAGTAGTCGAGCTACCATATTGTATTTTTTAGATTCCAGCATACTTTCCAGCCAGTTCCCTTACATATGAGATGTTGAGATGAGCATCTATGATGGATCACTATTTGATGATGGACTATAGTACTTTCCCATGCCATGACTGAGTCTCAGGACACTCAGATTTGAGGACTGATGTAGTCATTTAGCCATTTCAAAGCAGTCAGTAGTGCCTATATTTACAACAGTAGTTTCTCATTGGACAAATGTTGGTTTAGATTGATTATTTACATGTATATGACTCGGCGGATATTATCTTGTGATTGGTTATTATTGCTTTTATACTCATTTTTGTGACATGTCTTAGCATCGAGTGTCATGATCTGGCGGTCATATAAATATGTGGACTTGGTTGTATTGATATTATGTATGTATGTCCCTACTTAGACCTAGAAGTTCTTGACCCATACTCATTGGTTTTACCCTCCTTAGGGAGAATAGAGGTGATCATTCCCACCATACTTTGGATTGCTAGTGTTGGTCTCATTGTTCACCATCTCCACCCATCCATTACCTTCTAGTTATGTTTATATCCTGACCTACTACTTGACTTGTGGCATGGAGGACCTTTCCCCGCTAGAGCCTCTGTGTTGGACAAGCTTCCCTGTTTATTTGTGTCTCGGCTCTGAGTTGCCTAGGTTGTGTTGGCTAAACCTGAAACAAACAGTGCTGCCATCAATACAATGTATTTGGAAATGAAATGAATATCTTCTGAAAAAAGCCCATTCATGAAAAGTAGTGTTTTTGAACATACATGAATGCAAGGAAAGCCTAATGAAATTGGCTATGAAGTATATTGAAATGAATATCTTGTGAAAAACCATTCATGAAAAGTAGTGTTTTTAAACATACATGAATGCATGAAGCCTCAATAATAAAATCCGTGTAATCAATGCATGGAACAAGGCTATGGAAATTCGAAGGCCCAAAAAATAAATGGTTCTTAAAAAGTTACATCTAAAGATTGCTGGCCTCACTTGTATTTGATTTGGATTGTGAGCATTTGTCAAGGTGAATAAGCACCTATGAATGTAACTTATCCATTTATGAGACATTGCCATCCCCTGTGTTGTTGCTTGTCCAACTTATGCTAAAGTGAATATCCCCTTTCCATATCCAAAGTGCCACAGTGTCAAGTTGGTAGTCACCCTTTATCCTAACCATTTGATTTCTAGCCCTCACCCTTCACTAGCAAATTGATTACAACTATGAAGTGAGTATGGTCTTGAAAGTCTGGTCTGAGTTATAATTAATTAAAGAAACTCTATATTTGGTTGATAGATAGACAATGAAATGATTGCTACTTGTTATAATTGTTATTTGAATGATTTGTAGAGCATGTCTTAACCTCTAAACACTTGCAGCAGATTGATGTTATCCTGGGTTATATTATTGATTATTTGATCAGTTATAGATTATTATCTATATGTCTGGGCATATTGGATATTGTACCTGATCATGCAGAGATCTGTAGGGTGTATGAGTATGCACCTTAGATGGATTTGGGCTCCCTGAGTCCAATGAGATCATTTATTTTCAGTTCCAGGCAATTACAGTGATTATTTGTCTCAATATACCATTCTGGTGCAGTTTTGCCATGCTAAGTGGCCTGTCAAAGCAGAGAGATGATTTGATTGGTTCACCTAGGGCACTGTATGAGGAGGGCATGGTCCAGCCACTTGTTTTTACCATATTAACCCCCTCCCATAGAGCCTGGTGGGCTCAGTTTGATAATGTTGGCACTCTAGGAGGTAGTTTGGGCCATATCACGTTTCCTGAGGCACATTAAAAATAATAAAAATGGCTACTGAAGAATTCGATTTGGGCTACTGAGGCAAGGAAATTGCATGGGATGAGTTTTGATGATGAGGGTGATTTATTCCACTCCTTCTCCAGTAGTTTTAGCACTTGGATGGACCCACATCCATCTCTCCGATGTATTTTATTATTTTCTGGAGCTTTTGGAGGCTCACGATTTCCCAAGAGAGGCACTATTTTGCATTCAAAAATTATATTTATTTTTATTGTGGCATGGGGACACACTAGGGGTGTTAGTTAATACCCCCTGGACCCACCATGAGCTTTATTCATTTTCATTGAGTGGGATCCCCTCTCCTAGGGTGATTTAGTCCATTTATATATTATATTATTGTATTGATCCATGTACTTTATGTTGAGCTCATCTCAACCATTGATTAGAACATTTTGATCTTTTAATCTTAGCCATCCATTTGAAAGGTGGTTAGGATTTTGTTATCTCTTATTCCTATTTAAAGGAGAGAGTTTCTCATTGTAAAGCGGGGGGGATCTAGAGATTTTTGGCTCTTGGCTATTGGAATAAAAATACTTTCTTGGGCATCTTGGATCTTGGAATTGGAATGCTTGTGGTGGTTGTAAATTCTTCTTCCTCTGCACTGACAAACATTGGTGGCCATCTTGATTTTATCTTCAACTAACATTGTTTTGTAGGCAAAGAAGACATTCTAGAGGGGTGCGAATTGGTGGGGAGGCCTACCCTTCAAGCTTTTAGAGGATGTTTTGGGTGACAAGGAGTTGTTTTGTCTTTGTACCAACAATTCACGTTTCTCATCTCTTTCTGTGCATCTCTTTCCATTATTGATTGATTGATTGATCTTTGTGTCCTTGATTGACAAGAATAGGAAAATCGATTTGGTTGAAGGAGGCAAAACATTGGCAAGAAGGGCTCATCAAGGTTTGGCATTTGATATTTGTGGGAAGTAATCCTTGTCACAAGCCTCTTCCATCTTCATCTTCGAGATATGTTCCATGAGATATGAAATTCTTCTATCCTATTGTTTCAGCTGCAACATTCTCCCAAAATTCAAAAAATTTTGGGGCCCTCCTTTTATTTCTTTTTTGCTCAGCTCCTTGGTTTTGTTCGGTGTTTGCTGTTTGCTCAAGAATGAATTTTATGCTAGCGATGTTGTACGGTTTGTATTGGTTTTTCCCTGCCATTGGAATTGTTTTAGACTATTGAGTCGGGAGTCCAGTTATCTGCATGCCCGCCGTTGCGGAAAAGAACAGGACATCAAGACCGATCCAAGGGTTATTGGTCTCCGACGCGCTTTGTTTGTCGGCGGCTGTATTAAGATTTCGTCGTAACGTTTTGTCTCTATGTGACCCGCCGCTGCGAAAGAGGTATCGTGAAGCTTCCTGAGGGTTGTATTATCCTCTTCCGATCCCCATCGTTTTTTATTCGCAGATCCTTAGGATTTTAACTTTCGCCATTGTAGCTTTGGAAGGCACTATCTTTCTGATGTAGTTTGATTTTGTTTTCCGCGTGACCGGTATTTTTGGCCAAATTCATGTTTATTTTTGCTCCGATTTTGATTGGCCTGCGGAACTCGGTGCCTTTATTGTTTCCGCCATTGCGGCTCTTCAACCAACTATTGGTCTGAGGCCTTAGTTGGGCGAGCTCTGATGTAAGGTTTTATTTGTTTCATCATCCGCCATTGCGGAGGTGATACTGACAGGATCACCGATCCCGTAGTCGTTCCGCTTCTCGATTGGTTTATTTTTTCCCACCGATTATGTGTCGACCGCAGCGTATATATTGGGGTTCGGGTTGTATTATTTTTTATTGTTATTTTCCCATGCTGTCGTTATTGCTCGAGCAGACCAACGCACTCGCTGTTGGTACCTCGCTCCTAGGTGGCTCCGCCGTGGAGGTTTGCGGTTTTTCTCGACCAGTCGCGCAGCCCATTGCCAGGTAGGCTCTTATGCCCATTTTACCTTTCCATTCGAGTGGTCAAGCTAAGTTTGTCGGCCTTGGTTAGTTCCTGTCTCGACGGTTAGTGGATACCTAGGTTTCCATTTCAACGTGTATATATAATCTAGGTAAATGGTATGGCTGCTCGGTGGGGGGTTTTGTTGTTTTGCTTGATGATTACATTCACGGCCGTTATGAGTTTGCAGCCCGCACTCTATTGTTGGGGAAACCGATGCAGACAGTCGTTACGTTGTCCGCACCAATATCCCCCAGTTTGTGTATGGCCGTCCAGGGAGGGCGTTTTCTTGTTTACTTCAGAGATGCAGAGGTTTTGGTTCTAGGGTATGGTCGCCCTCATTTTGGTGAACCAGGGTCGCGATGTTGAATTTAGGCCCCTTAGGATGAGATTGTTAAAATTTGAACACGTCAGATCTTGATGCGAGTGCTTTTTGCAAGAAGCAGCTTCCTCTTATTTTTCCATGTCCAGGCCGAATGTTGCCAATGTTTGAGAAGCACCACCTCCTTCATCTTATGATTTCTTTGTTCAACCACTTTTCTATCCATCATTACCACCAACCTCAAGCTTACAGTGAGTTAAGTGCACTATCACAATGCAGTATCCTTCACGTGGGATTAGGCATCTTATTTTCCACGTAACGATTTAGTTCATAGCGCCGAGAGGAAGAAAAAAATTTCATTGAGAAAAGCCATGATATTCTAAGTTAATTCTGCAAATGTTGGTCGTGAGATGGTTTTAGCCTTTTGGTAGATTGATTTTATGCAGGAACATTTTTTGAGTATTGTTTGTTTATTTTCATAGCTGCAATCATGTTTAGCATAGACGAGGTAAAATGCTCATACAGTTTGTCTCCATTTTTTAATGTTATCTAGGAATGGCCCAACAGAACCTAAAGGATTTTGTGTATGACAGGGAAATTCTTCAGAATTCGAGATGTCTAAACGGCAAAAGAAGAAGGATCCCATAGTAGAAGAGGAACCCAAGGTTGAAATTGTCACCAAAGTTGAATACACTCACGAAGATACCAAATGCATAGTGGGTGTGGAACCTGAATATAAATGGGGGGAAGTCTACAAACTAATAACACACCAGGATGTACCTGACACCGGTTTTGAGGAGGAAACCATATATGCAAATATAGAGAGATCTGCGTTGATGAGAGTTGCTACCAGACCTGAGCTTTTTCCATGCTTAGAGGTGATCGGGTGGATTTTGCCCAGGGCAGATGTAACAACCATGATTTTGGGAAATGTTGACAAATAGGGTTATGCTGCTTATAGCCCTGGGTATGTATCACTGGCCTACCACTTACCAGAAGCACAAGTGTACTTGACTGAAGACTGGCTAAAGGGACATGAGGGAACAACTCTGGTGTGATACAATTGCTTATATATGCTGATGCCACAGACCAAAAAATGCCCAAACGAACTTGTTCAGTTATTGCTGGAAGGTTGGAGATCAAGCCAAAGAGACCTACTTGAGAGGCAAAAAGTGAGCCTTTTTTCGGAGAAGGGCATGGTGTTTGTCCTATAGATATTTGATTTAACTAAAACCATAAATCAAATTAGTTTTCAAAGAGACTTGAACACAAAATAAAAGAAGAAAAATAGAGAAGCTAGAACATGGACAAATATGTTAGAGAATATGCTAATAACCTTATGGATGATTTCTTCATAAAGTGACGCTGCTTGCTTCAGTTGGTAGTTGAGATTTTGAACTTATTTTCATTTCACTAATAAAGGTTGTCTAAATTGGAACTAGCCACTTTGGCATTAAGGCAATGGAAAATTTTGTTACAAGTAAATTGAAGCTTGACAATATACTTTATTTAACACCTAAAAAAAGATAATTGGTGTTGTACCGTAAGACTATTATATGTTGAAGTCATTGGGCTTGTTTTTTAAAACCAGTTTAAACCCTGAGGTAAACATTTAGTGTGATGGTAAGTCATTGGGCTTGATTTTTACAACCAGTTTAAACCTTGAGGTAAACATTCAGTGTTATGGTAAGTCATTGGGCTTGATTTTTACAACCAGTTTAAACCTTGAGGTAAACATTCAGTGTTATGGTAAGTCATTGGGCTTGATTTTTAAAACCAGTTTAAATCCTGAGGTAGACATTCAGTGTGATGGAGAACCTCTAGGAATGATTATAATAACATACATAAAGTCTAACAAAGGAAGCATTGCCTATAGCATTGCCAATTCAAAAGCAAGCATAGGAACTAACAAGGATTGCTTTTGTCCTTACTCACTTTACTGTTGAAGGCCACATCTGATTGGTGTCTTTTGCGCTGCCCAATACATCATTACTGTAGCTCAATGTATTTTATCAAAGGGGCAGATCTGATCTATGTACAACAGTCCTTCTTTAGTCATCATTTGGGGGGTTTATAAATGCATTATTAACTCATTCAAATGGAGCTATAGCCACACAATAATTGGGACTGTTTTGTGAGTACACTTGCAAGGTTCACAAGTCTTATTACTGCTGTTATAATGTGTGGTATCTCTACTCTTCAAGCTCATTGATATACGGTTGAAGAAATTACTTGATGAATTCAAGGTCATAACTTTTAACTGGATGGTATACTAATATTTGGAATGATAAATAGGAAATTAAGGATTGAATGTTAGTATTTTCTTGTCATATCCTTGTCATAAGTACCTGTTACCTAGATTCCCAAATGGAGGATTTCGTGCAGTAGGAGTGGGATCCAACACATAGATGACAGGTGGATACTGTGTTACCAATGTTGGTATCATGCTTCTCAAATAAAATCGCCTTGGTATAAATAACAATTTTCATCCACTGCCATTTTTATTTCCACCCTAGGACAAGCAAAGCAAAGCAAACCATCTGCACCCTGTAATAAAAAAATAGATAGCTCCACCTCCAAGAAAAGGAATTTTTGTATCTAGTGGAGTACGTGAAATTGAGAGGACATAAAAGATGATTCGTAGGAAAACGATTTTGACTCTTGTTTGTAGGTTGTTTATACATGGCTTTCTCATGAAACAATGACCTTATTATTATGAGTACAATGAATCATTATTTTCATACCATGAGGATTTACTTGGGGTAGGGCATTTCAGTCATGATGATTGTTCTATGTTTTAACACTATACCAGTGAGGGTCTAAACTCACCAAACTACCCCTCTTCCTCTCCAGTTTAGATCCACAAAAAACCCCATAGAAGTAATTGCCAGAATAAAAAATCCAATGGAAGAGCCTTACAACATCTATCCAGAGCGAAACGTAACAGAAAAATGGCTGGAAGAACTGGGAGTAAAGATATGGTCGAGACGGTAGAGCGGGAAATGCAAAAGCTCAAATGGGAATGACACGTCGATCAACTCGTCCACATCACCAAGGGATGTGTTCGTGTGGTTATGTATGATTGCAAAGATGAGGTTTGGTTCTACGAAGGGGACCTTGTCAAATACCCAAAGTGGTTGGAGGTTGCTCTGTACTTTCAGGGGTCGTATTAGGAGCACTGTCGTTTTCTCGCATACGGGGACAACTTCTCTCTTTCAGGTCAGTAATTTGTGCCTTAAACCCTAAACCATATTCCCTAAGCCACAAAACCCTAAACCCCCAAATCCATATATCCTAAACTCTTCACCCTGCAACCCTAAATCAGGATTGAATAAATCACCGCTCTTTCTGTTGCTTCACTAGGCATTGTATTGTGCTTATTGTCTTTTATTTATTTTAAATTTTGGTTTTTATTATTATCCCTGTACATTGTGATTGTGGTCACCCAATAACAGTCTGAGCTTAAACCCCTGCTAGCAAAGGCTTATAAGTTTTGCTGGGAAGCACCCTGGTGTTACATCCTTTTACTTCACTTGATTCATTCATTTTTTTAAGGAAACATTTTATAAGAAAAAATTATAGGTTTCCAAAGCTATGGGTACAAGTATGCCAATATCTGAAATAGGGAACAGGTATGTTAGAGGTACACATATAAAACATAACTAAAATTTATGGAAATCAATGATAAATTAATGATTCATAATCTTTTTCATATGAAATTCATCATTCAGTTTCAAAGTCAAACATCTTCCATTCCTTGATCATTCATGATTCTTATTCAACCAAGTCAAACATTTTTACGCCGATAGGCGTTTTCTTTCCTGAGGTCAGCTTTGTGAGGATTGATATTATTGAATATACATAGATGGTTTTATTTTATTTTTTTTCTATTTAACACACATACAAAGAGACTTGAGAGAGAACTGTTTTAACAGATTGATGTCAAAAGAATTGAATACTTTCAATCTTGAAGAAGACGAGACATCAAGCTCTCAGACTAAAAAGCATAAATGGACAAGAGCTAATGGAAAAATACTCACATCTACTTTTTTGCTTCCACCATGGGATAACCTTAAAGCAGAAGAAAAGAATGCAGAACTTTTGACAAACAGAATTCAGATTTCAAGAAATCTGAAGAAGAAAGACAAACTGTGATGGATGAACAAGGATCAAGATGGTCAATTGTTTTGTCAAAAATAAATGAATTTGGTTTAGGAATGAATGCTTTGTCAAAATCTGTTGCTTAAATAAACTGGGCTTCTTAAGTACAATACTTCTATAAAAGAGTTAATGGCACAGAAAAGTTAAAATATGTTGAAATAAACTGGGCTTCTTATGGCTATGTTGCTTTTGGAAGTGTACCTACATGCATAATACTGGAAGGGATTTGAAGGATGGTATGATCATGGTCGTTGGCATTTAATGTTGACAAATCCCTTCTTGCTAATTTCAATTATGCTAACATGCTTATCCCTTTTGGTCCGCTAATATGCTACCTGAGCATAGAACAGTAACAGAGTACTCTAGGAGAGTGAATTATGCGTAGTCTTTGAACTGTTGGCCTGGGCTATGATTCAATCATGGAATTTATGTATATTAAGGAGCACCATCAAAGATGTTTGTTTGGTGTGATGATTTTTCTGGTGCTGAAAGGTCTTACTTAGTAGAGCTCTGCTCAAATAAGGTCTTGAAAGGTCTTACCTAATCTCTGTTTAGGCAGATAAACTCCTGGTCTTGTCTTATCTAAGCTCTGGTAGGTAAGGTCCTAAAAGGTATTGTTAACGAAGCTTTGAATACGCAAGCTTCTGCAAATTTTATCTGATGGAGCTCTATATAACTAAGGTCTTGAAAGTCTTATTTGACTGAGCTCTGTTCAGGGAACATTCTGAAACATGCTAAGAAGCATAAATGTCTACCTTTGCAACAACAACAAGAAGGGGTTGGTTTAAACTTTAAAATTAGCAACACTGCAAAATAATTAATTCATAATATTAGAGCAATCCTAGGTTTTTCTAATTGAGATGTTGCCTTTAAGACATGAAAGTCAAAATAAAGACCAAGGTGACCCTAAACAACAATGGTTGACAACTTATTGGATTTGAGTTGTGTTCCCTATAAACTTAAAAAAAAGAGATTTCTTAAAAAACCTTGACAACTTATTTGATTTGGTCTAGAAGAAGGGACACAATTGGTTTTTGAAGTCTGAAAGCATACTTAACCCATTTTATCACTAGCATTAAGTCATTAAAGACTTGAAGCTTTCCACAATTTAATTAATGGAAAATTTTAAGAGGAGTTTAGGGCAGACCAATACCTAGATGTTATTTAAAATAAACTCAAAGAAATATTCTCACGATAGGTGCTACCTCACTTAAAGCCACATGGCATGCCCATTATTTAGAGCTTGGTAGATGGTATTTGGTCTTGAATAGGATTTAAGTGGGCATTAAGTTTTTTGGGTTTTCTTACAAAAGCACTATATATCTTCCTCATTAGAGGAAATTTCAACTCAAAATGGGCCTCCTAAAATGAACTAATAAAAAAATAGTTAAAATAATAAAATAATATTTATTAATTTTGGAGGAAGAAAAGAAAAAAAACTACTTTTTTGTTCGTATTTTTGACATATCTCCCTGTGTTTTTACTCAAATTTCGATCGAGAGAGCTCGTTGGATGCGGAATTAAATTCGGAATTAAATTCCGCATCCAACTAGTACCTACTCGGCATACTTTTGACGGACCCCGCTACCCCAAAAACAAAAAATACCTGAAAAAACAGAATGATGATGTCATCATTCCATTTTTTCAGGTATTTCTTATTTTTGGGGTAGCGGGATCCATCAAAAGTATGCCGAGTGGGTACTCGTTGGATGCGGAATTTAATTCCGCATCCAACGAGCTCTCCCGATCGAAATTTGAGTAAAAACACAGGGAGATATGTCAAAAACACAAACAAAAAAAGTAGTTTTTTTTATGATACCTATCCCCAAATTTATATTAAAAAGGTGTTTAAGACCTATACGGTATTTCAAATTTAAAGCAATTTCATTGGCTAACACACGATGACATGGAATTTGAATAAAAGTTAAAAGGCCCATTTTGAGTTGAAATTTCCTCTAATGATTTATGCCATTGTTTTTAAAGGCATTACAAGTAACTTCATCCTTGAACCAAGCTCTCTTTGGACTTCTCTGTTTGAAGTTACTCTTAGAAATATCAAATACTTGTCAAACCTCTCCAACTAAAACAATAATTCTCATATGGAAAAAGTTGAGATTCATATGATGGTCTATCATTCAACACTAAATTTTCATTATAGGCATCACAGTCAAAAACTAACACTAAAATGCATCGACAATTTCTTACCATAAATATGATTATAGAATAGTTGAGTTGATACACTGGCTTGAATAACTTGGTGAGATATGATTCATACATTTATTGGTAATCAAAGGGGAACCGCGGCTCCTCAATAAAGAATCTAGATGAGAAACTCTTTCCCAAGTAAAGGGATTCTATTCCCAACTTTCTAAAGACAAGGGAAAATAATATCATTTCTCAAAATTTTTCTCTCCGATAATTATAATTATACTCTTTGTTTTCTCTACTTCTAAAAAAGTAGCCATGGATAAAATATATTTCTTTGAGGAATGGGCTAAGTGGAGTCATTGGTTACTTTGATTCTCGTGCCATTTTATACTGCATGTTCACTTATTTGAAACGCATGACTTACCAATGTTTGTGAATATGGAGTAGGATAACCGATAAGTTTGTTATTTTATGATAACTCATAGCATTAGTGTTCATTCTGTAGGTTTAATTCAAACAAACCATAGTCATTTTGCCTGCATTTTGGAGAAGCATGTCTTTTATGCCGTGCATATCACAGAAAAGTCATCCAAGTTTCAATGGATCTTTGTTGGTGTCCATATTCAATACAACCAATGCACTATTTAGATTTAAGGCGCCGTTACATATAGTCACGCATAAACATGAGTTGATGGATCATCACACCCTCAATTTGAACATGTCCATTGGGTATGCTGCATATCGCATTTTAGATGGTTTGCTAGGTATATACGCATATATTGCACATTTAGGCACATACAAGCATGGAAAATTGATGGATGACCACACCCTCAATTTGAATCTGTGGATGTAAGGTTTGCTTCTAGTGAAAGGTGCATATTAGAGTCACCTAAATTTACACTGCTAATGTCCCTATTCAATGTATCCAATGCACCAGATTCAATCCACTATCACACATATGGGAAGTGGAACATACAAACACCAAAATTTGATGGATCACTGCACCCTCAGTTTGAACCTATGTATGCAAGGTTTCCTTCTAGTGGAAGGTGCATATTAGATTCACCTGAGTTGGGACTGTTAGTGTACAGTTTAATATACCCGATGCACCATCTAGATTCAATCCATGGCTACACATTTGTCCACATAAATGCAAACAGTTGATGGATAACTAGAACCTCAATTTGTATGTTTGAGTGTAAGAATTGTTTCTTGTATGTTTTTATGACAAATGCAAGAAGGTATTTTGATATAGTGTGGTTTCTCTTGTATTTTTTAGGTTTTAAACAAATGCAAGAAGCATTCAGGTATGGAAACAATTTAAAGCTCTGTGGAAAAGAGTTTGCTAGGCTTGCAATATGTAATGCCAGTTTTCCATTAATAAGGCCAGAATCTGTTGCCTCATGGGCACCAAATTTAACTGCCAAATCTCCCGGAGAATCAACAGTACCTCCAGGCTCCATTGCAAAAGATTTCAAAATCTGCAGATTTGTCAAGATTCCAGAATTTGCAAGTTTGGCTAGAGATGTAATTATTGATAAATACTTTGTTTGCAATTGTTTCAATCATCTATTGATGGATTGGATGATAATGAATCGTGGCTGACAGCTCATTGTATCATCTAAAACAATATCATGGGCACTGATATTGTCTTCAATTGTGTCAATTGATGTATGATGGATTGATAGTCGTTAGTTTGGCTACTTATCATACACTGTCAAGAGTGTTCACTAATACTGTGTTATTACCTTGAATTATCAAATGTATATATATACTGAAATCTTTGCTTTTACTCTTCTTGATGTTCTTTTCTGCATTTGTGAAGTGCAGGAAATGTCTTCAAATTTGTACCATTTTGGCCAAACCATACAGTGCTATCATGTCTACTCCTTGAACAAGACTTTTGTTAATGTGAGAAGTTAGAACTATATAAACCGTCGTCAAATGTTTGTTTTCCAAGCTACTTTGACAACCTATGCTAGCACAATTATGAACTTTGGAACCACATGGACAGCGAGTAATTCCAGATTATGACTACACATTGGCTTCTTTTCTTCATCAGATATATTTCTCCCATGCAATGGCATTTAATTTTCTGATTTTTCAATACATTGAAGTGCTCCATTTTTTTTTGGCTCACTTCAATATCACACTTTTTTTCCTCGCTTCCCTGCTAACAACTACCTTAACGGCATATTATTGCACCTTCCTTGGGGCAATTGCTAGTAATACCTATGTTAACTACTAAAACTTAGTTTACAATTAGAGTTAATGGAGAAACACATAAATGATAGACTTCTCATTGTATTTATTTATATTTTGTGTTTTTAATTGTATTATTAGTCTGTGTCTGCGGCCTTTAAATTTTTTATTTTAAAATTTTATAATTTACTTAATTAATAATTTCTATATAAATATTTTACTCATATTCATATATAATATAAAAAAATTATTTTATTCACATTTATATATAATATTAAAAATCAATTAACACTCTAAACCGTCAAATTATAGTCGCCAAAACCTTAAAACCGTCATTAAATTTATTGACAGACAAAAGAAAATTGAATTTCCAGACCTGCTCACAACAGTAAACACAAAACCAATATTTCAAATCTCGATGTTGAGAGATGATAAGACGTTACATGTTCAATGAAAATAGAAACACTATTGAGAATAAACTCATTGTAGCGAATCTAGCGGTCAGGCCTGGAATTTGACGTTCCACAGAACGTTTTTTCATTTCCAGAACGTATTTGACAGGGGGTCAAGATTTTGACACGTCAAATATGACCGGGTATAAAATAGTTAACCCGTCATTTTGACGTCCGTGTTGGCAGCAAACCCGTCAAATTTTTTTATAGGTTAATAAGGTTAACAGGGGTCTAACCGTCTAGGAGTCTAGGACTAGTCATTGTCTACATCTGGACTTCCACGATACCCAAACCCAATCAATGTAGTGGCAGCCTGGCATGTCGTTCGTTCCACGTAGAGTCACGGTAGGAGGACGTTAAATGCATGGAGTTAATGTATGCAGTTAATACATCACAATGGGGTTGGTGAATTCGAATTTCGTTGATCAAGTTGCATCTTCGCCTGAACTTTCGAGAAACCCCATTCGGCATCACCCGGACTCGGAGCCTGGAGGCTCTGCCTGCTATACTTTTTCATTGCCCGCTCGCAGCCCTGGAGATCTCATCCATACCATGGCCTGGAGGCGAAATTGATGTCGTGTGTAGTGAGACAGTCCCGACTCCCTGGCTAGCTCCCATGAGCTCACTACCAAAACCTTTCGAAAGCTGAAATTGAGGAGCGTGATGTGGCCATAGCTCCTGGCCAGATGATAAAGCATCTAGTGAAGAGGTCGATTCGCATCCAGCAGATGAAGGTGTCCACTGTCGGGCCGGAAGTTCTGTGGTATGCTCTCTTTGGAAATTAAATTGTAACTAATTTAATGGCCAATCATTATAATTTTATTGTGGCTGTTTTCTCCACATCCTTCAGTCTCTGTAGGAAGAATGAAAATAAAAATAATCTATATACAATTTAGTCAATAAATCTGCAGAAAACACTGATATTCACGAGTTAACCACAATACATGAACGATTTAGGGGCAGGGTTCTCCCGGAGCATATGTGATAGTTTCATGATCAAGTATAGCGAGTGGTAAGCCTTTGCACTCCCTTGCAATTTTCCTGGCAATTTCCTCAATTTCCTGTGGAACATTTCCATTTCGAAATGCTCAGCTACAAAACAACTACCAACCCTTGTCTTCCAACAGCGGTTCCACTCCTATCATCTCATCGACTCTCATTTCTGTACACACGACTTTACTCCGTGTCGACAGGACAATTTTAGAACCTCTGTCGTTCAACGACATTCCCAGGCTTTGAAGCTCAAAACTCTCCCATAGATCATCTAGTAAAAGAAGAAATTTCTTGTTCTTCAAATAAGAGGACAGCATATGTTTTCCCTCTTCAAAACCGGACTTATCTGGAAAATTCTGTAACTTTAATCTTTTTGCAATGCAATCTTGTAGATTTAAGATATCGAGATCTTTGGAGATGGTTACCCAAATGATGACATCAAAAGAATTGCGTACCTTGAGGCTGTTGTTGATGGTCTGAAGCAGGGACGTCTTACCGACACCTCCCATGCCGAATATACCTATAATTCGAATGTTGCTGCCTTCGGTCAACCATTCCTCAACCTTCGACTGCATAGATTGTATTGCATTTCCAACAAAACCAGGATCGGGGATCTCAATCGGTATCTGGGTGGGCGGAGTATAGTCCCCAAATTCCCCACTTTGAGGAAAATCGGACTGTCTTTGTGAGTGGAGTTGAGCAACAACTCCTTTCCAATCTCTGATATGTTTGCTATTTCTATAGCGGGAGAGGCAGTTAGGACAGCAGCTGAGCCAGTTTTTGCGTTGCTGGTAATCACTGTGAATAGACTCTGAATTTTGTATGGCCTCGTCCGCCTTATCCATCCAACCCTTCACTACATTTCTAGGGTTCATATGTGCTCGAGAGAGCTCCACATTTATCTCGTTTCTTATATTATTCAGACGCTCAACTTCAACTTCCATGTCCCTGAAAGACTGAGGCAAAGAAATGAGCATTTTCAGCTCTTGAGCAACCTTTTTCAAAAGGTTGGTCAAAACATTGGCTGCAGCCCCAGTCCCAATATCCGAAAGGCCAGCCATTTCCTTGAGCAGAGTGAGAAAGCCTGAGCTCTTCCAAAACAGAGTCTGAAAGATCAAGATTTCTCTTCGAAGCGGTAGCGGCTAAAACACTAACAAGATTAAGATTTCTCTTCGCTCAAATTGGGCAGAATGCATTCCTCCACGAAGTAGTATGCATTAGCCAAGCATGACCATTAATTTATTTTGTAGATCTGTGACTCTGGTCCATTCGTACTCTAACAGCTGGGAAGCAACTTGACTTGACTTTAAGAAAAACAAAGTATTTGTCGTCGAAAATGGGCCCATCTTGTTTGTTCTTAGAATTTCACTGTTCCCAGTGTCATCTCTCCCTAATTCCAATATGATACTCCTGGCATTAACCCATCAACATAATCATTAGATCCTTTAGTTTCTAAATCCAAGCCTACGGGTTGCAGTCCTATATCCCTAAACTCTTGAAAACCCACATCAGTCATGCATTCTAGTATTTTCTACTGGCATATATTATTTTCTATTTTCTGTTGTTTCTTATCTGCATATACTTATAATTTTGAGTCACTGTTATTGTTTCGAGTCTTAGTGACTCTCATTATACAGAATAGTGTATTTATCGCAGTCTTGTAACCTACAGTTTGGTCTTTTTTGGACTCTAGTGCTGCTGGCACTTTTTTATTGCATCAGACATTTGTAGATTATGCTCCGGCATATTTTCCTTGATTCACTAATGAATATCAGGAAAATTGGAATTCCAATTTATAATCTTAATCATCATGTTTTTAAAACCCCACCTTCACCTTCAATGTAGACTCCTCAGCTGGTATTGAATCCAGCTCTTTCCTGGTGGCATCCTTTATAAGGTTCCTTAGCACACATATTTGTATGTAGAACACCTGCCTCATGCACATAGCCATTATCATTAACTGCACATAGTTTGGGGTATGGGGCTTTCATGCCTAGAGCTTTTCTTTCACGTATTTGCTCGCGGAGTGAGGCAAGCAAGCTACGTGAGGAGACTAAGCTTAGGGTGGTTTTTTCCTTTCTGAAAAAAAAGTTTACACAAACACACAAAAAAAATTGACACTCACAAATTTATGTAAAACGTAAAATGAAGGGCATGAAAAATGCAAGACCGTCAACAAAAATCCATTTGACGGGAAGAGGGAATTTGAAATTCTAGGCCTGCTAGCGGTGATATGTGTGTCAGAAGTGCGACAACATGTGAATCGAATATTCGAAATTGAGACATCTGACATTTAGAAAAATAATTTACAAATGGTTATATATAAGAGTCTAATCAATCATGTTTATATAGTAAAAAACGTTTGGAAATAGAATCAAGCGAGCGATCAAACTTGATCAATTAGAGATTACACTTGTGTTTTGGGTTCATTTGAGATTAGTGCTCACTCAATCACTTGTGTTTTGGGTTCATGGGAATGAATTACCTATGTCTTCAATCGGTTTTTCGTTAGAGTAATTTCTCTTGATTGCTCGGTCAAACAGATTTTTCTTTCTCTGTAACGGTCAATTATTTCATTGTCGTGATCAGGTCTGGAATTTGACGTTCTACATAAAGTGTTTTTCATTTTTATACGTATTTGATATATAAGTTTTTTATAAACACGTCAAAATTGACAAGTAAACAAATATTTGAAACACCAATTTGACCTTTATGAATTTAGATAACCCGTCAAAATTTTTTAATACCTATGTTAATTAATAAAACTTAGCTAACAATCATTGGCCATTGTGCTAGGTCAGCTCCTGGGTTGCTCTTAATTAACAGTTAATCAAAGAACACATAAATGCTAAACTTCTCTATTTCCGTGTATGTGTATTGTATTTATTTATATTTTGTGTTTTTAATGGTCTTATTAGTCTTCAGCTCTCAGTCTTCAAATTTTTCCAAAAAAAACTCTAAAATTTTCTCCTTTAAAATTTTATAATTTGCTTAATTAGTAAATTTCTATATAAATATTTTACTCATATTTATATATAATATAAATAAAATACTTTATTCACATTTATATATAATATTAAAAATAAATTGACACTCACCAAAATTGGTTAAACCGTCAAATGATAGGCACACGAAAAACATGAAACCGTCATTAAATTTTTATTGACAGACACAAGAAAATTGAATTTCCAGGCTGGTAGTGATGGATTTATTATAATTCCTTGATTAGGTTTAGACCCAAAAGACATTACCTTCTAATCCCCTTCTTCCCAATTATTTGGTTTTGGAAAGGAAGGGTAGTGATAAAAAGATAGATTAAGGATGAAACAGTGGAATGTTAAGCAATTTAAGCCTAAGTTTGACTTAATGAGCTTAATGAGGAGCAAGGGGATGGAATATAATTTTTATACAGTGCATTCTATGACCACCTATAGATATCCTTGACAGTGTAAGTGTGTTGAAATCCAAATTCCTTTCTAACACATCTTAAGTTGATTCAATAAGATAGGATTCAATATATCAACCTTCTTTCATGTGCTCATTACACATTCAAGGTCTAAAGGGAGAGAATTACTTGAATGGTAGCTCGATTAAAGCTTTGGTCAACACATATAAACTACCTTATGTGAACATGATTGAGTGAACACTTGATTGACTCTTGATGAGATTGCTAATGATTGTTGATTGAGAAATCAATTGAGTGAGTGATGCATGCTCAAGAGTTATCATTAATCACTAACGATATCACTAGATTAAATGCACTAAATCTCTTGATATCTTTTATAAGGTTTCGAATGTTTTTCGAGCTCATCTTAAATGTGGAAAGAGATCAAGACCCATTTGAACTTATCCGTCTTCAGACAATTGGTGGTAGAATAATGTGGATCGCAATAAAAGGTCACAATGCTTTCTCAATACAAAATCATTCACTAAGTTACCTAACTCAAAATGGAGTAAACATGCATATGTATGTATGTATGTAATGCTAAAAATAGATGTTTGAATATGAGTATTGTTAGAGCAATTCAAATAAAACAACAATTCTATATGAAAGCTTGACCCTTTTGTTATAGAAAATCTACAAAGGTTGCCATAGATATTTTTCTCTTTATTGCCATACCGACTTGATTTAGGATGTCATTTACTTATTTCCCCAACTTGTTTTGTTTGTTGACAAGACTTGACATTTTAATTTACATTCTTGAGAATTTTTTCCAACACTATTTGGAATAACAAGAAATCTATCTAATATCTATCTAATTGCTTGAAGCAATTAGACTCTCTCTCTCTCTCATCAGTGTTCAATTGCTTTGGATATTTTGTTTTACTAAGAAAGATGATGCACTATCCATAAGGCCTTTAAAAGAGTGTTACGTGAATACAAAAGAACAAGAAGATTGCACTCGCCATCCAAAGTATTTATTTTCTATTTAAGTGGGCATGTTGAACACCAATAGTATCTTAAATCCTATTTATGACGATTCCATGCCCCCAAGTATTGAGAAAATATTGATTCTAGTAACTTTTTAAAGGGATAAACATTAATGGATACCCATTGAAATATTTTCAATTTTTAAAAATAAAAATTCCCACATTGATATTAATGGAACAATAAAGGAAAGGAGATAAATAATAGTTCCTTCTATGTATACAAACACATTCTTGGATACTTTCCAAGATGATAGCATCTACAATAAATTGAGAAAATAAAATAGTTTTACCTCTATATTTTCAAAATAGTTTTTCCAATTAGGATTACACACATATGTGGTTTTATCATTATGTAAAATATGATCTAAAGATCTAAATTAACAACAAACATTACCCACATGAAGTAATCTACTGCAATAAGTCTTAAAAATATCCTAATTGTAACCCAGATGAATCCGATCTCACTTCATTATCCAAAGACTTGTGTTCGAACTCGAAGAGTGGCTTGCCCTCTAATTATGCCATATTCATATGTTCTTATTGTGTCATTAAGTTTGCATGTTGCAGAACAAGCTCAAATAATAGTGGTCAAAATCATAACATCAAAAACCATTTATTTCTATCTCCTCGACTAAACTCTACACGCATGTGAAAATGCTTTGCTATAAAAGATTCCGAAGAGTATCAATATCAATATCAATAGAATATATTGTTCTTGTCGACATCACTATGCTCAAGGGAAAGTTTTCATTCTCCCTCCTAGTTAATTTCATGAGAAATATTATCATGTATTTGAATAAGAAACTAATCACTTTCACTTGCCTTGTGAAAAGCTTCTAGTGCTTTAAAACATTGATGGATGAAGCACATGATGCAAAATATTCATGGACTTTAATAATTCAACCATCACATAGATTTGACTTTATTTAATTATGAAAAAGATATTAAACATAGTTTTATTTGGTTCAACATTACGCAATCTGATTTGGATAAACTTGTATGCATTTTTCAAGAAATAATCAAAACAATGAAAGCCCAATATGATAATTAGTTAAATAAAAGTTACTTGGTGGTAATGTCTTTGACATTTTGATCTGTTTTATTTGCATAAAGTTGTAGGGAGGAGTTATTTGCTTGGATTTATGGACAATTCATCGATAATTATTAGACTTGTGTTCTTTAGACACTTAAACTTCAAGAAAAGCACTCTATATTTATATTTATTTGCAGGCTTTATTGCAGGGTAATGACTCATACCAGTTCTATAGATTATCAACATATATAATTTATATTTCTCATTACCATGAAACTATGGAGATCTCAAGATCAAGTCCTAATGAGTTCATTGGGTTTGCCAACAGATATTTTGGTTGATGATTACTACCATCCTACATATGGAAAATCAAGAAAAAGAGGATAAATCAGTGAAGTTAGAGCAATTTTACAGAACCCTGGATTAGTCTCAAAAGTTAAGGATGGTGGATTATGCCTACTCACTTATGGTGCACTTAAGTGAGTATAATTCCAATCATCTATCTTGAATTACACACCCATAATTCTAATAAAATTAGGTTAAATATTTTAATTCTAATATTAGGTTAAATATTTTGAAACAGTTCTAAATTTCAGTAGGTCAGCAGTAAGTAAGAAAAAAACATGAATTTAATCAAGATTTAGTTTGATAAATGGTTAACAAATTTTGCGCCAAATGATCGCGATTCAACCGAAATTTGTTCTAATTTATGAGATGTGAGAAATGGCCGCATTGTATTCATAAATTAGTTTGGTTTCATATTTATGGTTTTGTCTTTATCCCTATTCATGAAATTAGTTTCGTTTCAGATTTATGGGTTTGTCTTAATCCCTTAAAAGTTTAAATGATGTGGTGGGTATTCTGCAGTAATTTTGCTGAAGCATTGCAGAAGCAGAAAGAAACGGGCGTTGATGGGGTGATAGTGGATCATGTTCTAGAGATGGTTACCGCTGTTCGAAATGCAACGATTTCTGATGGCACGTTGACATCCTCGGATGACATCCGCTCTAGGGATATATCTTCGATTGTCAAAGCAGCTGCCTAGAGGAGCACCTATAAGTTTTCATTAAGTTTAAAAATAAACTCTCATTATCTTCATTTAGTGTTATTTATTGGGCATGCTACAACCTAGCAATTGATTCCGCATCACGGGGAACCAGGTGTTGTTGTTGGAATCCACGTGCCTGGATCCTCTTTAGTCTCTTATTTTAACTGATTATGATAGCGTGAAGATGGTCTTCTTGTAAATGATAAGTGTTATGTTCTTGCAAATGACAAGTATTATTTGGCAGATCTGTATTTCAGAGACGTATTTGTAGGGTGTTAGTAGATACGATGGTCCAAGTGACCTCGACAGACATGTCAATTTCTAAGACAACCACTATTGATGGATGTATCAGAAGTCCACTATCACTTATCTTTATAAAACCGTTCCAACTTCCCCGCACCAATTTTAAAATATGCCCAAACAAAACAGTAAGATATAAAAAACAATAACGTCCTTACTAGTGATAATGATTGTGTCCTGACTCACGGGATAAGTATTGTTTCAGGATGGAATTAACTTTAACATTGCTCGGGTTACAGTTGGAATCAACTTCAGCGATCGGGTGGGCAAGATTGCTTGGTTGGATAACGTTTCTCACATGTCCTTGAAATTACAATGGAAAATATTTGACACAGTTTTCATGAAGAAATATTTGATAGGTAAAATAGGCAATGACTTTTTTTGGTTTTTTAAATTTCAAAGTATATGTATTTATATTCATATTCATATTTTTCATTGAATGTTGGCCATTATTACATCATCGTAGCAAAACAACTTTACAACATATATAAGATATTTTATATTAAAGCCTTCTAAAGATGAGTAAACATTTAAAAGTAAATATTTACATGGTAAAGGAAAGCACAAGTAAGCTCAATTACTTCTCACTCAATTATAACTATGTTTAATGAGGACCTACAAGTAAGCTCAATTACTTCTCACTCAATTATAACCATCTTGTATTGCAATCCTTCTCTATATAAGTTTTTTTATTATACTAAATAAACTGATGGTTCGCTTTTGCTTCTCATATTGTTGATTTTATCTGCTCTTTTAGTTTACTGTGTGGATGTTTTATGAAGTAATGTAGATAAAATGGTATCAGAGCTTTGATATAAGGTTCTTCTGCTAAGCTTAGTCATTCTTCAGCTAGTGGTTTTAGTGACAAAACCAGTCAGGATTCAATATAGTCTCTTGATACGTCTATCTTCAGTGCACTAAGGTTTTTGCTCCTTTTTCAGGGGATGGGAGTGAGAGATATGTTAAGGTTTCACCCTCCTTTCAGTTGCCCCACATGCATAGGAGCGTTAAGGTCACTTCACCCTCCTCCTCTCTTCAGCACACAATTTCAGAGGTACGCTAGGGTCCACACCCTCCTTCTCTCTTCAGCACACGATTTTAGAGGTACGCTAGAGTCCACACCCTCCTCCTCTCTTCAGCACATGATTTTAGAGGTACGCTAGGGTCTACACCCTCCTCCTCTCTTGAACACATGATTTCATAGGTACGTTAGGGTTCACACCCTCCTTCTCTCAACCAAGCAATTTCTCAGGGGCACACTAAACTCTCTTCCCTTCCTTAGATCAAGTTTTTCAGAGGAGTGTTAGGGTCCACAACCTCCTCTCCGTAGCTCTAGCATTCAGAAGGGTGACTTGGGTTTTCCACACCCTCCTCCTTATTTAAGATTTTTCTAGAGGTGCGTTAGGGATTTTGCACTCTCCTCCTCTCCTCAA
This sequence comes from Pseudotsuga menziesii, assembly GCA_001517045.1. Lineage (NCBI taxonomy): Eukaryota > Viridiplantae > Streptophyta > Pinopsida > Pinales > Pinaceae > Pseudotsuga > Pseudotsuga menziesii. The sequence continues at coordinate 15,443 of LPNX010731659.1, read as the reverse complement.
TAATATTAGCAAGAGAGATGGATGGATTTGTCTCTTCAACTACATTATGCATTACTAAGGGAACTAGGGTTCTCCCTCCCTCCCTTCTTTTCCATCACCTTTCTGAAGGTGAAACAACGTAGCTCTCAATTCTTGTTCTATGAAGATCATGCATCCAAATAGAGAGCCTTCCAAGGAGGATAATTCTTCAACTAACTCCTCTCCTATTCAAGATTTTTCCCTAGCTCTTCATGATCTTATCGAATTGCAGTGACACACACCAGCACCAGTGTAACTGGATGCTCGCTTTCATCTTCCAAAGTTCTCGGGCTAGATTAATGGAGACTTGGTGGAATTTTGGATGTTAATAATGACAACTAACTCAAAACTAGATTTGTTTACATGATTTTTTTTAACGGGCATAATCGACGACAATTTTACTCATGCAACTTATTTTATGAAGTATATAGTGCATGGTTGGGATACATCATGTAGTGGTAGTTTGAGAGGTTGAAAGTCCATCATGTAATATTCTTGCTCTTGATTAATGAGGTTCAATAATCTTCTTGCGTGGATGTTTCCCCTTATGGGTTTTACCACATAAAAATGGTGTTTTGTCCTTTGTATTTTGTCTATGATATTTAACAAGTGGTATCAGAACCTTGTGATAAAGAGAGACATAAGAGAAGAGAAGGGATCACCATTGTTGGAGTCGTCGTTGGGTAAGGAGACGTTGCATTAGTTGTTGTAATTTGGAACCATCCTTGTCTATTTGGAGTCGTTGTTGGGTAAGGAGACGCTGCATCTGCTACCCATTGTTAGAGGAGGAGAAGAGGGAGATACTAAGTTGATCGAGGTCATGCCCAGGTGCACGTTGGGGACAACAGTCGACTGAATGAGTCAAGTTCTGTTATGGCATAAGCATATAAAAAGGAACAACAAACATGGAAACACACTAGGCCGACAAGAAAATATACACATAGAAAATATGCAAGAATTCAAACCAATTTATTACTTCTTCTCCATGAAAGATGGAGGAATCAGATGATGATCAGAAAGTTTCCTATATTACATAATGTACATGCTTATGTAGAGGATGTTGAGACATTTGGGTGACTACCCCCTACGTTCAGTTACAAGATGTTATAATGATCAAAAGTTCAACCGTCGTAGAGCATGTTGGTATGTTGTATTCGAGGCAGACCTGTCGAGGCGAACCTGTCGAATGTGGACTTGTCGGTGAAGGTGAACCTGTCGAAGGTGAACTTGTTAGCTACCTAGGCGAACCTGTCGGCTACTAGTTGGATCATTCCTCCTTCCTTAAGAAACAATGGTCTCCATTGTGTATATGTTTAGGTGAGGAAACTTATTGGCAATTTCATTAGCAGAGTACCATTTTCCTTGCGTGGGGAGTTGTCCAGCTTTAGACACTTGAAACAAGGGAATGGAGTTTGTCCTTGTAAGGAGTAGGCGCCGTCCCACAATGGTGTCACAAAGAATAGGTTACTGAACATCTGGATGGATGTCTTTAGGTTCCACTGTATGCAAGTTGTTTTGTTCCAATAATGGTGCATGATATGGTCGAAGCAGATCTACATTGAAAACTGGATGTAGGCCAAGGAATGTAGGAATGTCGAGCTAAAAAGGGTTTTCTCCAATCTGTTTAAGGATACTGTATGGACCATATCGTAAATTTTTCATATTTATGTATGGATTAGTGAAGCGCTCCTTCTTTAGATGTAACCAGACCTGATTCCCAATCTGGAATGAACGAGGAATACGATGCTTGTCGTGTTGGGCCTTAGATTTTGCATTTTCTCGTTGCAACATTTCTTGTGCTTGCTTCTGGATGTTGTAGATTTGATCTCTGAACTTCAATGCTTTCTCCACTTCTCGTCCTTCGAAGTCAATGTCGTTTGACTGTGTCAAGGAACTGATTATGTCGATAGGAACTAAGGGTTGAAATATGTAATAGATCTCAAATAGACTCTTTCCCATAGAGATGTGTTGAGCACGATTGTAGTTGTGGTGTATGTATGGAAGGGTATCATCCCTTATTTGTTGATGCTTGTGGTTGTAAATGTGACTCTAATTGTACAACTAAGCAATTTACAACTTCTGTTTGTTCGTCTGTCTGCGGATGGAAGGCCATCGACAAAAAGAGTCTCGTGTCGAGCTCTTTCCAGAGAGTTTGCCAAAAGGTGCTGGAAAATCTAGCATCTCTATCGGAAATAATGGTCGTTGGGAGGCCATAGTGTTTCCACACTTGTTCAAAGAGGAGCTGAGTAGTCTGTTGTGATGTCGTAGTCTTCTTGCATGGTATGAGTATAGCCATCTTGGAAAATATGACGACTACTACTAGTATCACGTCATGCTGATGTTTGGTAGTAGGATATCCTATCAAGTAGTCCATAGAAATAGATTCCCATGGTTGACTAGGAATTGGAAGGGGTGTATACAGTCCTTGTCGTCAATTCGACGGTTTCGCAATGGAACAAACCACGCATGATCGAATGTACTTGTTGACGTCAGATTTAAGTGAAGGCCAGTAAAATTACTTTTGGAGGATAACATGCATTTTTGCAACTCCAAAATGTCATGCAGTCCTGCTGTAGTGCGCATCCCAAATGAGCTTCTATCGGTGCTCACCGATTGGTACACAAAGTTGTCAAAACTTGTATAGCAAGGTGTCTTTCAGGAAGTAGTCAACAGTCAACAACTTTTCGGTCTGAAGCTGGCGATAGATTGTAGAAAAATCGCAGTCTACTGAATACAATTGCATCCAAGTAGTGGTGTCATAACCCTGCATACTCATCATTGTAGACAGTAGAGTAATGGGTGGTCTACTGAGACAATCGGCTATGGAAATCGCTTTGCCTTTCCTATACTTAATTACCAACTGAAATTGTTGCAGGTAATTAATCCACTTCAGTTGTTGGGTTGTCTGTAGTTTCGACTAAGTTAGAGCGAACTGCAAAGGCTTATGGTCAGTGAGGATAACCGTTTCCTTGCCAAGAATGTAGTGTCTCCATTGCTTAAGAGATTACACAATGGTGTACATTTCTTGTTCATACGTCGAGTACCTTATGTCTGTGTTGCTGAAAGTCTCTGAATAAAACGCGACTGGGTGACCTAACTGAGTGATCACTACGTCGAGGGCATAGTTCGATGCACCCATCTCAATATTAAAGGGCTGATGCGAATCAAGTAACACAAGCACTGGTGCAATACATAGCTTGTTTTTTATTTGTTCAAAATCTTGTTGTTGTGTCGGTGTCCATTTGAAGACAGTTTTCCCATTTCCTTTTGTCGACTGATTCAAAGGCCATGCGATGTGGCTGAAGCCAAGCATGAATTGTTAATAGAAACTCGCCAAACCAAGAAAAATTCATTAGAGGAAATTTGGGGTCTAAAATGGGCCTTATAAGAAAACATGCCAACAATAAGTTCTTGTGAGTTGGAATTCAAGAACCAATTAGATTTCAATAAAATGAGTCAACCATAATGGTTGAATAGACATATTTGTCATAAAAAAAACTACTTTTTTTGTTTGTATTTTCGACATATCTCCCTGTGTTTTTACTCAAATTTCAATCGGGACAGCTCGTTGGATGCAGAATTTGATTCCGCATCCAACGAGTAACCACACTGCATACTTTTGACAGACCCCGCTACCCCAAAAACAAGAAATACCTGAAAAAATGTGATGATGATGTCATCATCACGTTTTTTCAGGTATTTCTTGTTTTTGGGGTAGCGGGGTCCGTCAAAAGTATGCAATGTGGGTACTCACGTTTTTTCAATTATTTTTTTTTTTTGTGTAGCGGGGTCCGTCAAAAGTATGCAGTGTGGGTACTCATTGGATCATCATTACATTTTTTCAGGTATTTCTTGTTTTTGGGGTAGCGGGGTCCATCAAAAGTATGCAATGTGGGTACTCATTGGATGCAGAATCAAATTATGCATCCAACGATGTTTCCCGATCGAAATTTGAGTAAAAACATAGGGAGATATGTCGAAAATACGAACACACAAAGTAGTTTTTTTCTTTTGTCCTCCAAAATTAATAAATATTATTTTATTATTTTCCTTAGGAGGCCCATTTTAGACCTCAGAATTTCTCTAATGATTAGTTAATGAATGTTTTGAGGAATGGGCCAGTCTTTGAGGATCTATACTTTTTCTGGGTCGACATGAATGCCTGTAGAGTCAATTACATACCCCAAATACTTGATGTTGGTCATCATAAATGAGCATTTGTCCATGTTCAAATATAACCGATGTTGCTGGAGAGTGTCGAAAACTTGTCAAAGTTGTTTGAAATGTTCTTCCCATGATCGACTGAAAATCAAAATATCGTCGAGATAGACAATGACACATTTACCGATGAAACGTCATAGAAGGTCATCCATATATCTCATGAAGGTTGTAAGTGCATTGGTTAAGCCGAAAGGCATGACTAACCATTCAAACAATCCTTCCTTGGTTTTGAAAGTCATTTTTCGTACATCAGTGGACTTGATTGGAATCTGGTGCTATCGTGACTTGACGTCAAGTTTCGTAAAGAACTTAGCACCTTTCATATTGTTGATGAGTTCATCAATCCGTGGAAGAGGGTATATGTTCTTCACTGAAATTTTGTTAAGAGCTCGATAGTCAATGCACATGCACCAAGTATCGTCTTTCTTTGGAACTAAGACAGCTGGACTTCCACAAGGAGAGGAGTTGGGCCAGACATGACCCTTGTCGATCAAATCCTAGATTTTCCTGTGAATCTCTTCATTTTCGAGAATGGATCTTCTGTAAACATATGTGTTAGGAAATGACAAACCAGGAACAAGTTCAATGGAGTGTTTTACCTTACAGTGCAGAGGTACTCCGTCTGGTGCTTGAAATATGTTCTGGTAATCTTCAAGAATGTTGTCGATCTATTGTTGTTGTCGGGAGTTGCACTGGTCGGTGAGTCGACTCGTTGATGCAACCTTCCTGGAATGTTGAGGCTTTATCATGATTAATGCGAAATTTTGAGCATGATTGATAAGATTCTTCATTTGTTTGGCAGATATCATAGAAAACATTGATGTGGGTTGTTGCTCTAGTATGCCATACCATTGGTTTCATATTTTGACAATCACCTTTTGAGGCTGTGACTGATACGTACCGTGTCGATCCCATAGGTAGGGTTTACTAAATAAGGCATCGGCTCCGGAAAGCGGTTCCATGTCATAGAGTAATTTATCTTCAAAAGCCTTAATGAAGTAGGCGAGTTTTCATTGTCATGTGATCCTTAGTTCTTTCCCATCATTCATCCAACCAATATTGTAAAGCTAAGGATGTGGAGTGGTGACAAGACCTAATTTCTTCACAATATCTTCAGAAATGAAGTTCTTCTAGCTAATGTTATGCACAATCAGATGCAATGGATTTTATTGAACCCATATCTGTGTATTGAATAGGCGCTCTCATTCCTCCTCATCGAAGATGTTCGTGGCTATCGGAGTGATCGAAGTCGAAGCTAGGAGGGCTGATGCATCTGGATCAGATTCTACCAGGGTTATGTCGAACAAGTTGGATGTTGACAATTTTGCCAAAAATGTCTTCAGAGCTTTTCATTCTGACGTATCACACCATGATGAACTGTGATAATCACACCATTTCCTGGTAGGGTTCTATTTGCTACGATCCCTCTTGTATTTTTGAAAGTTCTTTTGATGATCTGACTTTGGCGGAGTTTGTTAAGAAGGATTCTTGAACTTGTTGCAGTCGACTGGTGACTTCTTGTCAGATGTTCGACCTGTTGGCTTGTTCGTGAAACATATCTTTCCTTTCTTTGTAGCTTCAAGCTTGCTGGTGTAATGAAATGCATCCACAAGTGTGCTGACAGTCAGAAACTCCATATCTTGTTGAATGTATGGGGATAAACCACTGACGTACTTCAAGACAAGCAATTTCTCTTCTTCTTGGACACCAAGTCTAGCCATGACTCGATAGAACTCGTCGATGTAACTCTGTACGGACTGGTATTTCCACTGCCTTAGTTGTTGCCACTTCTTGTACTGTTCTTCAAGGTACTTGGGCCGATAGAACTCCTTTTGGACATATTCAACAAATTTTACCCATGTGTCGATGGGGTCTTCTTCTTTTTCCATCTTTGTCGATAGATTCTCCCACCAGCAGTGTATGGAGGTTGACATCTTCAAGGACGCCATGGTGATATTTTCCACTTTAGAGAGCTAATTTACCGCGTATTAAGATTCCAATTGTTGTACCCAATTGTCGACGGATTCCACGTCAATCTTGCCTTTAAGGTTCGGTATGTCTAGATTCATTTTCACTTTGAAGGGGCTGATTTTGTCCAAGTGAGATCATGTCGAGGATTCCCTAGAGTTTACAGTGACTCTCAGGAGAATCTCATTGAACTAGGAAAACATTTCAGTTCGCTAGTGAGCCAGTTATTTTTCTATGAGTTGCTCTATCTTGTCAGTTGCATGTATATTGTCTGCTTCTTCGGCCATCTATTCTGAATTCAAAGGAAGTGCCTGCTTGTGTTCCTGAGTTTACAAGCGTGTTTGAACATGCATAAGTTAAATAACTTTGATGGAAGTGCCTATGTAACTTAAGCTCTGGACAAGATCTTGCTATGATACCAATGTTCTAGGTCGTGCTTAGGTGCACGCTGGGGACAACGATCGACTGAATGAGTCAATTTCTTCTATGGAGGAAGCATATAGAAATGAACAACAAAGCAAGAAAAATACTAGGTCGACAAGAAAATATACACATGGATAATATGCAAGAATTCAAACCAATTTATAACTTCTGCTCCATGAAAGATGGAGGAATCAGATGATGATCAGAAAGCTGTATATATTACATCATGTACATGCTTATATAGAGGACTATAAGACGTTTGGGTGACTACCCGCTACATTCAATTACAAGAAGTTATAACGGTCAGAAGTTCAACAGTCGCAGAGCATGTTGGTATGTTGTATTTGAGGCAGACCTATTGAAGCAAACCTATCGAATGTGAACCTGTCAATGTAGGTGAAGCTGTCGGTGAAGGTGAACCTGTTGGCTGCTAAGGCGAACCTATCGGCTGCTGATTGGATCATAAGTAGTCATTTTTGGACCATGGTGAACAACATGGAGGAGTCGCATCTGAATAGTGGAGTTGTGGGGAATGGAGGCTTCCCATAACTGTTAGAGTGTGGAGAAGGGAGACAGAGGGCTCTATATGTTTTTGGGTTGCATGAATAAGAGGTGATCCGCATGTGTGGAGAGAAGGGAGAAGAGAGAGCCTCCGTGGAAGAGGAAGCCAATATGCAACCGTTCATGCATGTGGAGGAAGACATGGGTCATGCATTTTCTTATGATGTGTGGAGAAGGGTGGAGAAGGGTGTCGATCACCATCGTTGTCACGGTGCGAAAGAGGAGCTGGATGTGGGTTGAACTGTTGCCGCTGAAGGAGCCTCTGGTTGTTCATAGGAGCATGTGGGAGACTTGTTGCTACCATTGCTACTGCGTGGAGCAACTGGACGCTACGTAGAAGTGAGTATGTTCTTGTAGAAGTGAGCTCATTGATGTTGGTCTCCTACTGCTTCCTGGATATGGAGATGGACTGTGAAGTGACCATGAAGGAGTGTTGTTGAACCGTAGAGAAGTCGTGTGAAGAGGAGAAGCAGTCCACCGCTGAATGTGAAGGAGAGAGCCACTAATGCAGAGAGGAGAATAAAAAGTCGATGCCAGAAAACTCAGAAATTACAGTACAACTATTTTTAAAATTATTATTAAAAAATCACGACAATGTCTACAAATTTTTAAGTTGAGAAATTTACTGTTAAAAATAGCATTGAGTTATGGAAATTAAAGATGTGGGATTTGTTAATACAACAAGGTTTGCAAAAATCCCTAGATAGTAAGAAAAAGAGACCTCTAACTATGATAGATGATGAATGAGAGGAATGAGATGCCAAAGCACTTAGCACGATTCGATTATGTCTTGCAAATGATATGTTGTTTAATATTGTTGAAGAAAATTCAGCAACAAACATATGGAAGAAGTTAGAAAGTATGTATATGATGAAATATTTGACAAACAAAATTTACTTGAAGAGACAACTGTACAGTATGAGAATGAAAGAAGGTACGAAGATAACATATCATTTCAATGTTTTTAATACTCTTATTTGTCAATTGACTAGTATGGATGTTAAAATTGATGATGAAGATAAATCAATCAATATTTTATGTGCCTTACATGAATCTTGGAGTTAAGTTGTTTCTTCCATTAGCCCTACTATAATTGATACCTTGGAATTTGACACTATGGTTGGAGCATTGTTGTCTGAGGAATTGAGGAAGAAATCTAGTTTTGAAGCTTCTACGCCTGAAGCTTTGGTTGTTAGAGGTTGATCCAAAGAGAGAGGAGAAAATTCAAGAGGAACTTCTAGGTCTAAATCAAAGGGAAAAAAGAGCAAATTAAAATGCTGGTACTGTAACAAGATTGGTCATCTCAAGAAGGATTGTTGGAAAATGTGACAAGAATCAAAGAAACATGACTCCAAATCTTAGGCAAATTCAATTAACTTTGGTTCAGGTATGATCTATGAGATTTTTTTCGTTTGTAATGTTTCTGAATATAATGAAGAATGGCTATTAGATTACTGTGCTTCGCACCATATCTGTCCTCACAAAGATTGGTTTACTTCCAATCAAATAATTAATGATGGTATAGTTCTTTTGGGATATAAGCATTCATGTAAGACTGTCGGGGTTGGAAGTGTTAAAATTGAAATGTTTGATCGAGTTATAATAACACTAACAGATGTTAGATATGTGCTTGAATTAAAGAAAAATTTAATCTCTTTGGGAGTGTTGGAATCTTGTGGTCATAAATTTACAGGTTTAAGTGGAGTACTAAAAGTATCTAAGGGTGCTTTAGTGGTCACGAAGAGACAGAAAACATGAAACCTTTACAAATTGGTCGGAAGAACTAAAGTTAATGATACAAACATTAGTATCTGAAAAGATGTCAAGATACACTCAATTATGGCATCAACATATTGGTCATATGAGGTAGAGAGTACTTTAGGTATTAATGAATTGTAAATTGCTTCCAAATTTGAAATCTTTGGATTTGATGTTTTGTAGACAATGTATATTTGGAAAGCAGTGTAAACAAAAATTCAAAGTAGGTAGTCATGTTAGTAAAGGTGTTCTCGATTAGATTCATTTTGATTTGTGGGGTCCGTCTCCTACTATTTACTATGGGGGGGCAACATATTATGTATTGTTTATAGATGATTTTTCAAGAAAAGTTTGGGTCTGTCTTAAAAAGGAAGGATGATGTGTTTAACATGTTTAAACAATTTAGAGTTATGGTGGAAAAAATAAATGGCAGGACAATCAAATGTTTAAGGACGAATAATGGAGGTGAGTTTACTTCTTTAGATTTTGAAAAGTATTGCAAAGAAGAAAGGATCATAAGTAATAAAATGAATGTATACACTCCTCAACAAAATGGTGTTGCAGAGTGCATGAATAAGACTCTTATAGAGAGAGAAAGGAGCATGCTTAACGATGCTAATTTGGAGTGAGAGATGTGGGAAGAAGCAATTTCCACTGTTGGTTATCTAATAAATCGATCACCATCAATGGAAATAAATTGTAAAATTCCGGAAGAGGTATGGATTGGTCATCCCTATGAGTATTCGAATTTGAAGATCTTTGGTTGTGAAGCTTATGCACTTACTCCTTAAAATCAACGTTCTAAGTTACACCCTAGATCAAACAAGTGAATTTTCGTTAGACATGATGATGTAACAAAAGGATATAGACTGTGGGATCCTACTGTCCACAAGATCGTGATTAGAAGAGATGTATTTTTTATGAATCTTCTTTAATTAAATCAAAAAATGTAAAGGTTGATGTGGAATAGGAACACGTACTGTCAAAATAATTATTTTAGTTAGAGAACCAATCTTCTAATGACTCAAAGAAGCAACACAAATTTTCTGGTGATAAAGAAGTCATACAAGATATTAAATTTAAGAAAATGTGGGAACCCCATAACCTACACCAAGAAGATCAACAAGGGAGAGAAGTCCTCCTAACTAGAGGTATATCAATTTTGTTTCGTATATTTTATTTACTGATGATGGAGAACCTTCTTGTTTTCAGGAAGCCATTGATTGTGTTGACAATATTGAATGGAAGATGGCAATGAAAGAAGAAATGGATTCTCTGGATAAAAGAAAGACATGGGAATTGGTTGAACTCCCCAAAGATAGAAAAAAATTTGTATGTAAGTGGGTCTTCAAATTGAAGAAAGGTGTTGATGGTAAGGTTGAGAGATACAAATCCAATTTGGTCGCAAAAGGATACTCTCAGATGGAAGGTATTGACTATCATGATATTTTTTCACTAGTTTTCAAGCTTGTATCTATTCGTATTGTGTTAGCGCTAGTTATATTTCTTGATTTGGAGTTAGAGAAGCTAGATGTTAAAACAACTTTCTTACGTGGAGATTTAGATGAGGAGATTTTTATGGAACAACTAGAAGGTTTTGTGCAGCATCATAAAGGAAGATTAGTTTGCAAGCTTAAGAAATCATTGTATGGCCTGAAATAGACACCCAAGCAATGGTACAAGAAGTTTGATTCTTTCATGGTGAGCCAAGGTTATACTAGAAGTGAATATGATCATTGTTTATACTTCAAAAGGTTGAATGATATATTGATTATCTTAGTGTTGTATGGTGATGATATGCTTATTGCGAGTAAAATCATGGATGAGATTAACAAGTTAAAGGCTCATATGTCTAGTACTTTTGATATGAAGGATCTTGGAGCTGTAAAACAAATTTTGGGTATTGAAATAAACAGAGACAGAAGAAATGGTAAGCTTAGTTTTTCACAGCAGAAGTATGTTGACAAAATACTTGTAAGATTTGAAATGAATAAGAAAAAACCCGTGACTGTTCCTTTGGCTTCCCATTTTAATCTTTCTTCATGTTTATGCCCTAGTAGTGTTGAAGAAAATGATTATATCTCTCATGTACCATATGCCAATGTAGTAGGATGTTTAATGTATGCAATGGTGTGTACTATACCTGATATTTCACATGCAGTAGGTGTTTTTAGTAAATACATGACAGATCCGAGAAAATAACATTGGAATCCATTGGAATGGGTGCTTCGGTACCTAAGAGGCAGAAGTGACTATTGTATCACCTTTAACAATAATAATGATTATGTATGCAATTTTGTTTATTCAAATTTTGAGGTGATTTGGACAAGAGAAGGTCTGCTTCATGTTACGTCTTTGCTCTTGCAGGTGGAGCTATAAGTTAGATGTCAAAGCTTTAGGAAACAATTTCTTTATACACTACAGAGGACGAATACATTGCTGCCTCACATACTTGAAAAGAGGTGATTTGGATTAAAGGTCTACTTAGAGAAATTGGAAGGTTGCAGAACAATGTGCCTATTTTTTGTAACAGTCAAAGTGTTATACATTTGGCTTCAAATCCTGATTATCATAGTAAGACTAAACATATTGATGTGAAGTATCATTTTGGAAGACAAGCCATTAGTGAAGGTGGAGTAGATCTGAAAAACGTTTCATACTCAAGAAAATTGTGTATATATGTTTACAAAACCAAGATAAGCTACAATGGTGTGTAGTTTTTCTTGGTTTGAAACATAAGCAATGAATAGTCTTGGGAAAAGTATTAGAAAATTTTGTTGTCAAAGTGGAGATTGTTAATAATGACAATTAACTCAAAATTAGATTTGTTTGCAGGAATATTTTTGCAGCAGGCATAACCGACAACAATTTTACTTATGTAACTTATTTTATGGAGTATATAGTGCATGGTTGTGATAGGTAATGTAGTGGTAGTCTGAGAGGCTGAAGTCCCTTCATTTAATCTACTTTCTCTTGATTAATGAGATTCAATACTTTGCGTCGGGGATGTTTCCCCTTATGGGGTTTTACCACATAAAAATGTTGTTTTGTCTTTTGTCTTTTGTATTTGATATTTAACATTGGATCCAAAGTCTCTCCACTTTATTTATCACTTGTCACGGGATCTAAAAAGAAGAGAATATTTAGATCACTGGTTTATAAATGGAAGGTGTCACTCAGGCCCTGTAGGACACACAAATGATTGGTGCGATACTCATAGTAGATTTACATGTCCCCTCCTATTCCACTACTCCTATCAATAACCGGGATTGTCTTTATCAATCCCTTCGCAATAGATTTGATCCTCCATATTATCGCCAAAGTCTCATTGTTCGCTAGTTGCAGCTCCGCCAATTCTTTGCACAATTAGTTCAACAATATATCAAACTTTTCATCAAGCTTCGCATCCAACTTCATATCCAAGGCTGTAAAGAGGTACTTACTCTTAATTTCAATTATGACTTATTGTATTTTTTATGCATATAAGTGGATATTTTTTAGAGTACCTCTCTTGATAAATCCTTCTCCTGATCCTCAATGGATGAATGCAAAATGACACCTTGCTTCCTTTCTCCACTGGCTCGTCCTATCTCAACATATATTCCATCCTCTACTAAATCACCCTCATAACCTAAGCCTCCTAAATGGTGCATGTTCCACAAATCCTTTTTTCATACCACTGCCGACCGTCGTGTGTTGTGCAACTAGCCTATTTCCATAACCCTTTTTTCTAACGATCCAGAGGCTTCCTCCTCTCAAATTACTCCTCCTGACCTAATATCTTTAGATAATCCCATGGAATCTAACCCATCACTACTGCTAATGGATTCTGATCAAAGTTACACCTCAGTTGCGCCTCTCTTTACACACAATTGTGAAATCAAGCTATCTCTCACTACCTTGATTCTTAATAATGGTAGCAAGAAAAACTTGGTCACCCAAAATCTAGTGCAACACTTACATTTGACTACCATCCCTCACCAAATCGTTACCCATTGGGTTGGGTTCGTATGGATGGACCTCGTCTAATGGTCACACAATGTTGTGTAGTAACCTTTGTTATTGGGAAATGTCATGATTATGTCCTCTATGATGTGTCTCCTTTGGATTGTGTCGACATCCTCTTGGGAATCCCCTATTAGGAACAATGCCAATTATTCTATTGGGGCCACACACATCATTATCACCTCAAACATGACAGACACACTTATGTCCTTATGTCCTCTTCATTGAAATCCCCTCCTCTTCTTGTAGGATAAGATATTGTCTTCCAAGTCAGCCTCAACAAATATATTTTTGCATGCTTAGTGTTCCCACTAAAACCAGACCAAGCATCACAAACCATTATAACAGATATGTATTCCTTATTGTCTGAGTTTGTTGATGTATTTTCCCCTCTCGAGGTACTTCCTCCTCCTCTTTCTATTGAAAATTCCATCAATATGATTCCTAATGTTTCTCTCCCTAATGTGCCTTTTTACCATTTAGCTCTCAGTGAGGTTGAGGAAATTGAGCACCAATTCCAACATCTCTTAAATGCTAGTCACATATAGCCCAATTGTTCACCTTATGCTTCACCCTCCTTCATCATCCCCAAAAAGGAGATGGGAGGATGGAGTTTAATCACTAATTACCAAGCCCTAAAAAATATCATTGTCAAGAATTGCTATCCACTTCCTTGTGTAAATGATCTATTTGATCAATTGAAAGGGCCAAGTATATTACTAAAATGGATCTCACCATTTCCTATCATTGAGTTCACATGGATACTGTTGATACTTGAAAAACAACCTTCAAAACCAAATTTGAGCTTTATGAGTGGATGGTGATGCCTTTTGTCCTCATTAACTCCCCCACCACATTCATGTGGCTCATCAATGATATTTTTCATCATCTATTGGGGCATATTGTGGTCATCTATTTAGATTACATGTTATGGTCTTCACTCAAACCTAGGAAGATCACTTACAACATGTGTGCACCATGCTCCAACTATCATGTACACATAAACTTCAAGTGAAGTAATTCAAGTCCTATTTTGGCCAATATTTTATGCAATATCTTGGTTTTATCAGATATAAGGAAGGATTGCATCCTAATTCTACCAAAGTCCAAGATTTAGCTCAATGGCATTGTCCTTAGTCTGCATTGGAACTAAACATTTTTCTGGGTGGCATCAACTTTTATTGTAAGTTTGTTGCTAACTTCTCTTATATTTCTAGACCACTTCATCACTTAACCAATTAGTCTACTATTCTATGGAATCTTGTGGAAAAACAACAGTTCAAATTCCTTAAGGAGGATCTTTGTTCAAGTACACCAATCCTACACTTTCTTGACCTTCACCGACCTTTTGAAATAGAGATAGATGCCTCTCAACATGCAATTGGTGCAGTTCTTAAACATGTAGGACATCTTATTTCCTATCACTTAGATAAATTGGCAGACACTAAGAAGAACTTCAACACTTATGACAAATAATTTTACAGTTTGGTGCAGGCTCTTAAGCAATGGTGCCACTACATATTGGGTAAGGAAACTATCCTTCATACTGATCATCAAACATTGATATTCATTAACTCTCAATCCAAGCTCTAGGAGCAATTGCACTTGAAATGAGATGCTTATATATATTAGTTCCATTTGGTTATCAATATAAAAAGGGACTTCAAATCGTATAGTTGACCTTCTTAGTAGAGCTCCTATTTGGGTTCTTCAAATGTTGGTTGTCTATTTGCTTCTTATGAGTATTGTAGCCTCTTTATGCTTTTGATCCCTTCTTCAACAAAATACGGAAAGCCTTGCAACAACCCACTACATTTAACCAAAACCCCTTCTTATATTACAACATTTAGCATGGCTAGTTGTATAAGCTTAATCAACTATGTGTCCCCGCCATAGATGATCGTCTTGTTTTGATTAGAGAATCCCATGCATCCTCATATGGTGTCCATTTTGGCACACTCAAAACAACTCATAATTTACAATGTCATTTTTTTTGGTCTGCATCACAACGTTTTGTTAGCAATGCATTAGGTATTATGCCCTATGTAGTAAAAATAATCCCTCCAATTGTAAGCATGGTCTTTATCAACCTTTACCAGTTCCAACCTGTCCATGGGAATCCATCTCCATGGATTTTATCACTATCCTCCTTATGACTTTTCATAAACATGATGATATTTGGGTTATTGTTTTTGGCTTCTCTCAAATGGCCATTTTTGTCCTATGCACCAAGACTGCTATTGTTGCTCAAATTGTTCATCTCTTTTTTACCCACGTGTGGAGTCACTTTGATCTCTCTTCCAACATTATATATGATTGTGATTCCCATTTTCTTCATACTTTTTGGAAAACCCTTTGGTATTTATGGGGTTGTCACCTTAAATATTCCACTGGGTGATTCCATGAAGATGGGTAACACTTTTTGGCCAAATTTGGCGATGAAAACCTGATTTTTTACTCATGTGCTAGATAGAAGCCCTCAAAACGCA
>LPNX010731657.1:663097-696566 GCA_001517045.1 Pseudotsuga menziesii | reverse complement strand
GGAGGCCTAAAAGGACTTCTGAACTCTGAATATGAACAAGTATCTTGTTCATCACTGGCGGCTCACTGAAAGTCCAACTAGGTGCAGCCTAGTCGGTAACACTAACTAAATCTAACATAAACTTAATCAAAGAGAGGAAAGCAAGGGGAAAAATCCACTCATAATCATCCAAGACACAATAGATTTGGCACTAAGAACATTGGTTTTCTATTGTTGTAGCAAGTTGTCCAAAAGTACTGTACAATGAGCAACTCATTCTCTTTTATAGAATAAGAGAGGATCACAATATCTAGCCCATAAGGATGGAGGATTGAGATTAAAACATCTAAAAAATATATCAAAGGCTGAGATAAAGCCTGATTTTTCCTCTTACAAAAGTGCTGAAAATGACTGTCAAATAGAAGGGGCCGAATTGCCTCTAAAAGTCCATGATACAAAAATAAATCACAGTGATAGCTTAAGAGATATGTTGGGGTCACTAGGGAGTCCCCATTACAATTACTTTTAATACATTAGATAATTACTTGTTAACACATCAAATTATTTTTTGCGAATGCGCCCCCACTTGGAGGAGAAATGCGCCCCACTTGATGGAGAGTGATAGCTAGGCCCACATAACTTGCCATGAGAGAAAACTGTGACTTGGGTATTGTTCGAAAAATGATTTTACTAGGACCCAAGTTACCAATTTTTCCATAAGGTTGCTCATTATTCACTTGATTAATCAGCTAGGAACTTAGGAAATTTTAAAATCAGACTTTGGGAAAGTCTGTTGTTAATTTCCATTAATTCTAATAGAGGCGAATTCATGCTAAAAAACCTCAATTGTGTCTTCGATGGATTCCTTGATACTTTGACATGATGTACAATTACAAATCAAATACATGCTGAAAACCAATCTGAATTCTTCAATAAGCCGTTGCTCCAAATAATTAATTTTCAACTATAGGCTTTTTAATCCTTAACTTAGGAAAATTTTAATTATGAATCCTATTAATCAAAATCAGCTAAAAATAACACTTGGAGGGGTCCAATTGGCCTCCAATTGTTGTAGCATGATGAAATATGAATCATGAAGCTCCCATATTGATGCCTAGTCTTGTTGACCAAGTCAAAAAATCAACTCTAGTCAAACTTTTACAATGAAGTCCAATGGTGCAAGGTTTTATCCAAAGCCTAGTAGAGGATGAAAAATCACTTGTAATAAATAGTATTGAAAGAGAACTAGAGCCAGAAATCATATTTTACACAAGTAATACAATTGAGTACTTGCATAGTCTTATCATAGGGAAAATACATAATACACCATATAGTATGAAGTAATTGTTTTATACACATACCACCATTGATTTACCATCAAGAACATTGCATAAATCAACCTTCTCTTGGGTGAAGTGAATGGTAAAAATCCAAGGCTAGTCAAAGTGAAGGATTGGTCATAAAAGACCTGAGTAATTCAGAAGAGAAGAGAAAAGAGGGGACTGTGACATTCATTAGTCAGGAAAACACTAGGGAAGCTCATGTATCACACATGGATGATGTGCTAGAACTCTAATTGGTGTGGCATGGAAGGAGGAACCTGATTGTTTGCATGCTACTGAAGTGAGCTTGAGTTGGTCATTAGCTCAAGAACACTGTGTAAATTTTCCTTTAATATTCAATTAGGGCTAAACAGTGCGTGCAAAATATCAACTAATAACCACACATGAATATCTTATACAGTATGCAGCGGAATATAAAACCGAGAAATAAATCACAGCATCACATTACAATATTGACACTATTATTTTGGGTATGGAAACCCCCGGAAAAACCCAAGATGGGAAAACCGGTGCAGCAGTTAGATATAGATTTTATTATGAGAAAATATGGAACTTTTACAATCACTGTAAATCCACCCAAACCTGGCGAATGCAGTACCCGGCAGAATCATTGGGAAAATCCCAGCTAAACCTCAACACCCTCCTGTGTGAGTGTACGACCCAGCTGTACGAAGCTCGATGATCCTGCTGTTCGCTCCTCTGTCTTCTCAGCTAAATCCTCTGTCTGACTTTCTCTCCTTGTCTATATCCTGTCTTTGTCGGGATATAAGTGTGTTCTCTCCACCAATTGATCTCTCTTTTATAACTTTAGGTAAAGCGAAAACCCTAATTTCACTTTCACTTTAACTAGTGGTAAAGCAAAAACCCTAATTTCACTTTCACTTTAACTAGTGGTTCACTAAAGTTAATTTAGATCACTTTAATTTATTTTCCAAAGTAAACTTAGGAAAAGTAAATTAAATACAACTGGTTTCCTAATTTAAGTCTTCTGCATGCAAGAACACATGCATGCAGGAAGACCTTCCTTGTTGCTACTAGTTTAACACTCCCTCTCAATGAGGAAGGGATTCGGTAGCAACCCCACTTATCCCTGAACTTAGCAAAACTTTGTCTGCAAAGTGCCTTGGTGAAAATGTCCGCCATCTGCTCATCTGTCTGTATGTACTCCAACCGAATGGTTCCTCTCTGAACACAATCTCTCAAGAAGTGGTATTTGATGTCTATGTGTTTGCTTCGGTCATGCAACACCGGATTCTCAGATAGCCTAATGCCACCCTGATTGTCACAGTGAATTACTGTAGCCTCTAGCTCACACTCGAACAACCCTCCAAGTAACTTTCTCAGCCACATACCCTCACAAGCAGCCATGTTGGCTACCATGTACTCAACCTCTGCCGAGCTCAATGCAACTGACTTCTGCTTCCTGCTGAACCAAGAGACAACCCCTGATCCAATGCTGAAACAACAACCTGAAGTACTCTTTCGGTCCTCTACACATCCTGCCCAGTCAACATCTGTGAAACCTGCTAACTGTATACTCCTCTTGCGCTCATAAACCAATCCATACTCCATTGTACCTCTGCTGTAGTGAAGTATGTGCTTCACAGCCATCCAATGCACTCTCCGAGGGTCCACCATGAACTGACTCAAAGAGTTGACTGCAAAGCTGATGTCTGGTTGAGTGTTGACCAGATACATAAGTGATCTGATAAGCTGACGATACAAGGTAGGATCAAATCCGTCTGACCCTGATGCATCAATCTTCCTCTAGTTGGAAACTAGAGGTATGGCAATAGGCTTGCAGTCTTCCATCCTGAATCTCTTCAGGATCTCTTCTGCATACTTCCCTTGTCTGATGAAGAAGCATCCATCTCTCTGCCAAACCTCCAAGCCCAAAAAGTAATGCATCAGCCCAAGGTATTTCATCTCAAACTCTACTGCAAGGTTGGACTTACAGTCTCCAATCAACCTCTCATCTCCTGTTAAAAAGAGATCATCTACATCATATAAGATTAGTATGAGAGGCACCTCACCTGTCAAGAAGTACAGGTTGTGGTTAGCCTCACTCCACTGAAATCCCATCTCCCGTAGATAGCTGTCAATCCTCGAGTACCATGATCGAGGTGCCTGCTTGAGCCCATAAAGAGCTCGATGCAGTCTGCATACATGCGTCTCCCTGTTCTCCACATCAAACCCCTCTGGCTGCTCAATATACACATCCTCCTCTATAACTCCATTGAGGAAGGCAGTCTTGATGTCCATCTGATGGACACGCCAACCCATCTCAGCTGCTAGTGAGATATTGGTCTGAATGGAAGAATACCTGGCAACAGGGTCGAAGGTCTCCTCATAATCAATACCGTCCTTCTGTGAAAACCCCTTTGCCACGAAGTGCACCTTGTACTTCTCCACGCTTCCCTCTGCTGCGTGCTTCACCTTGTAGATCCATCCGGATCCCACCACCTTTTTCCTTTGTGGCCTCGGCACAACCTCCCATACCTGGTTTTTCATAATGGAGTCATACTCCTCAACCATAGCTTCCTGCCACACATCGTGTTGTGCAACCTCCTCGAAGCTGGAAGGTTCAGAGTTAAACAAATCTGTCATCAGTGCCATATAACTAAGCCTCTCTAGTGGTACACTCCGTCTAAAAGATGTTTGTGGAGGATCTACCTGCCTGGAATCCTGCACTGTGGATCTAAACAACTTAGGCCTTGGCCTAGTGTTAACCTGCTGCGGCTGCTGGATATCCGTCTCCTGCAACAGCTCATCCTTCAAGTCAATGACTAAAGGATCCTATCCACCTGACTCCCTCTGACCACTAGAACCTATGCTCTGTGTTTGTACCTGTACCTGTACATCTGGCTCCTCCAACTTGACTTCCAACTCCCGTGCTAGCTGCTACTCTGCTGGTAAGCCCAAAGATCTCCGTAAGGCCCTGTCCTCATCGAACTGGACATCCCTGCTCACAATGATCCTCCTACGAGCAGGAATGTAAACTCTATATGCCTTCGAAATCTGGCTGTAACCGACAAGTAACCCCTTCTCTCCAGAAGGGTCCAGCTTCTTCCTATTGTTAGCATGGACATGACAATAGCAGACACTGTCGAATATGCGAATGTGACTCACATCTGGCCTAGTGCCTGCGAAGACCTCCTCCAGTGTCTTCCTCCGCAAGGCTGTGTGGGGACACCTGTTCTGAATGTATATTGCAGTCCTGTATGCCTCGGCCCAGAGGAATAGTGGTAATCCCTGATCAAATAGCATGGCCTTGGGTGCTCCAACCATAGTCCTGTTCTTCCGCTTTGCAACTCCATTCTACTGTGGGGTATGGGGCACAATGTGCTCCTTCTTGATCCCCTCAGCCGAACAATACTCCATGAACTCATTGGAAGTGTACTCACCCCCGTTTTCTGTCCTCAACACCCAAATCTTCTTTCTTGTTTGGTTCTCTAGAAGAGTCTTGAACTCTCGGAACCTCTCAAAGACCTCTGACTTGGCCTTCAGGTAATAGATCCAGGTTTTCCTGGAATAGTCATCAATGAAAGTTATGCAGTAATTGTAACCACTGAACGATGGACACCTGTAGGTCTGCATACATCCGAATGCACCAAGTCCAAGGGCTCCTTAGACTTGTGCTCACTTTGTGGGAAAGGCTTCCTAATGTTCTTCCCAAAGCACAACCCTTGCAGTGGTTATGCTTTTCCTCCTGTAGCCGAGGAACTCCAATGATTGCCTGTCTCAAATGCTTTAGTGCTCCATGGTGTAAGTGTGCCATCCTCCTATGCCACAACTCACCCTGACTGCTGCTGCCGCTACTGACTAGAGCCTTTGCAGGCTCAAAGTGCAATCTGTACACTTTTCTGCTCCTTCTGCCAATCACCCAATCCAAGCTCCTATTTGACCCCTTGGGCCTGATATACACTCTATGGTCACGGAACTTCACCTGATATCCCTTGTCGTCCAGAGTGGAGACTGATATAAGGTTCTTGGTCAGTCCTGGAACTAATAACACATTAGAAAAACTGAGGGGTTTGCCAGAATCCCTCTCAAATGAAATAGTGCCAACTCCCTCCGCCTGATACCGCGCATCAGCACCCAGCTCAACGTGGATCCCTGTTCCACCCTCCTGCAAGTCTCTGAAGAATCTCTTATGTCCAGTCATGTGACTAGATGCTCCACTGTCAATGTACCATATGCTGCTCCCTGTGGTGCTTGCCATGCAAGCTATCAAGCAAAACTCCTCATTGAAGTTCCTGCTGAACTCATCCACCTATGCAGATCCAACCATCTGAGTGTTACTCTTCTTCTTCATGTCTGGGCACTGGGAGGTAAAGTGTCCCTACTTGTGGCAGATAAAACACTTGACCTTTGATACGTCAAGGTTCTTCTTACCATCCTTCTTCCTCTTTGCCTTCCCCTTGCTCTTCCCTGTAATGGCTAGAGCCTCCTCATCGACAATCTGTGGGGCACTGCTGGATGAGCCTGATCCTTGACCCATGCCGGTCTCCTCCTACACAAAGTCACCCCATAGTCTCTGCCAATCAGGGAGCTTCTCCCTAGCCACAACACCTTTGACAAAGGTGTCCCATGGCTTAGAGAAGCCATTAAGGGCTATCCGAACTAGCTCCTCATCCATTGTCTTAGAGCCAACAGCTCCAAGCTCGTCCCTGATCTGTGTGAGCCTCGTGAGATAAGGCATTGCTCCTTCTCCCTTGGCCATCTTGGTGCTGCGCATCCTCTCTTGCAACACCATCTTCCGGTTCTCGTTCTTGCTTTGGTACAGACTCTCCAAAGCCGTCCACATCTCTGTTGCGGTCTTCTTACCAGAAAGGTGAGGGACTATATGGTCCTTCACTCCATCCATGACAATCAACATGGCTCTGGAATCAATCTTCTTCCATGCTGCTAAATCTGCTGGATCTATGGGTGCAACCTTCGTGAAGTCAATGTGCTCCTCTGCATCACTAACGTCTAGGATCCTTGTGATCCTTTCTTTCCATGTAGGAAAGTTCTAAGCACCATGGAGTCTATCCTCAACTCTCAACTGCACGGCCATAGTGAAGTGTACCTGTCGAACCCTAGATCTGGATGTCTAGGTTTGTGTCTTCTTATAGATTTGCCTCCGATCTATCACTGCTGCTGCAAATCTCTCAACTTTAGCTCACCAGAGTTCTGATACCATGTAAATTTTCCTTTAATATTCAACTAGGGCTAAACAGTACATGCAAAATATCAACTGATAACCACACATGAATATATTTTACAGTATGCAGCGGAATATAAAACTGAGAAATAAATCACAACATCACATCACAATATTGACACTATTATTTTGGGTATGGAAACCCCCGGAAAAACCTAAGATGGCGAAACCAGTGCAGCAGTCAGATATATATTTTATTATGAGAAAATATGGAACTTTTACAATCACTGCAAATCCACCCAATCCAAGCGAATGCAGTACCCGACAGAATCACTGGGCAAATCCCAGCTAAACCTCAACACCCTCTTGTGTGAGTGTGCGGCCCAGCTGTACGGAGCTCGATGATCCTGCTGTTCGCTCCTCCGTCTTCTCAGCTAAATCCTCTGACTGACTTTCTCTCCTTGTCTGTATCTTGTCTCTGTTGGAATACAAGTGTGTGTTCTCTCCACCAATTGATCTCTCTTTTATAACTTTAGGTAAAGCGAAAACCCTAATTTCACTTTCACTTTAACTAGTGGTAAAGCAAAAACCCTAATTTCACTTTCACTTTAACTAGTGGTTCACTAAAGTTAATTTAGATCACTTTAATTTATTTTCCAAAGTAAACTTAGGAAAAGTAAATTAAATACAACTGGTTTCCTAATTTAAGTCTTCTGCATGCAAAAACACATGCATGCAGGAAGACCTTCCTTGTTGCTACTAGTTTAACACACTGAACCTGTTTGCACTCATGGGGTTAATTTGTCTCATTCCATGTTTGCTGATGAGGTGAAGTGTGGTAAAATTCACTTGTTAGATGCTCTAATTGGTCTGAATTTTGGGGTGTGGCTCCGTGAGTGGCTTAATACTAAATAGTTCTATTGACCATCAATGCATTGCTCGAATGAAGCATCAGCATAGCATTCTTGCCCTATATTTTTACTCATTTAGAAAGAGATAAACGAGCAAGCACAACATCATTCCTAGGTGGAGAAGGGGTATAATCTTATTCAACTAGGTGGGCTGGTTTAGATGGAAGAATAGAAGTGGGAGAGTTGGGTGGCATTAGTTTGGGGCGTGCTCTAAGGGGATCAAGGAGTTAAAATGGTCACAATGTGAAGAGATTCCAATTGGGTTATGTTGCCACCTAAAACACACTTGGACGCGGGTAAGTCTCCCAACCGCTGTGTGTGTTCCTGAGGGCAACTTATGAGTTGAGAACCCACTGTCACCTCGGTTCTAAACTCCTTCGTTTAGACCACAACTCCTAAAGGCCAATGGGGGGTAGTCCCTACTTACCGAATTCTTTTTTTGAAGAATGTTTTCTGGGAGTTGTAAATTACAAAAATGACAATCAGCGTGTAGCGATGCAAATATCTCAATGTCAAGTAATCCCTTTAACAATCAATCTGTAATGTATGCAAGAGAGAAACAATCAAATAATCAAAATGACCAGTGTCGTGTCATGTCCCCTCAATTTGACCATTAAAAGTGTTGACCTTGCTAAAGTTCCTAGGGGCTCAAATTGACATTAATTATTCATACTAGGAAAAGATCTTGCTAATAATTATTTTGAGGTATTTAATTTTATTTCATCCTTTTTATTAATTATGCAATTAAATGATGCGGAAATAAACTTGCCAAGTCAGGAGGGCACATTGGGGACAAGTCAACTTTTCTTGGTGAAAAATAAGAAACTCCATGAAAAAAGCAATTAAGGAAATAAAGGGAAATTGCCTAAAAGTAGCAGAAAAACAGATAGAGGTAAAAGCAGGAAAGTTTTGCAAAGGGAGGGCGAATTTGCCTCTTAGAGAACTCACAAAAGCTGTAAGGAGAAAAGCAGGAAAGTGTTTGGAAGGAAAGAATAGTTTCCTTATGAGCCAGGAAAAGTAGAAAGCTGTCATAACACAAAAGCAACATCTTTGACTAGGGGAGGGCGCAGTTTCTAAATGTGAGGGATGATTTGGACTTGGAAACAATTCCACATGGTCCTACTTTCCAAATTGCCCAAGGGGGGTGCTTATGTGTCCAGGGTTAGGGCAACCATGGGGTTGACTTTCTCTCACAGGTCACCATCGACCTCCACTTGCTAAACAGGTCATCCAGAAAGGCTATTAAAGGTGAAATAGACTACATTGCTTCAGTTTGGTTGATGATTTGATTGCTGAATGCTTATGTGAGCATTACTTCTGAGTGTTGTGCCTCAGACTACTGGGAGATGAGCCCTAGCCTTCCATTCCCCTCTCCTTCCATCCCCTTCTCTTCCATTGCAGGTGTGGAGCGCTAGCTTGCAGACATTGAAGGATTATCAGAGTTATTTGCAGCCTCCATCACGTTCAGGTCGACCTCCAGTGAAGCCCATGCTTCACCTATGCCCTCAGCCCCTTTTGCTGGTCATGTTTTGGGCCTCCTGCCCCTTATTTTGGAGTCTCCTTGTAATGGTCAGTTTAGTATATGATTTCTGATTTGTAGCAGCATATTACTCTGTAATTTATCTATATCAGGTCGAAACATATCTATCCATTAAGAATTATGTCTTCAGTTTTCTCAAAAAAAGCTTATTTTATCAATGTATGGGGGAAAATTGATGAATCTGAGTGCTATGAGAAATACGCAAGGTTGGGGGACTGTTTGAAGAGAGTTTATATGTTCAGCGGGATGTTATTTATCTCTGTTATAATTCATATGTATCTCAAAAATTAATTTGACACGAATTAACTGCTTAAATTTAGATCCTAGCTAGATTGCTAGCTTTCAATGACTAATCTTGCCAAATTTGATGTAAAATAAGTTCTGCTAACTCAAACTGAGCCCCGTCAGTTCCTGTGGGTCACTGACAGACCCACCTTCCCATCCATACCTACAGAACCATTTTTATTTTGGGATGTACTGTCTTTTTGGATCCTCCACTGCGCAGGGTTTCACTAGACCAAAACTGTCGAAAAAACCCAAATTCATCCAAAAATCCTCAGAACTTTCTAGAACTTCTGCAAACTATCCAAAACCTTTTATTATGTTATATTAATGTTGGAACAACCCTATGCAAGTTTCTAGAAGCCCCTGGTTGAAATAGACCGAACTAGTTTCACGGTTTGACTACCCAGAAGCGTGGTAGTAGGTTTCCGCGGAGTGGATTCTGAACCCTAAATGACATTAGATCTAAATGTGTTAGGGAAGAGGAAATTCTATGTCTGAATGTCTTTGGTTGCTGTCCACTGGCCACTCCTTTTGCTTGCAGAATTTTCCAGAAGAAACCCCTGATTTGCCCAGTTCGAAAAGGCTTTGTGTGAATTAATTCAAGTTCACAAATTTTAATATAATTTACAGAATTGAAGAGTATGTTGATGAAATTGTCATTGATGCCAACATGGACTTGCAGTGGCCCCACAGGATGTCATTGATGCCACCAAGTCCCACTTGCACTGCCTTGGACCCTTTACAGAGTGGGTTTGTGCCTTGAAGCACCTTGTACCCAGTTGACAAGGTCCTTGTATCCACAAGACTGGATCTTGATGCCACCACCTTGTTGAAGATGTTGAAGACCCTGCTGATGGTGTTGAAGACCCTAGAGATGGTCCGGAAGCCTTGATGAACGTTGGTGAAACCCTAGATTGGTTAGATAAGCATTAATGACCCATTCTGTGGTCATTCATGCTATGATGTTGTTATGATAGGGTCATGGTATCCTAGGAGAAGGTTTGGCAACCCCACAAGTTGGTTTGCATGGTTATTGATGACTTAATGGAGTCATGGAACCCTTGGAGATGATCCTAGTGCATGAGAATGTTTGGCACCCACATACATGGTTATATGATGGCACTTGGACACTTGGACAGACTTGGTTGCTTGTTGATGATGATTGATGGTGGGCTTGAGTCCCTAAAGCTCTTGTATATGGCACCTTGGGTCTCGATCCCACACACTAGGTAGTTTGTTGATGTCTTGACTCATGACCCATACACTTGGTGTGATGTCTTGATGAAACTTGATGGCATCTCTTGCATCTGAAGAAATCCCTACCTAATCCTATTGGAGATCGTGGTACTTAAGACACATGGTGGAACTCGTGAACATGGTCTTCTAACCCACAAGCTTGTGGTAATGAAGCTCTTCTACATATTTAATTGTGTTGACAAGCTTGATGGTGACATCCTTTAAATATCAAGTGGCTTAAAAGAAAGCTAGTCGGCCTACTAAATAATTGATGATTAAAAGTATGACAAGTTGGCTCCAAAATCAATTCAAAAAGAAAATTAAAAAAAAAAATATAAAAATGGTAGGTCGGCTCCATAAAAATCTATGAGAAACCAATATAAATAAGAGCCAAATGACCTCATTTTTGGTGTGGAATTCGGATAAGCTCTGTGATTTTTTCACTGAGGCAGCGAAGAAGCAGACTGAGGTGGATTTTTGGGTCTCTGAGGCAGCCACAGAAGGAGCAGACCCATTTTTTTTTTTTTGGGGAAATTCGGTGGAAATCCTAGCTCTGAATTTCGGGTATGTCAACAGTCCACTGAGGCAGTGAATGCACAGTCTACTGAGACAACGAATGAGGCAGCCACAGAAGTTCCTTTTATCTCAGAATTCGGGTATATAGGAGCATTGTGACAGTTGCAACAAAGTTTTGTGTTGAACAGTGATTGAGGAGCAGTCCGAATTATAGCAGCAGCATGCTTGATAACCTTCGTTGGTGACCAGGGGAAGCATGTCTTGAAACTCTTTTGTTTTGGATGTTTGTTTGGAACAACATCAATGAAATGATGGCCTTCTTCAATGACATACCAAATTTTCCAGTCTTTTTCTTTTGGTCCGAATTTGTGTAACAGTCCCGACTTCTACAGCATGCCAAAATTCGAGCTTTTTCATGGTAGACTGTTTTGGGGATAAGTAAACAAACCCTAGTCTCATCAGCTTGCACAGTCCAAGTTTGTGATATACTACTACTGTTTTTTTTTTACAGTACAGTCCAAATTCCAATCTTGAGGTCTTCTATAGTAAAGCAGCAGATCCAAATCTTTCCATAGGCCTATTCTCTTGGTTTAAAACAATATTGCAGTCCCCTTGGAGAGAGAATGCAGACTTGAGTTTTTTTTATTATGAAGGAACAACAAATTGACTGAGGCTTTCTCGCTGGTCTAACAACAACATACAAATTCTTTAAGAGGTAGGTGACAGTCTGAATTTAACCCAGGTTGAAGGATAAACACAGTACGGTTCTTGTTTTTGCTTTGGGGTTCCTCTCAGTTGATAAACTGACTGAGTTTGACAGTCTGAAAGGTGACTATTTTTGGGGTTTTTACCAGCATATACACAGTCCAAGTCTTGACTGTGTTAGAAGGCTATTCTACAAGTCATCAGTTCATCAAGATTTTGGAAAAGTCTTGTTGGAGTTCAAAGGTTCTTTTTCAAGTCATCCACACAAGTAGTGTGAGTATATCGAAAATTTTTGGTAAGCTTTTGATAAGCTACCATCGTTGATGGATAAGGCTGCTACAACCTTGGTGAAGAATGCAATACCTTATTACGATGCAAGCCATGATGATCAGGTATGAACAGTGACATAGACAGGTATGCATAAGCCATGATGATCAGTATATACAGTAATGTGTGAAGACCTATACTACATTCATGATGATGCTTTGATAATCATAATTGATGTACACGATACCATGATGAGGTAACCTTGTTGACACATGTTTTATGATGATGCATCTCCATACACTTTGATGTTGCATAACTGATGATGATGATATGATTATGATGTGAATGTAAGATGACTGAGGTTTGAACAATAGGCTGTAAATGAGTGATTTGTCCTTGAAGACATAAACATGATGATAAAGATAATGTACTATGAATATTATATGAGATGATTAACACTACAGGTTGCCATTTATTCCTGGTTGTCTATCAGTCATTTCCAGCCCTGTAAAAGGTCTATATTTGCTTGGGAATAAAGTACACCAGTCTCGAATTGACCTTACAGCAGTTACATCATCTTTATGTGACAGCTTGACAGTGACATACATTGACTTGACAAGATAGTGACAACCATTCATATGACAGTGACAACAGTCTGATATGATATGACAAATGATAGTGACAGGTTGATGACATTGACAGTGCTTACACAGTGAGATGCTTGACAGATTGAATATGACATGTGGATTGATGAGGCTTCTTGAGCAGAGATTGACCAGAGATTCATGAGCAACAGTATTGATGAACAGTTGACCAGCAACAACAGAGATGAGCAGACCTTGATGACTTGGCAGTATTGAAGAGCAGGTGTTGATGAACAGAAAAGATTGAGAAGTGTGTTGCATCAGTGTTAATGAGAGTGATGAGCAGATGATTAGCAGTATTGACCAGCGGCAGAACAGATTGAAGAAACAGATGATGTTGATGTGACATTGAGCTTTAATTGTAAAAGCAAGCTTGTCTTTCTTTTGAGGTTAGGATACCTCAAACCCTTCTTAGCAGGGTCTAAGAAAACCAGGCAGGGTCCTGGATGCAGAGTAGGTGCTCTTTATATTAGTAGGTGCTGATTTTACCTCACGGTTGTAGCCGGACCAAAACTAATACAAAAAGATTACAAAATTATATGGTGTTGTGTTCTTTTGTGTTATGGTTCTTGATGATTCAAATGCTTATGCTATGTGAATGATGAAGTCAAAGATGTTTATGAAATGATTATGAGATTGATAGAATGATGAATTGGTAGTTAATTGTAACAAGCTAAGAAAATGTTTAAAATTGGCTTTACACTGATTCACCCCCCCTCTCAGTGTCTAACAGAGTGTTCAGGTCTGTACACCAGACTTGGGACATTACAGTGGTATCAGAGCACTTTCCTCCTCTCCTGTAGAAAGAAGGCTCTCTGTTGACTAACATTGCAGATCAGTGAGTCAAAATTGCAACCATGAGGTTCCTACCAGTGATTGAAGAAGAAGAGGTGATCTATGTTAATGATGGATTGCAAATGTCAAGAGACCATGATGTTTACTTTTGTGAAAATGAGGAGTATGAATATAGAATGGTTGAACCACCAATGGCTAATCCTAAGAAGGATTTAGCAAAGATGATAGATGCCAGTGAAAACTTGCCCCACCACTACAAAGAGCATCTTGCATTGGGGGAAAATATTTGTAAATTCATTCCTTTCAAAGACTATTTTTATTTCAGATTTGGATTTGAGCCCAAGGATGTGGATGAGCATTCTTTCAATGGCAGCAAACCATCCGTAGAGGAACCAAGTTGTTCCAACTATGTGAGTAAGGAAGAATAAAGAGAATCCAAAAGAGAAGATGCAGCAAAGACATTTGTTGCTCCAAGCATTATGAGATTGTTTGGGTGTTCTTCTAGCAGATCTTCCAAAAGTGGTGACTGGAGTACTATTCCAGAGAGTGAAGTTTCATCAACTTTCTTAGAAAAGAAAGAGCCACTGACAAACCACCCTTCAAAGGAGAAGGTCCTAAACTTTCCAGAGGAAGAAACATGTAGTGCTTCTAATGGAAGTATCGATGAGGAAAAAGAAGAAGGGCTTGTTGGTCCAAACCATCTGGATGGGAAGGATGAAGAGGAGGATGAGGTCCCAAATCCATTCTCAATCCTGGAAAAAGGATATGATTCACTTAGTTCTTCAAGTGATCAAGGAAAAGAAAAGATCCATGAGGTGAAGTGCAAATCACCACAAAGTGGTTGCATAGGTGAAGGAGTTGAAGATGAAGGCACTACAATTTTTTGGGTGGGTAATCTCCAGATTACTGCTCAAGGTTTTGGCTCATGTATGGGTGGTGAGACATATTTTGGATCAGATCCAAAAGAGGTACACAAATCAGATTTACAACCACCTCCCAAGCCATAGAATGAGGAAGAAAACAAGGCCACACCGCTCAGGTGTGAATCAGGAAATTTGGTGGAGCAGGCCACCAAAGTATCTGCACATAAAGATGGGAAGATGAAGAACATGGATGTTAAAATATCTGATTTTTGCAGCAGCCATGTAAACTTGCAACCATCTAATCCTTGAGAGGATAAAAAGTCTTCACTTGCATCTGAGGACTACAAGATGAAGGACAATTGTGAGGGAGATGAATTACTCCTAGTTTTTCTGTTGGTGATCACAAAACCATTGCAAAGGAGGATGATGTTGTCAATGGTGATGAGGGATATTTTGTATCAGATCCAAAAGAAGAACAGATATCAGATATAAAGACATCATCTGAACTTCCCAATGAAGTGGAAGACAAGCCCCCACCAGTCGAGTGTGAACTAGGAAAATTGAAGGAGAAAAATTTGATGCAGAGAGATGAACACAAGTCAGAATTTTGGACTCTCTTGCAGCATGATGAAGCTGAAATGCCAAGGCCTGATATGCTTTCTGTTTTTTGTACAGATCACATGTCATTCCAGCCTTCAGAGATACCCTCCACTTCACACCATGGAAGTGATTTTTCAGAAAATTCAAAGGCTGACTTGCATGATGAGAATGAGTTTTATGTTATGGATCCATGCCACAAGAAAAGTAATATTATATGTCAGCTGTTAGAGGAGGATTTTGAATGAATTATCATTGATGCCAACATGGACTTGTAGTAGCCCCACAGATTGTCATTGATGCCACCAAGTCCCACTTGCAATGCCTTGGATCCCTTACAGAGTGGGTTTGTGCCTTGAAGCACCTTGTACCCAGTTGACAAGGTCCCTATACCCACAAGGATGGATATTGGAGCCACCACCTTGTTGAAGATGCTGAAGACCTCGCTGATGGTGCTGAAGACCCTGGAGATGCTCCTGAAGCCTTGATGGACGGATGGAGAAGCCCTAGATGGGTTGGAGAAGCATTAATGACCCATTTTGTGGTCATTCATGCTCTGATGGTGTCATGGTACCCCAGGAGAAGACCAAGCTACCTCATAGGTGATATCATGCTGGATCTTGACCCCTAGACGTCTCCTGGTGTGGTTGAGGTGGTTGAAGCCCCTTGCTTGATGAAGAAACCCTGAAGAAGCCCTTGGACCCACAATTGATGGCTTAATGGTTCTTGCACACTTGATGAATAAGATGTGGTCATTGATGACTTGATGAAGACCTAGAACCCTTGATGATGACCTTGATACTCTTGGTATGGTCATGGAGCCCACTACTTACACTTGACATTGTTAGATGGCATCTTGATGGTGGGACCCTTAATGAGGCCCTTGTGGCTTGCTAAACCCTTGCCATTGATGATTATTTGTGAACAAGCCCTAATGGCTTGGTAAAGGACATGATGGCACCCACTTAGCCACCTAGACACACTAAATGATGGGTTGATGATCCTTGCTGTCTTGAAGGATGTGTAGGATGATGGAGGATTGATGTTTGTGTGGACAAACCCTAACAATGACTTTTGAAGAAGTCATGGGTTAATAACTATCAAGAAAATATATGCAAAAACCCTAAGTGTGGAGGACACCCTAACTTGGTGGAGTTGAATCACACCCTAAGGTTTAAAGATGGCTTATGGACAAGCTTGAAATAAAAACAAAAAATAAATAAAGGGCAAGTCGGCTCTAGAATAAATTAAAATTAAAATTATTATTATTATTTTTTTTTGAAGGTTGGCTCCATATTTTTTTTTTGGAAAACTAGTATAAATACCTAGTCAAACTTTTCATCTTGCAAGTGTGAATTCGGTGGATATTGCTCTGTGATTTTTCGGGCATCTGTGGACTGAGATTCGGGCATAACTGTAGCAGCAACGAACTTGCAGCAGACACAAATTTTTAAGTCTGTTTCTCTGCGAATTTTTGGTGCACAGCCCAGCAGGAGTGGTTCGAATTTTTTTCCCTTTTTACAGCAGCAGACATCACTGTGGAAAGTTCGGTGGCAGTAGCTGGGGATAGTGGATTGTGGTGGTAGCAATAGGAGGAGCAGATTCGAATTGGAGCAACAGTCAAGTGCGTTTTTGTTGTTGTTGTTTTTGTGTCTTTTTGGAGTTTAATCTATGCTGCAAAGTGACTGCCATTAGAGGCTTATCCACAATGCATAAACAGTCCTAATTTTGTAGCAACAAAGGTTGAAGGAAGAATTTGTGGTAAAGTCTAATTTTAATATTGATGAGTGTCTACTGAAGGCTTTTAACAACAGTATCAAATAGCAGATAAAGACTTCTCTCTTGGGCTGTCATAACATCTTTGAAGGATCCAAACTCTGCTCTTTGATTTTCTCTGACATTGGATTGCCACAGTACACAAGGACTGATCCATTGAAGGCTTCCAAAGGCATGTTGAAGGTGTTCAAGCTTGTGGAAGGCTGCCATCCAAAGTCTGGTTATCATGCTTGTTTAGACATCACAAATTCAACAATGAATTAACTCGAACATCAAGAAGTTTTATACAGTTGAAGCACTAGTCTATTCTATGCATCCACAGTCCTTTTGCAAATGTTTTGGTCTGATTTAGCACAAGCCTTGTCAACACATCATGTTGATCTAATCTTCGTCAAGAGTGGTATTTCACATGATGAAGGCATTCTTCGAAACTAAGATTTTGGGTGTATACTGAAGTCTCAAACTGAGATTGAATTGATGACAAAAGTTATAAGACACTGGTGATGTGAGCAGAAATTAATGGACATGAACAGACACATTGACAGATAGTGGTTTACGAGAGAAACAGATACTGCAAAATGTTAGACAAAGTGACATGATCCTGATGATGAGCAACATTTTCTAGCACATACAAACAAGCTTTGATCTTATACCTTGGTGCAGGATCTTCTTTGTGAGCCACATCATCTGAGTGGACCACTTAAGGAGGACAGAGAAAAGCATAAGGCAGCTTTGAAAAACCTTGTTGACATCAATGCCTTGGTGGCCAGATGTTATTGGAAAGCTTCTGGAGGAGAAATGGAAGGAGAAGCCTTTCTGGAGGAGTGCATAGAACTGAAAGAAGGCATGGCCAAGATGAAGGAGAGCTATATGAACCTACTGTTTGACATATATCATCTCCTCCTAATGGCTGAAATGTATCACTGTGCAGTCAAGAAGGAAGAAGAAGAAGTAGAAAGGCTCACTAATAAGTTAGAGATTTCTAGTGACTTATTGAAGAGCACACAGATATCCCTTAAAGAGTCAAAGTTGCAGATATGTCAACTTCAAAATGATTTGAAGGTGTCACACCTTTCATGTTTCATGGAAGAAAATGTTTTGGGTATAATGGAGGGACCTCATGTGGAGGACAACCATGAGGGAGGAGCATATTTGCAGGTGTTTGTAAAGAGCCCCGATGAAGATTATTTTGGCCAAGCACTTGTTGGTATGTAGAATGGCATAAAGGAGTTCTTAGCTGTGAGAAATATGGCTGAGGACATTTCAAGTGAATCAACAAGCAAACATGATCATCTATTCAGGGATTGGGTAACTAAAAATATCACAGAAATAGAGGATAAAAGATGTACTAGAATTGCTTGCATCGGTGAAGGGTTGTCTGACACATATGCTTGGGAAGAGACACATTCTGACAACCCCTTATGGATGGTAGAATCTGATCCACAAGAGGTGGTTGATCACATTCCATATGGATCAGAAAACAAAAGTCCTTGTTCATCCATTGATTGGGTGATAGAGACACCTTGGGAATGAAGACTGTGGGAGGTAAAGAGTTTAATTTCTGCAATAAATCCTTTGGTGTGAATGGCATTTTCCTGACATGTGGGCAGCCACAAAGACTTAATTTGCAGCCATTGGATACATTCCATACACATGCACATGAGGTGCATTTCAAATTTTTTGTGCTTAAGGAATTTTGGGATGCAGATGATGAGTTCCAAGCACATGGCCATTGCCCAAGAGATGATGACTTTTCTCATGGAAGGAGTCCTCTTTTCAGTGAAGAGTCAGAAGAGATACCTTGTGTTGGACCAGCCCATGATGGGTTTGATTCATCCACACCTTTGGTGGACACATTTTGTAGGGGTTTGTTTTACTATAAATCAGTCCACACTTCTAGTTTAGCAGGCACACATAGGGATGAAAATTGGGTGAAGGGATTTTTCCTATTGATGCCACACGAGGAGCAGGAGGCTCCCACATATTCCATTGATGAATTAATGGTTCAGCCATGTGGTATGGAAATTTCACCATTCCCTTTCTATGTGTACAAGAAACATCAGAGGCATCTATTTGATGTCTTCATCATGTATGGCTATGCATGGAAGTTCCACTTGAGTCAGTTTGGTGGAACAAGTAGCATAATGTTAAGTTTTTGCACTAGAACAAAGATAGCAGATGAGAAATTCCATGTCTAGTAGGAGAATTTTAAAAATGTGCAGTTTGCCATGGGGAGAGATGAGCTTCGAGTATGGTGGTATGATTTTCATAACCTCATTTTCATCCTCTACAATGATAAAATTTTTTTGTTTTTACTTATGGGTGGAAGGAGGCAGCAAACCATGGGATCCAGGCATTCTTAGGGATGATAGAGTTCAAAAGGTGGTAGCAAAGTTTGGGTCCCTATAGAGGAGGCAGTGGGATCCGAGAACTCTACTCAGTTACCTTAACTGGGTTGGTAATCTTTCTAAAGGAAGTGGTATTAGAGAAATGGCTATGATCAAAGTGGTGCAACAAAAACATGGTGAAAAAATTTGCAGCACTTTGTGGTGCTTTTGCTTGAGGACAAACAAATTTGGGAGGGGAAGACTGTCATGTCCCCTCAATTTGACCATTAAAAGTGTTGACCTTGCTAAAGTTCCTAGGGGCTCAAATTGACATTAATTATTCATACTAGGAAAAAATCTTGCTAATAATTATATTGAGGCATGTATTTAATTTTATTTCATCCTTTTTATTAATTATACAATTAAATGACGTGGAAATAAACTTGCCAATTCAGGAGGGCACATTGGGGACACGTCAACTTTCCTTGGTGAAAAATAAGAAACTCCATGAAAAAAGCAATTAAGGAAATAAAGGGAAATTGCCTAAAAGTAGCAGAAAAGCAGACAGAGGTAAAAGCAGGAAAGTCTTGCAAAGGGAGGGCAAATTTGCCTCTTAGAGAACTCTTAAAAGCTGTAAGGAGAAATGCAGGAAAGTTTTTGGAAGGAAAGTATGGTTTCCTTATGAGCCAGGAAAAGCAGAAAGATGTCATAACACAAAAGCAACATCTTTGACTAAGGGAGGACGCAATTTCTAAATGTGAGGGATGATTTGGACTTGGAAACAATTCCACATGGTCCTACTTTCCAAATTGTCCAAGGGGGCGCTTATGTGGCTAGGGTTAGGGCAACCATGGGGTTGACTTACTCTCACAGGTCACCATTGACCTCCACTTGCTAAACAGGTCATCCAGAAAGGCTATTAAAGATGAATTCGACCACATTGCTTCAGTTTGGTTGATGATTTGATTGCTGAATGCTTATGTGAGCATTACTTTTGAGTGTTGTGCTTCAGACTACTGGGAGATGAGCCCTAGCCTTCCATTCCCCTCTCCTTCCATCCCCTTCTCTTCCATTGCAAGTGTGGAGCGCTAGATTGCAGACATTGAAGGATTATCGGAGTTATTTGCAGCCTCCATCACGTTCAGGTCGAGCTCCAGTGAAGCCCATGCTTCACCTATGCTCTCAGCCCCTTTTGCTGGTCATGTTTTGGGCCTCCTGCCCCTTATTTTGGAGGCTCCTTGTAATGGTCAGTTTAGTATATGATTTCTGATCTGTAGCAGCATATTACTCTGTAATTTATCTATATCAGGTCGAACATATTTGTCCATAAAGAATTCTGTCTGCAGTTTCCTCAAAAATAGCTTATTTTATCAATGTATGGGGGAAAATTGATGAATCTGAGTGCTATGAGAAATATGCAAGGTTAGGGGACTGTCTGAAGAGAGTTTATATGTTCAGTGGGATGTTATTTATCTCGGTTATAATTCATATGTATCTCAGAAATTAATTTGACATGAATTAACTGCTTAAATTTAGATCCTAGCTAGATTGCTAGCTTTCAATGACTAGTCTTGTCAAATTTGATGTAAAGTAAGTTTTGCTAACTCAAACTGAGCCCCGTCAGTTCCTGTGGGTCATTGACAGACCCACCTTCCCATCCATACCTCCAGAACCATTTTTATTTTGGGTCGTACTACCTTTTTGGATCCTCCACTGCGCAGGGTTTCACTCGACCAAATTTGTCGGAAAAACCCAAATTCATCCAAAACTACTCAGAAATTTCCTGAACTTCTGCAAACTATCCAAAACCTTTTATTATGTTATATTAATGTTGGAACCACCCTCTGCAAGTTTCCAGAAGCCCCTGGTTGAAACAGACTGAACTACTCTTCCTAGTTTCACGGTTTGCCTGCCCAAAAGCGTGGTAGTAGGTTTCCGTGGAGCGGATTCTGAATCCTAAATGGCATCAGATGGCATCAGATCTATGTCTGAATGTCTTTGGTTGCTGCCCACTGCCCACTCCTTTTGCCTGCAAAATTTCCCGGAAGAAACCCCTGATTTGCCCAGTTCGAAAAGGCTTTGTGTGAATTAATTCAATTTCAGAATTTTTAGATTAAAATTTGCAGCAAGTTAATATTCTGATCTGTACATCAGATCAGGGATATTACTTGTCGTCTCTACTTGGGCTATGGAGTCACAATAATCAACTTCAAATAATTTTCCTAAAGCATAAACTCATTTACTTCAACAAATATACAAGAACATGATGACTTCCAGTAAGTGAACAAGTTAAAATAAAGTGCTTGCAAAGTAGAGAAATGTAAATGAATGTAACAATGTTATGCAAGTGGTCCTGTAAATTTTGGTAAATTTATGTCTCTCTTTGACTTAGAAAATTAAGGTGTTTGTTGCAAAGAAATGAACTATTCTAGATGTCTACCCAAAGAGACTATCTCCTTTGATTGGAGAGAGAATGCCGGGTGCTCAACACGGGAACACAAGGTTCTCGTCTAGCTGCATGGGTCAAACTCAAAACTTGCTGGGTGTTCAACTGGAGGACACAAAGTGCCACGAAGCCCCCTACGGCCTCTACCCCACTAGCTCCACAGGTCAAGTCTCTTTTTGTTATTTCTAATGAAGATACTTATCTGAGTGCCTATTAAACTAGCCAACACAAATCTTTGCCCTTTCTCGTCACCCTAGATCGGTTGAACCGACGAGGAGAGAGGATATAGGGTAAAAATGGGGATTATGGGGAAAAACAAGCCAAACACAATATCACAACGGAGGCATAGCCTACTCAATTGTGAGGTGCGGGAAAAAAGAAATAAGCAAATACTTGAAATAAAAATGCTAGGCAACACAATTTTAGATGGATGGGCAGAGCCACTTCACTTGTGAGGTGCGGGCAAAAAGAAAACAAACAATGAAGTAAACTAATCTAAATCCAAGCAACTTACAAGGTTGGTTGCAAGGATGGACAGAGCCACTTCACTTACATGCAGCCGAAACCAAAATCACTAAGTATTGAAAACTCGAAATGAAGCACAACAAACTAAAGCCAAATAGACTCTCTTGGGCTTGTTACAGGATGTAGATTTCATCACTAATATTTATTAAGAAATGAGAGAGAAAGAGTGATTTTTAAACCGTATTTTGTGAGGGACTTGAAGTAGACCCTCTTGGGTGTTGTTGGTTTTTGCTAGTGGCTGAACTTGAGCATTCCCTCCCCCTGTGAGATCAGAAACCTGCACAAAATAGCAAAGCTATTATAGCACAAAAGTGAAATGAGTTTTAAACAAACTCAAAAGTTTTGATGCAAAAATTAGAAAATTATTAATGCAAAACTAGCATGTAAAAACTTGAAAAATGATAATGTTTGAGTGCAGAACGAAGTATTTAAGAGCTGCAATAAGAATAAGAATGTTAGTAAAGATACCAAGTCCTTTTCAAAATTTGTTGGACAATGGGGTATCCCTCTCGGGAATCCCACTCTCCAAACTTGAGAAATTTGTAACAAAATTAGCTCAACAATGTAAATGGAGTAAGAAATCCACAAAGACTTGAGAAACAAATTATTTAATTTAGAAATACTTTAACTTCCCAAATTCTAAGCAAACAACCCTAGCATGCAACAAAACAATTACAATACTATTCTCAAGCAAAAAACTTTGCTTGAGATTCCAAATACAAAACGAACCAAGAATGGAACAAGATCACCTCAATCACATTGCATAGACAGTACTTCCTCCAAAGATTTCTTCTATTATCATCCAAACTTGGAAGTACAATGGTTCCCCTTGGACAACAATGGAGCAAGAGAGCAAGAATGGGAGCAATGGGAGAATGAGAGAGCAAGAGAGCATGAGCAAAATGAAGCAAGAGTGTAAGTTGATCCAACCCAAATGAGGAGAAATGCCCTCCTTAAATAGGAAAAATGAAGGAGAGGCTCTTTGCATGCTAGACAAGTGTCATAAGGGAGAGTGCGGGAGCCCAAGAGAGGGGGGCGAATTTGCTCAAGGAGGGCAAAACCATGGTTTGGGATCTCAAATATGGGGAGAGAAATCCCCCTTTTAATGCTTTTAACCTTATTGCTATGTCAAATGGGGAGGAAACCACTACAATGGGGCCCTTCCCATTGACTTTTACTCACCCAACCAATCAAAGAGAGGAGGGCGCACCACCTAGAATGGGAAACTCAAAACTTATTACATGCTTGCTTGGAGGGCCCCCTTTGGGCCTTAAATTTGTCTTAGAAACTTAATATAAACATTAGAACCTTTACTTGGCCACCCCAAGTGACTATAGTCACTTTTCCAAAATTTGGTTCTCTAATTAAATGCCCAATCTTCTGATTTCCATGACTGAACTGGGAAAAAGTGACCAAAACCATAGTAATACTTGTCCCAATGACTTCAAACTTGGCCCAAGAGTGTAGGGGATCTCATGCCATTTGTCTTGAGTACCCATACCCCTATACAAGATTAAAGAGGACCAAGTAACCCTCGTTTACATTACAACCAATTGTCTTGGGTGACAATTTTTAATGACCAAAAATAAAAGAACCTATGCAAAACTTAATGAAATTCCGCAAGACTTTGGATAATGTCTAGCATGGTAATATAAAATATTTCTAGGCCCCAATCACCCCATGGACTCAATCACTAGAACACCTTTCACCACTTTGGAGGTAATTTTGAGTTAAAAACTCAAATAATTAAAATCTCTAAAAAGAAATTTTAATTTTTCAAGTGAAAAAACACTCGATGAAATGACTTCCCTAATGATTAAGTCTTAGGTGATTAAGTTACAAAAAACTAGACCTTCATGCTGACATATCCTTACAAAATCCCTCACAGGGGTGCATAAATTCCGTAGAGAGAAGAAGAGAAGAAGAGCTACACTGCTTGATATAATCATTAAGTACTTCATTCTTATCTTCAAGGCACATCCAACTTGTGCATGGTACATTATTGTCCACCTAGTTGGTTTTGGTGGTCAATAGGTTAGGTCTAGGTAGATGTTCGACTCTATCACATGGGAGATTGAAGAAGTTAGTGTTGAATTTTAACGTGTGCATATATTCTTAAATTTTTGCAGATTGTAAGATAGATAACAATAAGACAAGTGCAGTAGATAATCAAGCATCAACACAAATGAACACAAGATGTTTTCACGGGGAAACCGTTAATGGACAAAAACCCCAAAAGCATTAGTAATTCATCCCTTGAATGAGATGACTGAGTTTGTAGCAACAATAAGAACAATCTTAGAATTCCGAGGTGAATGTTTTCTCAAATTTGTCAAACCCTAGAAGGATTGACCAAGACCTGCAACGTGGAGGATGAAGACCAATTGCCCAGAAAAAATTCTTCCCCTACCCGAAAATTGCAGACTATGATCTGCCCGAATTTTCTGTCATCTGCCTGAGATTGTTTTCCCTGATGCTCGAGTTTCTCAGAAATTGTCTGCTGCTGCTCGAACCTGTTTAGTGCTGCCCGGATCAACTGTAGCCTGCCCGAATTTTTTTGAGTGCTGCGCGGATTGATTTAGGGCTGCTTGTGAACAATATAGGGCTGCCCAAGTGTTTCTGTAGCTGCTCGAGAACAAATTAGGGCTGCTTGAGGTCTGCCGTATTCTTCCTGTGTCTGCACTTGATTGAATTAAGGCTACCCGTGAGGAGAAGTAGGCTGTTCGAATTTCCTGTGTCGCTGTCCGACCTTTTCTTTCCTGCTCGAACTATTCTATGGTTGCCCGTGAGGAGAAACAGGCTTCCCTAATTTTTAGTGGGTAGTTTAGGGCTGCCCGAATGTGAGAGAGGACTGCCTGAGTTGTGGAGGAAGATGCCCTAGGCCTATGCTGCTGCTGTTGTTGGCCGTGTGGAGTAAGGGCAAGAACCCTAGCTTGTGAGTGTAGATGAAGTGATGCCATAGCTAGCTAAGCCACCATGCTAGGGCATAAGACCAAGGATCAACCACACACTTGAGAAACTAGCGAAGATCTCAGTCTTCAATGGAGCAACCAAGATGGAGATGAAGTATGTCCAAATGTTTTGCAAGTGGGCTTCATCTATATTCTTTCAAGCATATTTATTTCAAAATAGAGAAAGATGAACTTCTGATTATTGTGGTCTATGTTGATGATCTTATCTTTGGTTTCAATAATGATAAACTGAGTCATGAGTTTGCTGAGGTCATGGCACGAGAATTTGAAATGTCAATGATTGGGGAACTGTCTTTCTTCCTTGGACTTCAGATCTCTCAAACATCTAAGGGGATTTTTATATCTCAGTCCAAGTATCTAAAAGAAATGCTGAATTTTTTTGGAATGGATGAGTGTGCCCCTGTGAGTACACCTATGACAACTAGTGGCAGGCTCAGTAAAGATGGTGATGCACCATTAGTTGATGTCACACACTATCGGTCTATGATAGGCATCCTGTTATATTTAACTGCTTCAAGACCTGACATCATGCAAGTTGTTGGTATGGTAGCCAGATTCAAGTCTTGTCCAAAAACTACACATGTATTAGGTATCAAGAGAATCTTCAGATATCTCAAAGGTACATCTGAGCTTGGACTTTGGTATCCTAAAAACCAAAAGTTTAACCTTATAGCTTATATTGATGCAGATTGGGAAGGCAGTTTAGATGACCGAAAGAGTACTAGTGGGAATGCATTCTTCTTAGTAGAATGCCTTGTAGCATGGTCAAGCAGAAAGCAATCATCCATTTCCTTGTCTACTACTGAGGCCGAATATATAGCAGCAGTTGAGTGTTTCTCTCAGGTTTTGTGGATGAAGCAATCATTAAAAGAAGTTCAAGTCGAATACAATCAGCCTATACCAATCTATTGTGACAATACGAGTGCCATCAACATATCTAAGAATCTGATTATGCACTCCAAGACTAAGCATATACCTATCAAGTATCATTTTCTTTGAGAACAAGTTAATGAACAACAAGTGAAATTGGAATATTTGAATACAAAGGAACAAGTAGCTGACATCTTTACCAAACCTCTGCCCAAAGATGCTTTCAATTATCTGAGGGAGAAGCTATGAGTTATCTCCCTTCAATATTGAACATCTTTTGCACATGGTTTAAGGAGGGTGCTATAAGGTCTAAGCACCCAAAGCATCCACAGATAGCAGGTTTAGGACTTGAATCAACAACCAAAAAGGGGGAGGAAGACAAGCTTACTCATTTGAAGTTAAAGAAAAGTTGAAGTCAGAAGGAGAGTAAAACCAGAGATTTGGATCCTATCAAGATTAAGACAGTCATCCTAAGATAATAATGTCAAAAAGTTTGGATTAAAAAACAAAACAACAACAACTACCATTAGTTTAGATGCTGTGTGAAAGGCACTCAGGAATTACAACATGAAGAGGTTGAATACAACTATTACTGAAAAAATCAGTTAAGGCTAAACTTGAAGACAATGGTAGCATCAATGATGCTAAAGATGTTTTGTGCTCCAACAAACTTATATATGGAAGCCTAAATTGAAGGCTTATTTTGCACTGTTTATACATGTGATGTGATATAGCTATCAGCCAGTAATCATAAAGCCTTCTACATCAAGTAGCAACCAACATATAGTATCAGTGCCTGTTAGGAAGAGATCAGTAGCAGCCTTGTCATTGATGTCAAAGGGGGAGAATTAGAGCAAGTAAAACAAGAAGACCAAATCTAATTAATATGACAGGGGGAGCTTCTTGTGAGGGGGAGCCTGTTTTACTTAAAGTTGCCATCAATGCCAAAGGGGTAGATTGTTGGCATTGATGTCAACTAAGCCTCTAAGCTCCATCCAACGTTGCTAGAATTGAAGATTCCATGTCATTAGCAACCCCTCATGCCATCGGAGTTACCAAGCAGCCCCTCGTATGTATAAGTAAGGATGCTGGAGCCCTTTTAAAGAGGTTACTAAGGTAGTCAAAGATAATTTCTATGGTTACAAGAATGGGATTGACAACTCATCCCCGATGGGTCGCATAGCCCATTACTTATAAGAATACTCTATAACACCCCCCCTTTATGAGCATCAAAATAATGACAAGTCGACTCCAAATGAAATGATTTAAAAAAAGGGAGGATAGGTCGGCTCCAAAATTAAATTTAATAATGATGTGTATAAATTTAAGACAACTGCGCCTTATTTGGTATGTGCAATGGTATAGTGTGAAGCTTCTTTGAGGTAGAGGAGTAGGGGGGTCGAGGTGCAATCTGAGGGGGCCGAGGAGAAGTCTAGAGAGGCGAGGAGTAGTGTAAAGCGCTGAGGAGCAACGCCATTTTTTGGCAGTCAAGAAATCTAAACTTGTGAGCTCTCCAATCTGTTCACAAATTTGATCAGCAGTGTCCAGTTGATGTGAAGATCATCACGGTTAAGGGTTGACTAAGGTCCAAACAGTGGTATAAATTCAAAGTCTAAACGTTTACCATAATCCGAAGTTGATCAAGTGTAGTAGAAGAAGATCCGAGCTCTAATTGTGAAGTAATTGAAGTCTGATCAGGTTGTGAAGCACTTGAAGGTTGTTCCAGGTTAGAACAAGTGAATTCGAGGTCTAATGTAACTGCATAACAGTCTGAGGACTATTTGAAAAAACAATTGCTAACTAGTTGTTAATTACTATCTTTATTCTAAGGGTGGTTGGGTGGAGCAAGGGAAGGACATATTTGACCTGTGGCAAGTTATAGCTTGCCTAGGGTGTTGCAACACCCTTTCAGCTGAAGCTGATAAATTAGAGGTTGTAGCCTCTCAAGGTGTTGAAGCACCTCCACGTATTTCTTGTAAATATTCTGATATAAATATAAGTTTTATTTCTCATATTTACCTGTGTATATGATTGTTTATTGAGCATGATAGAAAGGTCATTGTAAACTGCTGAATGAAGTAGTTACCAAAAGTCAAAGAAGTATAGGTGACTCTTTATACAAAGTTGTCAAGTTGTAAAAGTTTTTTTTAAGTCCACTGATTCACCCCCGCCCCCTCTCAGTGGATTGTGTGTGCTCACAAAACCCGCGATGGGCAAGAGCATACACCAGAATAGCAAATATTAATTCCAATTTTGAAGAAAAGGAAAATCTAATCTATATAGTCCTTGACAGACGGATTGTGTGCTTTGTTCTAAGCAGTATATCAGTTTGGCATATAAAGAAACTAGAGTCAGGGATCTCTTTCAGGACAAAGCCTTCCTCAGGAAGTCAAGACTGGGTTAGGTCTACAAAGAAAGCAAGCACATAAATATTGGAAATTAGATCTAACTAGATGCAAAACCTTGAACTAATCTAGAACTTAAAAGAAAATGGTAAATCAAAGATCAATCACACACTGAGCGATACAGGCCTCCCCCAAATGGGGGAAGGGGGTTGTGGGAGCTGTAATCCCACTTGCTTTTTATTTACTTTATTACAATATGTTTTTTTTTGTGAATGGGATTTCCTTTTGATCTTGGAAAGTGATAAAAAAGGCTTACAAAGACTTCTAGAGAAGGGGAATGAAGAAGGGGGTTTTTTGGATGCTCCAGATGACAAAAAATATGAAAATTCGGCAGCAACGCCTCCTCTTTTTCCTCCGACCTGCTAAAAACCAGCGAGCTAATGATTGATTTAGTAGGTTAGTCAATAAAATACACTAAAAAATTACACTTAGTACTTGTGCAAAGATAGAACTATTATGCTACTTCAAGTACTAACTAAGCTTAGTTTTAAATGTAAAATTGAAACACTTCCTAGATCTAGAAATGAGAGCAAGTACAATGAGAATGATTAGCTTTATAGATCTGATTTTAACTTGCAAAAATAAAGTAACTGAGAAAGAGTTGTGTTTTTTTGTAGAAAGAAGTAGAAACAACTACTCAAGCTTGAATCTCTTGGAAAACATGGAAATTTGAAGGTGAAACCATATGTGTTTTGATCTAGATCCAAGAAAAGGAGATGTAGCTTAGCTCAACCTTTTAATCAACATTATGATCTGCAAACAAAAGCTATCACACTTGCAACAAATATATTAGATCTGGTACTTTTCATGGTTAGAAAAAAAAAAAAGAGTTACAACTTAATAAAACATGTCTTCTTAAATCGCTAAGAGTAAATGAGTAAGTAAATAAATTGACAAATGCAAATATTTACTCTACGTGTTTTAAAATAACCTTCTTAGCCAGATCAATTATGAAAAATAAAGCATGATA
This sequence comes from Pseudotsuga menziesii, assembly GCA_001517045.1. Classification (NCBI taxonomy): domain Eukaryota; kingdom Viridiplantae; phylum Streptophyta; class Pinopsida; order Pinales; family Pinaceae; genus Pseudotsuga; species Pseudotsuga menziesii. Next base: position 667,448 of record LPNX010731657.1, on the reverse strand, counting down.
GAAATGCAGTAGTATCACCTCATCAACCAAAAATATGCACTCACAGAGTCACACTTCATAAGCCTCCAAATCCTTCAACTTTATTCAAACGATAACAATAAACAAATTACATGAGTAGAGGTTCCTTGCTTCATCTTGAATGAGGAAGAAGGCCTCGCTTAAATAAAAACTACAAACCCATGGGGGTGCTACCTACATTGGCAAAAAGAGTCCAGTTGAACTGTGTTGAGAGGCAGTTCAAAAATGTGATTGATTTGGTGTCCAATGGGAGATCGCCACCTCACCAAATCACACCAACCACATGAGGTTGGCACCTCCCTCCCTCACGCGCGAGTCCTCTCCATTCCATTTGCATGCTTTTAGTTTGATATAAACCAACCTATGTTATAACCAAAGTTTATTACAACATGTGAAGGGGGGTCCACCCCAACCCATTCGCATCCATCCACTCCTAGCGTGAGTCTTCAAAGGTTGACGTCACCCTCTAACAAATGCGATCTCCCTTCCAAAACTTACATTAACATATAACCAAAGCTTTTAACATACTTAATGTAGGGAGAGTGGTCCACCCCAAACATGCTAGCGCAACCTTCACCTTGGGTTTAGCGTGAGTCCCTTCGTGCTTGACGTCACCACTATTTCAAATCAATTCATAAACTCCATTTTTACCCAAAGTTTCAAGTGCATTAAGCTTGAAGAAGGGTTGCTAACCCATGTGGCCACATGCCATGTCATTTCCTCTTTTAAAATATTGATTTCTGACTTTGGTGCAATTTGTCATAATTTAGCATTTTTTTGACAGTTAGTTGCATCAGTGGAGAAATAATGGCATACAGAACAATTTAGTCACCCGAAGCATGAGAAAAGTGGGTCTCGAGGTAAAGGAGGTGCCCTAAGCCTAAAAATGAGCCCAAACATGCCAAAAACAGACTCCGGATCACATTTTTTTTAAATTTCGAATTTTTCCACTTAAACCATTAAAAAACGGCCTAAAAGCCGGGAAAAAATTATTTTTCTCGGAATCGGACGAAACTCTAGGGGGACCTAGTACATGTCCATACGACTCAATACTGATGCCTAACACGCTTATATACATTGACACATGAACTAAAATAACCTCCTAAGGCGTAACCACCAAGACGGAAATTCCAGCTTTGAAGGCGATGAAAAACTCGAAAATTATACATCGCTTATTCAACATTGCATAATTGACAAGGGAAAAAACACCTTGGATAATTAGATTGATAGCTAAGTCCTTTACAAAAGGTTTGCCGTGTTAGAGCATTTATTACAATGCCCCCAAGGGGTATGAACATGCATTTTATTAAAAAAAAGGGACCACAACTAGTCCTTATGAACCGCGGAACTTCTAAGCACTGACAATGAACAATTTACTTGTTTAATACTCTGGCGGCTCATTGGAAATCCACTAAGTGAAAAATTAGTGGATAACACAGGGCATGTAAGGTTATGAAGGAAAAAGATGATATGCGAATACCATGGCTACTGCTCTAATCTCTGGATGACATCTTCTGTAATTCCTCCTGAACAATAGAGGCCAACTTAGGATTTATTCGCCTAAGTTTTTGTCGAAATGGTTTGACTTCTTTAGCTTCTTCTTTAAGGGGAATGGTGTGCTGAAACACATCTTCCTGATAAGCCTTAAGTTCATCATAACTAAAGGCCAAAACATCTCTGTATTCTTTGATTAGATTAAATTAAATTATTCCTTTCCTTTTTTGAGGCGCCTTTTCCAATTTTTTTTAACTTGGGGTCTTTGTCTGTACCTATATTGATTTCTACATAATCCCCAATCTTTATTGTCTCTTTTTTTGTTTTTATGTTGATCCTATCTGTCAAACAATTTCTCAAATGCTATGAGGCTACTTGGAATATGATTTCTTACATTGTCCTGATGTTCTTGATACTCTTTATCCTCTTGCTGGTAACTGATTTGACAATCCTCAAATTCCTGGAGATTATGGATGAACCTTAAGAGTTGTTTGTCCTCATTAAACATCTGTTAATGATCTTTATTATTAGGAATTGAAGGTCTGAAATTAATTTCCATCTTACCATTTCCATTAATCATCTCATTTGAAGGCTGAAGGGTGGATGTCGCTATTGCTAACCTATTTCCTAAACCATTTAGTTCTCTAGGGATTTGCTGAAGATTAAGTGTATGAAACTAGTCCATAGTATCCCATATAGCATTCCTATATTTCTTTAGCCTATCACTCTTACACTTATAATTGTTTTTAAGTTGGAGGATGACTAAATACGAATAACCTTTTATGTTCAACATTTTTATGCCCATGTCCTTAGTTGTTTCTAGTCCTAAAAACAATGCTTCATACTTAGCTACATTGTTTGATGCTTCGGACTCCAATCTAAATGCAAAGTTGAAAGTTTGCTTAGAAGGAGAAATGATCACGATGCCCCGTCAAAATACATTTGCCAAACTTCATCTACCTTTTCATCTTTTATATTTTCTTTAATGGAGGCCATGAAGTTAGACAAAATAGCATAGTTTCCAAAGTTGTCAGTACAATGCACAAATTCATTTGCAGGCTTCTTAGGATTTTCCACATGCTGCTTTCTTTCTTTTTCCCTATGAAGTAAACCCTTATGTTTTCTGATGTAGGTATAGTTGCATATGTCCAATCCATTTAGATGTGTCCCCCTAAAGTTGCAGTCCACTTTCTGAATAAGAGCATTCCCGAATTATCCGACAGATTGATTACTAAAACATCCATTGTCATATTAATGTCAGGATACTTAGCTAATTTCACCTGCAGGTTTAAGATTATCCCTACCACATCAACTTCTCTTGCATCCATTGCACAAACATTGTAGTAGGGTTGTGTGATCTGTAGATTCAATTGTTCCATTACTTTCCTTGTAATTACATTTGATGAGGCACCTGTTGCCGCCTAATTCACACTTTAAGACACAGGAAAGTCACAACCTGCTATGTGTGTCCTTGGGGGCAAGTGAGAGCTGGGGACCACTGTCACCACAGTCCACAACTCCTCCGTTTAGGCAAGATCCCAACAGAGCCAAGGGGGGTAGTCCCTACAGGAAAACTAAGTTCCAGATTTATTAATTAATTACAAATTAATTAAAGGGATCCTTTATTTAAGACTAAGGCTAAGACTTTATAATATCTAAGGAATGACAAGCAGCATGCAAATGCACAGATTTCCTTTAATGACAAGCAGACCTTGAGATAAATAAAGACCAGTGCTTATTACAAATGGAGTCTAAAATTATAACTTTACAGATTTACAACTGAAACTGGAATGTAAGTTAATTAAGCCACAGTTTAGGTTGTCTAACAATGAGATGAAGAAACAGACAAATGGTACAATTATAACAGTAATGAACCAAGATTATTAAGTAATGTACAACTGATCTAAACTTATCAGTATAAACAAAAGATAGCAGAAGAAAATGCTTTAATGTGAAGCTTATTGAACCAACAGGAAATAAAAGAAAGAAAGACTTTAAGTTTGATTTACTTGAAACAGTTTAAACAAATGTTAAGCATTCACCACATGAACAATTGCAGAACTGAAAGTAAATGAACTTGAAAAGTGAAGTGAAACTGAAAGTAAAGAATTGTAGTGCAATGCTGGAGTGCTGAAATGAAAAAGTGTTGTAGAACCGATTTTGCAATGTCTCTTGGTTTATTTTAGTAAATTTTATTAAAGTTTTTCTTCTTGAAGTTAAGTTTTAGAATTGGTGGTGTGACTACCCCAATCTAGTACTTCTCAAGTCAAAGAGGGAGTGCTGTTGCGCTCAACAAAGTGGGAGCAAAGCCCACCTGTAGCTCACAGGTCAAACTCCAATGGCCTGGTGCTCAACAAGGAGGACGTCAAAGCGCCTAGAGACCCCTCACGGTCTACTACCCCAAGTCGCCTCCGAGGTCACTGTTTTTAATTAACTTAAAAAATAACAAGATGGATGCCTATTAAACTAGGACTTCTCTATCCTCTGTCGTATCTCGCGAGTACCCCGAAGGGTGATAACCGAGTAGAGGAGCAGGAAATAAAGAAGTTTTTTGTTGGTAAATTTTATGGGTTAATTTTAAGTCTTGGGTGATTAAGATGCAATGTAAATTTTAAGTTATCAACAAGATCACCAAGCGATATCCCTTATGGGAGGTGCTGGTATTCGATCTTGGACTAAAAATTTAAATGTGAAGATTGTAGCAGGTAAATAAAATGTTGCTTTAATTACCTAAGCCCCCACTTCTCCTGCTTTTCATATCCAACTTGAAGTCCCTAAAGAGAGATGACAAGTGGATAGAGGATACACAGGATGGGTGAGTTTTATGATTGTTTCTTTT
>LPNX010731657.1:644455-663041 GCA_001517045.1 Pseudotsuga menziesii | reverse complement strand
AAGAAACTGTAACTAGCTAGAGTAATGCTTAACCGCACAGCAATCTCTGTGACAGAGATGGTGGTCTGTCACAGAGATAGGTGGGTAGAAAGGAAACTGATTAGCTAACCTCACAACAATCTCTGTTACAGAGATGGTGGTCTGTAACAGAGATAGGTGGGTGAATGAAATAAACTAGAAAGGAAAATACAACTGAATAAAACAGTAAACTAACCTCACTTCAATCTTTGTGACAGAGATGGTGGTCTGTCACAAAGATAGGTGGGTAAACAGAAAACTTGCATAAACTGAAATCTACTCTACTTCCTAATCTATTTACATATGTGTTACAAGTGCTTATAAAACTTTGCAGAATACCCCAAGAGAAACTCTCGTTGGGGTTTACAATAATTAGAACATGAGAGAGATATGTGAGGGTTTGAACCCCTTTTTTGAACCGGTTGAAGGTTGAGGTGTTTCTGGGCCAATTTGGGCATCACCTCCCCTTCACCTATGCAAAACCTGTCACAAACCAGCAAGCTTTACTTGTTGGAAATCACAGAAAACTCAAAGAATTTGTTAGAAAAAGTTAGTACTAAAAAATCACTATATTACAGTAAAAAATCTGAGTGAACATATAACAGAAATATGAAGTTTAGAGGGCTGAAAACTCAGTTTTCAGCCACCTAAATGATGTTAGAACAACAGAAATAAAAGCCTATACTAATATACTAAGGGTTGGGGCTTTAAAACCAAGGTTTTTATCACTATACAGTGATAAAAACTGAGTTTTAAAACCATTTTTTCCAAAAGTGCGAAAATGAAAACAGAGTTTTTAAACCAATGGAAAAGGCTCCTTTGCTTTAGTTCCCTGCAAACAAACTTATGAGATCTGCACAATGTAAGCCAAGAGGTGAGCATATAAATAAATCCTACAAAATACTTTGTAGGATCTTACTAATCTACTCACAAATGCAGGTAAAAATACTTCTACCTACAAGTCTCTCCACAAAATACTTTGTGGAGAGCTATGTAAGCTAATACAATATGCAAAATCAAATAAAAATGAAGCAAGATACCTTACACAAGAAGCATGAAATGTAGACACCAAGACTTCCTCCAAAGATTTACTTGATTAAATGGCCCAACTAGGGCAAGAAGATTACAATGGCACAAGAGCTTGAGAGAATAGTGGAGAAATATTCCGGCAGCATAACAATAGCATGAGAGATCATGTCAAATGAGGGAGTGAGACCCTCATTATATAGTTGAGGAAGACCCCAACCCCTTGAAGATCAATGGCTGAGATTAGATCTAGATCTAGGTTAAATCTCCACCACTAGATCTAGGTATTTGACTTTACATTCTTCTTAATCAATCTCCACCCTTAGATTAATTTTCAATCAATGGCTTAGAAGCTTGATCCATGTTTTAGGCATTTCCACCCTTAGATCTAGGGTTTTGACTAAGATTTCACCCTTAGATCAATTTGATGAGTTTTGATGTGGGTCCTCCTCCAAATATGGCTGGACGTCCTCCAAATTTAGCTTTGACTTTCATGTGGCGCCCTTCCAAATGATGGTAGCGCCCTCTTAAATGCATTAGCGCCCCTCTAAACATGGTGGCGCCCTTTTCTAGAGCTAGCGCCCCTCTTTATTACTTGGTGCCTTCTCTAAATATGGCGCTTCTACCAATTGGGTAGCGCCCACCTCTATAATGGGTGGCGCCCCACTAAAATGAGCCCTCCTTTAAGATGGTGACGCCCTCTACATTTGGCTGGCGTCCTGTACATGTAGCAACGCCTCCTCTATCATATAGCGCCCCCATTTTGGTGAGGCTTTTAACACTTTAGCAAGGGTTCAAACCACTAAACCTGGCTTTGACTTTAGACCTTGCTCCAAAAAATATTTAGCCTTTAGACTTAGGCTAAAAAATAATCCACCTTAGATTTAAAATTTTCAATTTAATTTTTAAATTTTCCCAATATTGACTTAGGAAAAATTTAAAAATATCTTGAAAAAATCATATCTTGGCCATGGGGGGGTGGAAAAATTTGAAATAAATTTTCCTAGGCTTAACAACCCCCAAACAAAATTACCATGGCATTATTTGATTTTTTCCTTCAAAATCAAATAACGTGGATTTTTGACTTAGGGAAATTAATTAATTCCCTAGGAAAAATAGACCTTGCTTAGACAAAAATGGTCTATCTCCTCAACCACCTGTCAGAATGACATGGGACTCGAAGCAGTGGCTTAGGGGGTTTCATAGCAATTTTACCTTGCATTCATTGCCCCTATTACAAAATGCCATGTTCAAGCAATTACATTATTACATCAAAATGAGTTAATTAACCACCAAGGGGTGAAATTAATTAACTCGAAAAAAAAATAAAAATACAACAACACAACGAAACTCCGCAAGACTCTATACAAATGTCTAGCACGGTCATGAATCATACTTTGAAGCCTTAGCCACCTCATGGACTTGACTGGTAGAACGCTCGTCACCACTTTGGAGGATTTTGAGTGAAAAACCAAACCAATTAAACTCGTTTATTCAACAAGATCAATTGGAAAGGGAAAAAACACTCGATGAGGGGACTTCCCTAACAACCAGTTCCATGGTGTGGCATCCATATCATATGACCCATACTAGCACATATAATTACATTAATTTTCCCACGCAGGGGAGCGGAAATTTCGTTTTACAAAGGGGCAATTGCCCTACAGAACTGAAAAAATCCTCAGATTTTTCCAAGGTACAACTTGTACAACTTTGTACATCTTCATGTACATGGAGTTGCCACCTAGTCGAAATAGGTGGTTAACAGCACCTGAATCTAACATGCAATTATGGAGAAGAAGATTATCTATTAAAAGGGAGACATAAAATGGCGGGTGATCTTCTCTTCTTGGATCAACACTGTCAAGGACTACAAGAAAATATTCAAGTATAGCATTATTACTTGGAAGAGCTATTTCTTTGACAATGTTATGGGCCTTATTCTGACTAATTTCTAAAGCTTTTAACATTTTTTCCTTTTGACTTGGGATTTGAACGATATCGATTGCATACGCTGAAACTTTAACATTATTTAACCATTCCCTCATGTCAAGTTTTGATTCTACAACAATAGGGGGATTCATAATGGGAGGAGTTGTTACCTTGGGTTTATACTGCTTTGCTTTATTTGGTGTAGACTTCTCCTTTCTCTGATAAGTAACACCCTTGAATTTAACATCCCTCATTTTCTTGACCTGTTCTTGAGTAGGCTTTTCACCGTAATTTTGAGGAATGAAATCCTTCTCCTGACTATAGTCTATGTCCTGTTGCCAATGTTGACTGGATAAAGGGTAGGTTTGGCCTACCATGTTCACAAACTCAAGCTCGCTTGAAGGTGTATCCTGACTACTAGTCTCAGTAAGTCCTTGTTCCATAACTTGATTTGCAATGTAACAAGTATTTTCCTGATGAAACTGATCGCATGGCCTACAAAAAGGAATTGCATCCTCTACCATGTTGGATGAATCTAACTGGTTTGGAATTCTAGGCTCTTGAGCTAGTGCTTTCTTGTGATACATTTGATTTGGCTTATGTTGAAAGTACCTTGGTGCATGAGAAACTTGATTTCTTTCCATCATTACTAACCTATTTTGAATATGATTCAATTGTGCAGCATGATTGGCTATTTGTTGATTCTGATTTGTCAATAAGGGTTTCATCATTTCAAACATTTCCTTCATTGTATCCTTAGATGATTCTTTACGGTCTGATTCAACAACCTTTCCTTCATTGTATCCTTAGATGATTCTTTACGGTCTGATTCAACAACCTTTCCTTTTGACTCTTTATTTTATGAAGAATTTCCTCTAGTAAATCCATGTATGTTAGACTTACCAAATGATTGCATATTCTTTTCAATTTTCTCAGTCAAATCTTGGGCAAGCTTTAGACTGGCAGGTTCTTTATCTCTTACCTGATACTTCAGATCACCAGTAAAAGCTTCAATGTAATAGATGAGGATAGCAACATCATTTGGATTAATGTCTTTATGAAGGTTTGAAACTAGGTCTCTAAATTTCTTGTTGAATACCTCAATAGTTTCATTCTTCATCTTGTTAATGTTGTAGAGAGCTGCAAGCCAATGTCTTGGTTCTTTCTTCTCTCCCCACTTTTCCTTGAAACATTCATCAAGAGTCTTGTATGAATTATCATTCAAATCAAGGTACCAATCTTCAACATCTTCTTCCAAAGACAAAGCAAAAAGCTTCATCTGAACATCGTCATGGTCTTGAGCAGCTTTATTACAATAACCAACCAAGAGTCTTGAAAACTTCTGTAGATGAAACGTAGCTATGATGGCATTGTTGCCGTGAAAGGTTGGAAACTTCTTGATAGTGTCATTTGGGATGGCATGAGGAGCACATGCTATCTGAGTGAAGTTAAGGGGCTTGAAGAAATCAACCGTTTCCTTAGATTGATGGATGTGACTCTTGTTACCGACTAGGCTGCACCTAGTTGGACTTTTAGTGAGCCACCAATGATGAACAAGATACTTGTTCATATTCAGAGTTCAGATGTCCTTTCAGGCCTTCATGGCTATTTTATTTCTTGTAACACATATTCATACCCCCTTGGGGAAATTGTAAAAAATGTCCTAGCATTTAATTTTTTATAAAAGGCTCGGCTTCCCAGACTAAAGCATCAAGCCGACCAGCCCAAAGTGTTTTTTCCCTTGGTTATTATTGGTTGTTGAACAAACGACTAATAATTTCTGAGTTTTTCACTCACACCTCCAAAGCTGGGGTAGTCATCTTGATGTTTCGGCCTTAGGAGGATATTAGAGCCTTTAGGTCAATGTTTTTCAACATGCTAGGCATTCGAATTGAGTCGTATGGACATGTAATAGGTCTCCCCTAGAGTTTTGTCAGTTTTCGTAAAAAATAAACTTTTCCGTTTTTAAGCCATTTTTTAATGGTTTAATTAAAAAAACTTCAGATTGTAATAAAAGTCAGATGCGGAGTCCGTTTCTGACATGGGGATGCTCGTTTTGACACTCAGAGCATACTCTTTACCCCAAAGACCACTTTCCACATCAGTCGGGCAGCCGGAGCACCCCGTGAGGCGTTATTTGGCTAAAAGTGCATCAAGATGGCATTTTAATGCTAAATTTGGACATATTGACACTAAAATCAAATTTCTAAAAGATGTCAAAATCAATTAAAAAATTGATTTGAGTGACACGACAAGGGTCCCATGTGACTAGCGATTTATACATCCACTCATATGAAGTCAAAGTTTGGTTTTAAAATAAGGTTTTGGAAGGTTATATTAAGAGGGTGACATCAAATACACCAAGGGAAGACTCACGCTACACTTGCGGGTTTGAGGGTGTAGACCCCCACTTTCCACGTCACCATTTAAAAAAGACAAAACCTTGGCTTATGATAATGTACCATGCATTGGTCCATCGTGATGGGAGGTGACGTCAACTCACCATAGTGAGGACCCACGCTTGCTTGGATGGATTGGTTGCGCTAAGCCAAGCAGTGGCCCCCATCGCTTATCGCTTGTAAAATTTGAGATAATAAAACGTGGACCCATTCTACCCTAAGTTTTGAATCAAAGCATGTATTTTGTTGGTGAAGCTCATGTCACATAGCCGTTCAATCACGTGAGGGAGATCAAAGCATGCGATTTGGTTTTTTGTGAGTTGGCTTTTGGGAGTTGGAGTGAGGTCGCCTACCTCATTAGAGGTGGCATCTCCTCCATACCAACTATTCAGTTAAACTAATAATCACCCCACTGATTCTTCTGATTGGTTCAGTTCAGCTCAGCTCAACTCAGTTACTCTTTGGGTTGATCTTCAGTATTGATGAGGCCCCCCTGGGTCTCTCTTTTCCTATTTAAGCAGGTCACTTCTCCATTGTTTGGATCGGAAGGTTGAAACTCTGCTTGCATACATTGTAATATTTTCTGAGTATTGTTAATAAAAGGTTTTGGAGGCAATTTCCGTGTGGGACCCATAGATGTTTGGTTGATGTTGTCTTTATGCTAAATCATTGAGGTAATCTGTATCAACTCCTTTCATATTTTGCAATTGTTGGGATTACTTGTCCTCGTAAGGAAATTTACATTTCGGTAAGAATAGGAAGTGATTCTTGTTAGGTTACTTCTTATTGTGGAATATATTAGATTACCAAGTTTTATATGATTTCTTGTATGGATCTATAATAAATTAATAATGCTTATCTTATTATGATTTCTTGATTAATAATGCTTTTAATCCCCTTTGCATTTTGTTGAAGGTATTTTACAAGAAACCCGAGCTGAAGCATTTGATGATCGAGTGGGCTCTCCCTCTTCTCTAGTAATTTCGAAAGAAGAAGCATCATCCCTCGGATCTCACCAAAGGAGGCGTCACCATCCCTTTTCTACTTCTTGCTCCACTTGGTTCTATCACTTCTTGATCCAAAAAATCTTCAAATTTACTTTGGTTACTGATACTTGGCTTAGATCTACATTTCAAAGACATATATAAAGTAGATTTAAATTTCCAAATCTGGATCTTATTGCGTAATTACAAGTTGTTCTTTTAAACATTAGATCTAGCCTTCTTCTCGCAAGTTTAAAGTTAAAATTTCAAAGTACTTGGTTAAGAAGATTAAAGAGCTTTCATTTGATTTATTTGGCATATAGTGCTTGAGATTTGCTTTCCATTCTTTTCAAGAGGCAAGCAAAGATACTAAGAAGGCAAGCTTTCTAGCTTGCCTTAGTTTTTTTCTTTTTTTTTATAGTCAGTTGTTACTTAGAATTTTTTGGGCAAACTTTGGAAGTTTTCAATATCACTCTTAAAGTGCTTTTGGGCACATTCCACTAACATTTGTTGGCTGTATTTTGCAGGTTTGCGATAAAAGAGAGGGAAGCTTTGGCAAAATTTTCACAAAATCAACAAAAAGAAGACAAACGAAGCTCTCCCTCACATAAAAATTATTCTTTTCACAAGTTGTAAGCCTTTGGATCGCAATTTGAGGACCAAAGTGCACTTTCTTTCGCATCATTGCAAAAGCAAAAATAAAGTTTGAGTAGGCTTGTTAAAACCCGGTCCCCATCCCCCCTGGGAGGATTTGTGTCGGTGTCCTTTTTTCTGTTTTCTTTATATGCTGTTAGCATGGTTGTTTTTCTTCATCATTTCATGTTTTGTTTAAGTTTTGCAAAAGTAATTTGAATACTTACCCACTGCGCTATACCGAAGTACCATAAGGGAAAAGATTTGAGCAGTGTAGTAATTAAAAAACAATTTTGTTATGCACTGCTGAGTTTAAAATAAACCCCCTCGCTTTCTCGAGTACAGGTTCATGGATAAGAGCTTGCCCGAGTACTGAATCTGGAAAGAGACTCCTGGGTTTTACCTTTTTCTAAATCAGAAAACTTGTCCTAAAACTTTTAAAAATTTACAAGGCCTTCATCCTCGTATGCTCTACTTCCAATGCAGCTTCGTGTGATCAGTTGGTAGTATCAGAAAGAGATTTAGGTGATTAGCTTAATTAGTTTCCACTCCCGAAATTAATATCCCCAAGTGAAAATCCAATGCCTCAAATTAAGCCGTTGCAGTGGCAAAATCCACAAAGGAAGCAGGAACAACTGGGCAGTGACCTCGAGACGCCGTTAGGCTACACCTTTGTTGGTGTAGTGTTGAACTAGTCTCAGAGACTCCAACCAGCCCACATATTCCTTGCGGGGAGCTGCATCGGTTAATGGTTTTGGACATACTCCTCGTACCTCCGGGTATATTGGGAGTTCCCATCCCCTAAGCTAATCAAGATCATTACCACATAAATAAAATCAACCAAGAATTTACCCATTCCTTAATCAATTCATTTAATAATCTAAAATTTATCAACCAAGACACTGCAATACTTTCACTGAGACTACACTAGCAATCCACATTTGCAGGCACTCTTTTCATTTTGGCACTGGTCTATTATGTTCTTTTTTGCATAAGTTAATCTCGCAATGTGTCATTGAATATTGTGTATCAAATTTGAGTTAAAGTTTGGCTAAAGTTAATCTTGTTTGTAGTAATTGGTAATCTTGAATTTCATCCATTCCATATTAAAACTCCTAGAATCAATTATTTCTTTCATAGAGTAAAAGCCTTAGATTTTACTTTTCATTAGGGTCCACCCCCCTTGGCTTCGCTAGGAGTTGGCCTAGACAGAGGAGCTGAGTATCAGGTGACAACACTTGGCTCGAGCTTGCCCCTAAGGTCGCACCCAGTGGCTTGAAGATTTTTGCCACGTTACCTGAGGTGTGAATTAGGCGGCAACAACTCTCTTCAAATAAACTATGGATATCTAAGAGGGAGTGGGATCCTAAATCTTCAAGGATTCTTCGAGAAGTCTGTATATTCAATCTTCTTCTATAAGCCCTTTCAGGCTCAGGGATGAGATCAAATACTCCTTCGAAGTTTCTTCTGGTAGAATACCTGGGAGGGATATTAAATAATGGAGTCGCCCGATGGATTGAGTTTAATTTTACTTTTTAGACAAGAACTATCAAATTTTTATTTTTCTATCTTTTCAAAAACAAAAATTAAGTCCTACTTTTGGAATAAAAAGATTTATCCTCGACAACGGTGCCAGAGAATGTTGCTGCCTTTCACGCACTTGGGAGATTGGTCGTGGCAGAAATCTTCAAGCCACTAAGTGCGTCCTTGGGGACAAATCTCGAGTCAAGTAGTGTCGCTTGATCTTGACTCCTCCGTTTAGGCCAACTCCTAACGAAGCCAAGGGGGTAGACCCTAATTGGATGCTAAGGCTGATTAAGCTTTCATTAGGGGAAGTTTGAGGTCTAAAATGGGCCTCGTAAGAGATATAATAACATATTACGAGTTAGGCATTTTTGTGGGGGAGATATATCTACAACTCATCTCTTACACTATAACCAATGTAACTATGGTTAAGTTAAATTGAAATGATGTCTAAAATAAAATCATTAAAAACACCATCTTTGATATGACTAAATGTAGAGTACTTTTGAGTACATAAATTACTTTTGAATATAATATGATGAATGTACTTATAAAGTAATGTACTCAAATAAAATATATTAATTTTGAAATATAAGTTACTTTTTCAATATCCAAAATATGTTTATAAAACCATGTGTTTATAATTTTGAATTTTAAACATAAAGTTAAATTTATATGAATAAATTGTCATTTCTTTCAACATATATATATAAATATATATTAAAAATAAAAATCAATTTTAAAATATCAATATAAACCTATAAATTTAAAATAACATTTTTTTAAATTTATTTTTCATCTTCTTAATACACCTTCAAAAACATGTGTAAACTCATTTTTAATATTTTCTTATTATATTTATTATGGATATCACATAATTTTTAATGCAATAATTAATAACATCATTAAATAAATTTAAAAAAAATGTTAATATTGAGATGAAGGAATAGTACATAAATTTCTACACGAAAAAAGTGGTGTTAATATGAAGTAAATGAGATTATATGTAATAAAAAATATTATAATATAATATGTTATTATGATATACTAGTTCATTCAAATTGTTACATTAAGGTTTTACGTATGTATTTAGTTTTATAACTTGGATGTACGTGTTTGGTTTATGTTGATATAAATGAAGATGTTTCAAAGATTAAAAAGTGATAGTAAAATATTAACCTTGAATAGCACCTAAATTTCAACAAAATAAAAAATAAAAAATGGTATTAATATTAATATTCAAGCAGATGAGAATATATATAGTAATTTATTACAATATAATATTTTATTTTAATAAAATACATAAATATATATTTTTATATTTAAATAATAATTATAATAGATTATTATAAATATAAAGTATTTAAAAAAAACATCAAATAATTTTTATTATAAGATGTTAAGTGATTTTAATTTTAAATACAGATTTGACATAGATATTTTATATATTGAAAAAGTAATTACATAATTTTTGTTTTGAATAGAGCATTTACTTTTTTGGTATTTGTAATTTATTTTATATTGAAATATAAAGAGTATTTTTCTTTCCAAGTACTTTAAGAGTACTTTATACATTTATATTTTATTCAAAAATAATCTATGAGTACAATTTTCATAATGAATACTTTACTTACAACATTTATATAGTCAATTATGAGTTTTCATTCATCATTTACAATTTGACAAATAAGCATCCTTAACTCAACCAATGCCACCTCAACCATTATGGATGATGTCATCCTCTAGAATGTGATTGGTTCTTGAAAGTGGATTTTGATAGTACATTATTTGTTTTGAGGCCTATTTTTGACCTCAAAATTCCCCTAATGAGTGGTGGTTTATGGATGAATTATTTAGGAGTTCTTTCTTATGAAAAATAAATACCGAAACAAGATATTTGCAACAATGAATATGAGCACAACAACATGTAAATTGTAATTAATCAACACATGAATAAGCTCGAATTAAATGTTTGTATAATACAAGGAGAATAGATCAGTGTTGAAAAAAATGAAGGCACAAGATTGTAGTGCTGAAAATGTGTTGCAATTGTTCTTGGTCAGTTTTAAGTTGATGATGAGATAAGTTGATTAACAAGGGGGAATGGGACTCTAGATATACCTGATGATACGAGGAGTTTGTCCAAAACCCTTATCCGATGTGGTTCCACACGAAGAATATGTGGGCTGAATAAGAGTCTCTAAGACATGTCCAACACTACACCAACGAGGGTGTAGCTTGACGGTATCTCAAGGTCACTATCCAATGGTTCCTGCTTCCTCTGTGAACTTTCCCCACACGAATTAAATTGAGGCGTTGGATTTTCTCCTTGGGAGGCTAATTTAAACTAGTCACCCACGTTGCTTTTGATGCATCCAATTGGTCAGTCGAACTGCAGCAGTGCAAAGCATACACAACAGAGCCTTGGTAACTTTTAAGGATTTTATTGCTAGGTGTTTGCTTGTTTATTAAATCCCCAAGAGTCTCTTTCAGGTTATAAAACCCTAATCGGGAAAGCAAGGGGAGTAAATTACCTGAAAAGTAAAAGTAGTACAAAATAAACAAAATGTTTATCCCACCACACATTTCTTTCCCCTTTCGGGTAACTCGGGAAGTCATGGGGTTAGTACTTGTATTACTTTGGAATAAATGAATGATGTAGCAAACATAAACCTATCAAAGTATATAGATCTACGAAAGGAAACTAAACTAAGCAAAAATATGGAAAAAAACATGAACATTGAAAAGTGACACCGATGCAAATTCACCCTAGGGGGGATGGGGAGTGGGCTCCTAGGAGCTTGTTCAAGACCTTTATTATGTTTTAAAATGATATTAGAGCTTGGAGAACTCCTCTTTTTCCTTATAGTTCTTGGAGGATAGAGGTTACAGAAGTGTGGAAAAAGCTAAGGAAGAAAATGAGGGTTCAATGATGTCCTTGATCGCTTGAACCTGCCAAAAAATTATGCCCAAATCCTCTTTTTTGGTTGTCACAATACAAAAATCAGCGAACTATTAGTTGTTGGAACTGCCCAAAATCACTTTGAAAGTGCTTTGGGCAATTAAGGAAAATACTAAAAAAAGTTGCAAAGTAAAACTAGATTTGGAAAGCAATAACTAAGAGGAGTGGGATTGTGAAACCCATTGTCTTAGGGTCTTGAACAGCCTTTGAAAGGCAGCCAATGCTAGGCACTAATATGCTAGATCTAACTTTGAAATTTAGGCAAAATACTTTCAATTGATAAGTTAAGAATATAACTCAAATTTGCTTGCAAATGAAAGTAGATTTAGCTAGATCTAGTCAACAAAAGTTGAATCTTTTGTATGAAACTTTTAGATCTAGACTATGAGCTTTTAAAAAATAGATCTATGATAAATTTTACTCTAAGATGATAGATCTAAAAAATAAAAGCTAGAAACCAAGTATCCAAGTAGATTTTAAATTTTAATAGGAGATAGAGCAGAGGGCACACTTGTAGTTGTAAAGATCAACCAAAGAGCTTCTGGTGGAAGCAGTTAAACTATGCTGAGTGAAAATGTGAAGATGATAGAGAACAATCTTTGAGACCATCTCCACAGTAACCTGTAACAAACATAGACGAAACTTTGCGGAGAGATTTGTGAGATCCAATGATATACATATAAAAGACTAGAGTAACATGATAATAAACTTATTGAAAATGCAAGATCTTGATCTTTACATACATATGAACAATAGAATCTATAAATAAACTTATTTAAAGATTCTTTCCATTCGATTGGGAGCAATCCTGACAAGGTTAGATTCACAAATAAAGCAAGGAAACTACACTAGATACATATTACCTCAAGCATAAGCAACATTACTCATCCAATCGAATGCCTTTCACCATCTAGCCTCCAAATCTTTTCTTTATTCACAATGAAAAATGTAACAACAGTATTAGAATAGAAAGCCTTCCGATGCAACTATAACCCATTTGAAATGGAGAGGATCATGCTTTATTTATAGCCAGAGCGAGAAGGAGGAGGCGCATCTAACACTGGAGATAGAGGTCGAGTGCATGAGCTGATTTTGGAATGAGCTTGAGTTTGAGTGGAGTGGTTATTATGGAGGAGGCACCACCTTCCATGAGGTAGGCGACCTCACTCCAACTACCCCCACCTCCATGAAACGCCAATACAACCACCCATGTGCGAGTCATGAGGCTGGCGTCATCTCCACTCAAACTCATTCGTATCTCCTCAACATTTTATCCTAAGTTGACGCCTTTTAGGATTAGAAGGGGTCGCATACCATGGGGGACCCATTTTCCATGTTACCCCATGTATTAAACAAGTCATTTTTTTAAATTGACTTTTATGCCAAATTTGTTGCAACGTTAGCATTTAAGTGACATTTTGATGCACCCTTAGCGAAATAATTCTTTACGGGATGTTTTAGCCACTCGAAACATATGAAAAGTGGGTCTCGGGGTGAAGAGGATGCTCTAAATGTGAAAACGTGTCTCCACACGACAAATTCCACCTTCGGATCAAGTTTTATGACATTTACAATTTTTTTAATTAAACGATTAAAAATGGCCTAATTTTACCGGAAAAATGAATTTTCTTGGAATTAAACAAAAAACTAGGGGGACCTAGCACATGTCCATACGACTCAAAATTAATGTCTAGCATGTTTATAAAAATTGACACAGAGGCTCTAATAACCCCCTAAGGCCTAACCACCAAGACGATTACCCCAACTTTGGAGGTGTGAGTGAAAAATTCAGAAATTATTAGTTGCTTGTTCAACAACAAATAATTACCAAGGGAAAAAACACTCTGGGCTATTCGGTTTGATGTTTAAGTCTAGGAACCGGAGTCTTTTATAAAATTGACCATGCTAGCACATTTTTTACAATTTCTTAAAGGGGGCATGAACATGTGTTACAAAAAATTTAAAAAATCTCCCAGAAAAAGCCCAACGGACTTCTGGGCTCTGAAGAATGATCAAGTGTGCTTGTTCAACTTTGCCGGCTCACTTGATAAAACCAACCAAGCATGATTTAGTAGGTAACAAGGCTTGCAGCATGTAAAGTTTGCTAAGGGGGGAAATAAACAATAAAAAAACTACTACAAGGGAAGGGTGATGCCACCAAGAAAATACAAGTTAAGTTCTACTGCAAATCAATTTGTCATGCTAAGAATGTCGACAGAGTGTGCTTCTCTAAGATTGAAACAGTGAAAGATCTTTAGTTAAAATCCTAGTACCCACTACTGTTTAGCCACAAGTCTTTTGATTTTCTTTCATCTAGGCCCAAATAATAGAGAGTTGTGCCAGAAAATAGCCGAACAGGCATAATGCCTATCTATGCCATCACACAATCATTTTCAGAATGAAATGGTTAAGACTACTCTCAAAAGATAGGACATTAGAATCAGAGTCTGAAACCATATTTTGTAGTAGACTTTTAGTACATTTTTTCACTCTATGGTTTCCTCTTTCTCCTCAACTTGCAATAAGAATACACAGGTTTAAAGGTTCCTGGAATAAGTCCACTGAAAACCTGATTTTTTTTATAAAACTTAGTGGCTAAGGTTTCTAAGACCCCGAAGGTTTGTTGACTATCTATGTTGCATATAGTCATTGAGAACTTCTCTCCCAAGCTTTCCTTTCCATTGTACTTTTTCTTAGCAATTGGAATGTGGTAAGATTTTTGGTTCTATTCTAATTTCATCCATTTTTTTCTTCACTTAACAAGAATCTGTCCAAATGCATAGCTATCTTTATCTAATCCAAGACTATTGTGATCATATCTCCAAGACTATTTGATCATATCTTTATCTAATCCAAGACTATTTGTCAGGAGAGTCATCCTCTTATCTTCCTTTTCAATGCATTGCTAAGAAATTTCTTACCAAAGTTGACTAAGGCATAGCCAAGAGCAGACTTTATCGGTAAACCTTTGTCTTTTGTTTATTATGTGTTGCTATTTTGCTGCCTTTGACTATTCTTGAATTTCTAACTTGGGTTGTAGAGGCTAGTTACATTGTTCTTATACAAGTCTCTTTTTAAACGTTTATGCACTTGGAAGTTCTGTAAATGATCTTGGATGTTTTCTTGATCATGACAGTGATATGCAATTCAGGCAATTGCAAATGCAAAAAGCTATGTTGTCATGCTTTGATACCGAATGTCCTCTATTTCTCATCAAGGGATTAGAGTTAAAATGATATGCTCTATTGCATGAGAACCCTTTAAATTGATGTGTTTTGCGTTGGTGCTTACACAGGGTTGATGATCTTAAAATAATTACTGATGAGGAGTTAGTGGATAGAGTTTTTAAGGAAGCATTTAAGGTATAAGCTTATCATTTTCTTTCTGCTTATTTTGGTTTACTTTGTTTAATGTTAGGTATATGTTTTATAACTCTCTGAGTCTCTACACTTGATGACTGATATGTAGGGTTCTGGGCAAGCAGAGGTACAACCGGGACTTTCTCCAGATAATTTGACTGAAAGGTAAGCTCTTTACAAAATATTAAATTAAAGGTCGTAGGGAATAAATAAACGTGCTGGCTCTATCACAACTGTATCAATTCTAAAAAGTCTATTAAATAAACTCAAAACATGAATGCTAGTTACTTGTTGATGGTTGTAAGAGGATAGTTGCAGTTAGTACCTAAGGTGTCAAGTGGGCCTTAATTAAGGCTAGTTACTTATGGTTTAGTTAGTATAGTTAATTAACTTGGGCTTATGGTGCAAACTATGTCAAGGGGCTTGTTAGGAGTTTGGACTTTACTTACAGGATTATGAGGGTAACCATGTTAGGGGCTCATTAGGGGATTGTGCTTTAGTTACAGGATTGGAGATGTGTTATGTTGCAATTCTTTATTATCAAATTAAATTAAGAGATGGTACTATTTAAGTGTTGATGACTGTAGCTCGGACATGTATTTCCATGGGGTGTCTAACCCATGAAAATTGTCATTAAATGACTCTTAGATTTTGAGAGTTCACTTTATTAATTTATTAATCAAGTGAACACTTTTTATAAAGTGAGTTTAAGTCAATTTAATAAAGTGCCTAAGTTGAGGCATTAATGACTTAAATTAAATGTAGGCCATTGATCTCAAGAAGGATTAGATTTAATCTTGACCGTTGTGATTAGGAATTTGGCCCAACTCAAAATTATAAAAAGGAAGCAAGGAATAAGACAATACAGATTCATTATTGACAAGCAAGAGAGAGCGAGTGAAGAAAATTAAAGGACTTTTGATTTTCAGACTTTGGTGAGGGAAGGAGAGAAGATAAAGAGCAACAAGCAGGCAATGAGGAACATGTTTAGACATCTGCAGAGGAAGAAGCCAGCAAGCAGGCTGTACGATTTTCATACAATAGCATGATTGTACAGAATATTGTACATCCGTACAGAATTGCAGATCTCGGCCTGGTGAATGATTTCTAGCACACTGTCTGAAATCCATACGGGTCCGTACATTACGTACGGAAGAGGCTGTACATGCCATACAGTCTTCCAAAAATTGCAGAATGCCCTTCCGGTTAGATTTGATGTTGGCTGTGTTACCGACTAGGCTGCACCTAGTTGGACTTTCAGTGAGCCGCCAGTGATGAACAAGATACTTGTTCATATTCAGAGTTCAGAAGTCCTTTTAGGCCTCCAGGGTCGTTTTATTTTTTTAACACATGTTCATGCCCCCTTGGGGAAATTGTAAAAAATGCCCTAGCATTTAATTTTTTATAAAAGGCTCGGCTTCCCAGACTTGAGCATCAAGCCGACTAGCCCAGAGTGTTTTTTCCCTTGGTTATTATTGGTTGTTGAACAAACGACTAATAATTTCCGAGTTTTTCACTCACACCTCCAAAGCTGGGGTAGTCATCTTGGTGTTTCGGCCTCGGGAGGTTATTAGAGCCTTGGTGTCGGTGTTTTTCACCATGCTAGGCATTCAAATTGAGTCGTATGGACATGTACTAGGTCCCCCTAGAGTTTCGTCGATTTCCGCAAAAAAATAATTTTTTCCGTTTTTTTAAGCCATTTTTTAATGGTTTAATTAAAAAACTTCAGATTGTAATAAAAGTCAGATACGGAGTCCGTTTCTGACGTGGGGACACTCGTTTTCACACCCGGAGCGTCCACTTTACCCATGGGACCACTTTCTACATCAGTCAGGCAGCCGGAAAACCCCGTGAGGCATTATTTGGGCTAAAAGTGCATAAAATAGCATTTTAATGCTAAAATTGGACAGATTGGCACTAAAGTCAAAATAGAAAAAGTCAAAATCAATTAAAAAATTGATTTGAGTGACATGGCAAGGGGTTCCCATGAAGGAAGCGATTCATATCTCCTCTCACTAACATCAAATTTTGGTCATAAAATATTGTGGTGAAGGTTATATTTAAATGGTGACGTGAAGCATGGAATAAGAGTTGCGCTAGTTAAATGAGTGGACCTCCACTTTCCATGTCACCATTTAAAAATAAATAAAAAATAAACAAAACAAACCTTAGCTTATGGTAATATACCATGCTTTGTCAAATCACGTGATGAGGGTGACGTCAAATTCCAAGTCGTAAGCATGGTTGGGTGTGTGGGCGCTAACCAAGAAGTGGCCCCTCTTATATGCGTTTGACATATAATAAACCTTGGTTGTATTATCCATTCCACATGAGTATGTTATTGGTACAGCTCACGTCACATAGCCGTACTCACGCATTAGAGAATAAATCACATGCGATTTGGTTTGGTGAGACTATCTCACGCGTGGAGGAGCCGTACACTCACGCGAGGGTAGTAGGTAATGGCATCTTCAGTCTTATTCATTGGATAGTATGTGCTGGACGTTCATGATTCGTTGAGGCAGTTTGGTGAGAGAGGTGTCAATCACCTCCTCTACTCAAGCTCAGTTAAACTCTAACTTCATCTTCAGTATTGATGAGGCCCCCCTGGGTCTTTCTTTTCCTATTTAAGCAGGTCACCTCTCCATTGTTCAGGATCGGAAGGTTGAACCTCTGCTGATATACATTGTAATATTTTCTGAGTATTGTTAATAAAAGGCTTTGGAGGCAATTTCTGTGTGGGATCCATAGATGTTGGATTGATGTTTTCATTATGCTAAATCATTGAGGTAATCTGTATCAAATCTATTCATAATCTGCAATTGTTGGGATTACTTGTCTTCATAAGGAAATTTACATTTTGGTAAGAATAGGAAGTGATTCTTGTTAGGTTACTTCTTATTGTGGAATATATCAGATTACCAAGTTTTATATGATTTCTTGTATGGATCTATAATACTGTTTATCTTGTTATTATTTCACACAGGTGCTTTTAATCCTCTTTGCATGTTGTTGAAGGTATTTTACAGGAAACCCGAGCTGGAGCATTTGATGAGCGAGTGGGCTCTCCCTCTTCTCCAGTAACTTTGAAAGAAGAAGCATCATCCCTCGGATCTCACCAAAGGAGGCGTCTCCGTCCCTTTTCTACTTCTTGCTCCACCCGGTTCTATCACTTCTTGATCCAAAAATATTTAAATTATACTTTGCTTACCGTTACTTTGCTTAGATCTACATTTCAAAGATACATTTAAAGTAGATTTAATTTCTCAATTCTAGATCTGATTGCGTAATTACTAGTTGTTCTTTAAAATATTAGATCTAGCCCTCTTCCCACAAGTTTAAAGTAAAATTTCAAAGTACTTGGCTAAGAGTAATTAAAGAGCTTTCATTCAATTTATCTAGCATTTTAGTGCTTGAAATTTGCTTGCCGTTCTTTTCAAGAGGCAAGCAAAGATCCTAAGAAGGCAAGCTTCCTAGCTTGCCTTACTTAGTTGTTTCACTTTTTTTTTGTAATCAGTTTGTTACTTAGATTTTTTTTGTAATTTTTGCACGCTGTCCAAAGACACTTCCAAAGTGTTTTTGGGCATCTTTCACTGACATATGCTTGCTGGTTTTTAGCAGGCCCATCAAAAAAGAGAAGGAAACTCTGCCCGAAGTTAGCTTTTTCGAGCATCCGGAGCTCCCAGGAGGCTTTCCCCTTAGCTGGGCCTATTTCTTTTGCATATTGTAAGCCTTTGGATCCCAGATCAC
>LPNX010731657.1:577159-636282 GCA_001517045.1 Pseudotsuga menziesii | reverse complement strand
CGCGACTACATTCAGAGAGGGGCAGTTCAGCTTCGGCATATTTCCACTGATGAGCAGGTAGCTGACATCTTGACGAAGTCTTTGGGGAGGGGCAAGTTCGTATTCTTCAGAGATAAGTTGGGAGTGGTACGGAACACCTTCCTCGGTAAGAGGGAGTGTTGATTTTTGTACCTAGGCAGATGTTCCCTAGGTGACTTTAATTTTTGCCTAAAGTCACTTTAAGAGGGAAAAAGGTGACCCTCACATTAAAAGTCACTTAATGAGACTTTATAACAATAAAGTCACTTTTTGATAAATTTAAGTGGGTGAGTGATTTTATTTATGGGAAATAAATAAAAGTGATTTTCACTCTCAATCAATCTCATCCATTGATTTGGTTCTTTCTCCACCATTGGATTAAGAAACTCACTTAGGGTAAACAAAAAGAATGAGGGAGGCAAAAGAGCACTTCACTTGTTCATTTTTCAGGAGAAGAGAAGGGCTGAAGGAGAGAGGTCGAGTTGCTTGAGAAGGGCACAATTTTCCAGGTTTGGCTGCTGAAGAGATTTCAGTGAACAAAGGAGGTCGAGACTAGTGTTTTATTTGCTGGCACAAATCCCAAGAAGAAGTACGGCCAGGGTATTTTTTTCTGCTGTACGGCTGCTTCATTTATTGGCACGAAAATCGAGGAGTACGGCTGGTACGGTCTGCTGTACGGTGCATTAATTTCTGCACGAATTTCGAGGTGTATTTCCTGCTGTACGATGCATTAATTCCTGCACAGATTTCGAGGAAGGTACAGTCACATTTATTGCTGTACGGTCTGTCAATAAATAGCACAAAATTCGAGGGAGTGTACGGCTGTCTTTTATTGCTGTACGGCTGCAATTAATGAGCACAGAAATCGAGGGTGTACGGCTGGTGTATTTGCTGAGCACGAATTTCCAGATTTTGTGATAAAATCAGTGGTGAAGATAAGTTGTATTTCTGTCCATTATTTTGCTGAAGAAATTAAAAATCTCTCCTCTCTGACTGGTTTTCCCCGTGGGGGTTTTTCCAGGGTTGATTAGCCAAAAATCTCTGAGTAATTTTTTATGGTGTGCATGCATTTGTTTTCAGCCTGTTAGTGTTTTTCTGCGTGTTTAAATTGTTCAGAAATTTTTTTATAAGTAGCTTCAAGCCTATGCAAAACCGGCTGAAGTGAAACACACAAAATTGTTCATTAAACCAGCAAGCAGTTAAACTCAGTTTTTCAACAATTTGAAGCAACATCACAGTTGGTTCTTTGATAGATCCACTGGGCGTTTGTCTGACTTACTAACCTTTTCGGGAAAACAAGCCTAGCCAGACAAATGGATCTACTTGGGGAACAAACAAGCCTTGTATGGCTTACTAACCATTTCGCGCCAAACAAGCCTAGTCAGACATACTAATCCCCCTAAGATCAAATTTTGATGAAATTGTAATTGATGCCAACATGGACTTGCAGTGGCCCCACAGGTTGTCATTGATGCCACCAAGTTCCACTTGCAGTGCCTTGGACCCCTTACAGAGTGGGTTTGTGCCTTGAAGCACCCTGTACCTAGTTGACAAGGTCCCTGTACCCACAAGGCTGGATCTTGAAGCCACCACCTTGTTGAAGATGCTGAAGACCCTGCCGATGGTGTTGAAGACCATGGAGATGGTCTTGAAGCCTTTGTGGATGATGGAGAAGCCCTAGATGGATTGGAGAAGCATTAATGACCCATTCTGTGGTCATTCATGCTTTGATGATGTCATGGTACCCCAGAAGAAGGCCTAGCAACCCCACACGTGATGTCATGATGGATCTTGACCCTTGGAGGTCTCCTGGTGTGGTTGAAGAAGTCCTGAAGAAGTCCTTGGACCCACACTTAGTGGTTTGATGACCTTGCAACCTTTGTTAGGGTCATGGAGCTCTTATATGATGATGATGGCCTTGTATGGTCCTTTATAGGCTATGGAACCCATGAACATGTTCTTGGTATGATGAAGAAGCCTTTGGACCCATAATTAATGGTTTAAAGGTCTTGGTACTCTTGAGGTGATGATGTGGTCCATGTTGACTTGATGAAGACTTGGAACCCTTGATGATGACCATGATGCTCTTGGTGGAACTCTTGCACATGGAATGTTGACATGTGTATGGAAGCCCTAGTGGCTTAATGGCACCCCTTTTTGATGGTAAGTCATGGATGACACTCTCAACAATAATATTAATGTATGGTGAAAAAGTGGAGCATACCCTAAAATTTGGAAGATGACTTATAAACAAAGATAAGGGTGACTTTGAAGATACACTCCTATAAATTTTAATGATGTGGCAAAGAAAATACATGCAATTTTTTTTTTGGTAAGGTTTGACCCTTGAAGGAAGGGTTTGTGTGACAAACAAAATACAAAACATTAAAATATATACCTTTTTGACATGTCTGCGCTATTTTCATGGATGTGGACAAACTCAAATGTGTATATAAACACATCCTCACACTCCAAATACAAACGAATCAAGAGTGAGTAGAGAAGCTCGCTGATGTTGACTGAGGAAACTTGCAGCAGCGAAGGAGCAGTGACTGTAATTTTTTGCAGACCCAAAATTGCAGAGAAAAGGAGCAACAGAACACAAATGTTTTTTTTTTTTGGGTTTTTAATCCAACGAAGAGATAAGAAGGAGAGCTTGCTAGTGAAGTAAACTGAGGCAGCCTTCATGCTCAGACCCGAGTTGTGGAAATGAATTGGACTGAGGTTTTTGCTTGTCTGAGTTAGAAAATTCGCAGAGAAGGAACAGTCAACAGTAGTCATTCTTTTTGGTTTTGATTTTGTTTGCTGCAGTAGCTTGACTGAGGAAATTTGCATAGTGTACACAGCCCCAAATTTGTATGGGAGATGGTCTTTGGTTTTGAACTCCTTTTTATGACAGTCCTCATTGGACTTGTCTTGGGTTTTCTCCAGCACACCTAGCACCGAGGTTTAACAAGTTGGGGCCTTCCAAAACAATACAGTCCGAAATTTTTTGGTGTTGTATGATGGTTGACAGACTGAGTTTTGTGTAGGGGTTCCACAGTCAGAGGCTAAATTTGCAGACCTAAAACAGTCCGAATTATTGCAGAAATATTACCTCGGAATCTTTTATGTTGTTTTTTCATTCGCTGATCTGAGGTTATATTAGCACTCTTTCCAAGCAAATTTAAAGTATTAGAACAGACCTTATTTTTGATGTAATTGATGACAGCTACATGACTGTAATGGAGTCTGGTTGCTAATTTGTTCGAGTACAGGAAAGTCATATTTTTGAGATACAGAAGTATATATTCAAGTGGTAGATGAACGTGTACAGAGAAGTATGTTCAGTGATGATGATAATGAATACATTGATACAGACAGTGAAGGATACGATAAAGTTTACAGTGGTTGATGATGTCTTGATTCATGATGTGAAACTCTTCTTACCCTTTTAGATTGAAGCCATCTACAGGAGGTGTCATACTCAACCAAGAATACAACATAAAATACAATGACATTTATATGGTTTTGTATACATTTGTTGTGAAGTACATTCACCATACAGTGCATGCTATAGAAGATGATATATACAGGACTAGGTGACTTGTTCAGACATAATGATAATGTACATGAACAGTGAAGTGTACAAGTGTATTGGTATATGTACAGTACAGTAATAAGTTGCATGTTTGCAAAGATATATTTACGCATATAGTGGTGAGTTGATTAGGATGATGTCTTATACACGTTGATGCATACCTTATGCTATGCAATACTGCTTGATGACGATGATGGTGTAATGGTACCCTACAATGCATACCCTATGCCGACCTTGATGACATATACATGCCTTGATATTCTATGATGATGATGATGCTTTGATGATCAGTGTTGCAGTAGTGAAGAATGATGAGCATAGAAGAGGATGGCAGCATAGATTGACCAACAAATTGATGAGTAGAGATTGACCAGCAGAGTGATGAGCAATGTTAACTAGAGATTGATGACCTAAGACGGTTGATCAATAGATTGATGAGAATCAGAGATTGGCATCAAGCTTGCGAGTGGAATCTTGCACTTGAGGATTGGACTCCTTAAACTCTTCTTTGTTGGAGGTAAGAAAACCAGGTTGGGTTATGTTATGAGAGTTGGTGCTCTTTTCATCAGTCGGTGCTGATTGTAATCGAGAAGATTGTAGTTTTCCATGTACCATAAATAAAGATCAAAATCACAAATATTCTTGTGTCTCTTGATGTGATGATTGTATGGTTGATTTAGCTGATGCATTTGATTATGTAATTTATGACATAACGATTGATATACTCTGATTGATTAAAAGAAGGTAAAAAGGTTTAAAATAGCTCTCACTCTGATTCACTCTCCCCCCTCTTAGTGTGGCCATTGTGTCCAACAATTCGTATCAGAGCAGGCCTTTGTCACAAGCCTTGCAAGTTTGAAGGAGATCCATGGAGATGCAATGGAAGCAAAAGAAGAGTCATCAAACAATGACGTTCCTGTACTTGATGTGTCAGGCTATTTCGATTGGAGGAGAAAAATGAAGGCTTATCTGAAGAAATTTGGTGTTTGGGAGATTGTGATCTATCCACCCGCTCCATCAAATAAGAAGGGCAAGTCAGTTGCAGAGAGGGAAGCAAAGAAAGACAACAATACACCCTTGAAGCTCCTCATGGATGGACTTCGCAGCTCGGTGAAGGAAAGTGTGGGGGAGTGCACTTCAGCCAAAGACCTATGGTTCAAGTTGGAAAGCGAGTATCAGAAGGCAGGACCAGAACCCGAGAAGACAGATCAGGAATCAGAAGACAAGCCCCCGAAAGAGGTCAATCAAGAAGAAGAAAAGCAGGAAGAGGACTCCAGTAAAGGTACGAACACTTTTGATTGTAATGATAGTTGATGTGATGAAATTGAGAAGGTTCTTGCAGACGATGATGAAGGGCTATCAAAGGCTGCACAAGGGATACATATCACCTTGTTAAATATTGATCTTAGAGCAGATTGGGTCATGAATAGAGTAAATATGAACCATAGTGAGTTCACAAAGTTCAAAAAGAAAATCTTGGACTCTTTGAATGAATATCAGCAGAAGACTATGACAACGAGAGTGTTGCTTGTGAAGCTCAAACATAAGGATAAAGAGTTTCGGGATCAGTTGAAAGACAAGGATGCTGAAGTTGAACAATTGAAGACTAAATTGATTAGTCAAAAGGAAGAACAAGAAGAGCCTGATGAAGACTCAGAAGAGCTTGAAGAAACTAGAGAGGCCAATCATGATTTGAAGACTCGGCTGGAAGAAGCTAAGAGGATAGAATAAATCTTGAAGATTCAGTTGGAAGAAAATGAGCAGACAATCCAGAAGCTGGAAATGGAGGTAGCTGGTCTTAGGAAGAAAGGTGAAAATGTTGATGCTTTTGTCAAGTTCAAAGACAGTTCGGTTGTCCCAGATAAGATCTTGGATTGCCAAAGATCTCCATGTGACAAGACTGGTCTTGGTTACAAGAAGGAGAAAGAAAAGTATGAAGATAACACTTGGTCTCCTAAGACTCTAGAAGCAGGTCCGTCTACGTCCAAAGCTGCTCCCCATGACAACAAGGACTTTGGAAGTTCAAAATGGAAACAAGGAGTTAGATCTATTTCTCAAGGAAAGCTAAAGTGAAAAGTAAAAATTACATAAGGACTTTTGGACCACAGGTGAAAGTAAAAATTACATAAGGACCTTTGGTAAAAGTCAAGTTTACATAAAGGACCTTATAGACTACTGAAAGGTAAAAAGGTAAAAGTGAAATTAGGAAAGAATAAAATAATATTATTTTGTTCTTCCTAATTTTGGTCCACTTACAGGTGACTGAAGGATATAAAAGAAGATCAAGTCGTTTCATTATAACACACTTTACTCTTACAGGTACAACTGCTCCATAGAAGAAAATTTTAGTGATTCAGGAAGAAGTCTTGTGTATGCCCTAATATGGATGAGTCTAGCTAGGGCATCCACATTTTTGGATAAAAACCTAAGCTAGGGTTTCATCAACAAAAAGGCATCAGCAAATGTATCTTCTTCATGAGTTGGGGTTTTTCCCTAGCTTCTCATCTTCTTCTTTCACGGGCAGCCACAATCTCGGGTAACATCTTCTAGGCATCACGAGCAGCCACTGGGAGAGCCCTTCAAGGGTTTCTATTACCCCAGGAAGCTAGCAGTAAGGGCTGCCGAAGCTGCTAACCCACTCTCGAGCAGCCTACAGGCATACCTGTAGGGTTCGGGGTAGCAACCAACATACCCATAAGGGCTATTGGGTCTGATCAGACCCTTGGCTACCCAACAATCAGCCCGTAAGGGTTGCTGATTACACGGGAAGACCCTTCGGGCAGCTCTCATCCTTTCGAACATACACCAGAAGCCACGGACAACCCTCCGAGAAGATAGCAGAGGCACCAACAGGGTTTTGGGCACACTCCAGCAGCTCGGGTAGGGAAAACTGACGGTCGGGCAGGAGCAAAGTTGCCAAACAGACATTTGGGCAGGCAGTTAAGGTCATGGTCAGGGTAGCTGGCATCTCGGACAGCCTGACTGAGCTCGGACTAACTAGGGAAAGCCACGAGCAGTAGTAGAACAAGCCTTGGTAGGCCAGAGAGAAATACGGGCAAGGAAGAATAAATTCCGGGCAGGCCTGATCAGTTCGGGCAGACTGTTGCGAGCAGAGTTGATCATTTTCGGGCAGATCTGGATTTTTGAATAACTAGGGTTTGAAACCCTTGTTTTGATTTTTGTTGTGAAAAATCTTTTTTTTGATCAGATATGGGCAAATTGGGATTACTAGGGTTTGAAACCCTTGGTTTGATTTTTTGTTGATCTACTGTAAAGTGTGGTCCAACCCTGAGTAAGGTTTGAAGAACTTTTTGAAGAGTTTCCTAAGTCATCTCATTTACGAGATGAACTACTAATGCTTTTTGGGGCTTTTGTCCTTTAAATGTTTCCCTAGTGAAAACTCTTGTGTCCATTGTGTTGATGTGATGAATGTTATCTTACTGCACTTGTCATTTGTTTAAAGTTTGTCTACAAATTTTTAAGTATTCATGCTAATGCTAAAATTCAAAACAAAATACACCATATATTATCTTTATAAACAGTTGTAAGTCCTTAAAATGCAGAATTCATACTACTGCCACCAAACGTTCCAAAAATATAATGAATGGCAACATAAACAGTGATGGAAGAGAGATGTGTAGGTGGCATTTTGCATTAAAGAGCTTATTTAACCTCTTTTAATTGGTGTTTTTCATGCTCTTCTTTCTTCGCATTTCATGATAACAACTTATCATAAGTATAACTACTTTGGATACCATGTTGGCAGCATGAAATATGGGATCTTAGTCCTAGATTTGAGGCCGTAACATTAGATGTCTTTTTTATTTTCTGTTCATTGTTATATCACTGGCTTTCTATTAGTGTTTATTTTTAAAGATAATGATTGTATTGAGTATACTTTGATTCTAAAATTCCATGGGATTTAGAGTCTTTATGAATGTTAATAGATAGTAGGCAATGATTGGCATTTGTCAATGGAAAGTAGTGGTGGATGCTAGTATTTCCTTAAGTCAATAATTCATTAAAAAGATCCAAGGCATCTGATTTAACGAACATAAACTCATGAAAAAATTTGGTCAGTTACAGCTAATGTTCATGGATATGGGTCATGGATTAATGATTTACTCTATTAGCATACTCTTATGTTGGATTGTGAAAGCCCGTCAATGCTTAAATGTAAAGTCATAAGCAACTATTTGCTAAAGTTGGAAAGTACTTTACAGGAGCATTATATTTTATTACATGTCTGAAATGTGTTATTACACCTAAGTTATACTAGTTTTTTTCGTTTAAATCAAGTTTGTGGAAATTTTAACAGTCTTTGTATCTTTGCTTGGAATGAGATCTGTTTAATATTTTCTATTTTTATTTTTAATATATTTGCCTGTTGTTTTTATCTTGAGTCTCTATTAAATTCTATTTTATTTCATTCTAAATTTTTCTTACTGCAGGATGACAGAGAGCCTTGGTAATACAAGGGAAGGGCAATCTCAAGGTGAAGAAACAGGGCAGGAAAACATCAGTATTTCTTCAATCAATGTTCAGAATAAAAAAAGAAGGGGAAGAAATTTTGACAGAGAGACACGAGCTTCAGAGCTTGAGGTTGTGCTAATAACTTATGCAAGAACTCCTGAGTTCAACATGGCACAGGCTTTGTTAATTTGCTTTTATATTTAAAAATTACAAAATAAACATAGTCTCTCTATGAAGAATAGGCAACCAGGATTATATTTCTTTTTCAGTTCAATGCTTTTGCTTTTAGTTGAATGCATCATTTTAACCAGTCTGTACAGTCTTTTTATAACATTAATGTTCGATGAGTCATATTAAAGCAGACAGTCTCTGAAGTTTGCTTTACATAAGTTTAACATAGTATTGCTTATCTGTTCAGAGTGATGAGATACTGAAGGCAGAAAAATTTGCAAAGATAAAACGTGAGCAAGAGGCAGAAAAGGAAACGGCTGAACTTCATTCACTGAAGTATGCATTATCTAGGGCTTCAGAGTAGGAAATCTGTTGGAGCTTCTGTATGCTTCTTACAGTCTTTTGAGTTTCAAGATTTGGTATTCTGCTTCATTAGTGGTTTATAAGATATTAAAATTTAAACTTTTTCTTTATTTTTCCTTTCAATCTCACGGCAGACCAAAGCATAGTGAACAGACATGCAATAAGTCAGAAAAGATGGAAAGGTTGAAAGCTTTGAAATTCATCACTTCCAAATTGAAGGTTTGTGCATCCATCTTCTTTATTTCTTGCTTTTTTCGTTGTTGCAAATATTCAATTGGAAATTCCCTTTGCTACATGAAATTGTTTTATTATTAGTTAAAGTCACTGATCGTTAGTCTGTCTTTTTCTTAGTTTTGGATAGACAAGAGTTGCTAACTTGAACCAGCCATTTTGCTTTTCCGAGATTTCTTCTGATTATTCCTACAGAAATACTTTCCAGTTACATATCGTGGAAACACTAAAATCATTGCTATTAATCCATGTTTTAAAACTTGGACTTGGACTCAGAATTGGTTGAGCATTCACTCATACTTGGGCTTGGACTTGACCATGACTTGGACTGGTTTGATTTTAATGACTTGGTTTGCTAAAAAATACATGAAATATTAAAGTTTTAATGGAAAAATATATTTTTAAAATTCCAAACCATTAGAGACAAAATAGGCAAAGCCTGCTCATGTATATTACTATATACCATGTAAGGGTGGATATATCAAAATGGCACTGAGTGCAATACATATTTGAAACAAAATACATAATCACTGAGGCTCTAAATGGCCTCTAGAGTCCAAAAAACAACATGCTACACCTACAAGATCAACATGATTTGGATCTATGTTTGCAATGTGCATCACATATTATTGCTGGATCTACATCCAACTAAATCCACCCAAAGTCTTCTGCATCAAAATCATGATCAGGATCAAACTATGCTGGGTAGACTTTACCCATTCTGAGGATGGATCAATATCATCCAATATGTATCAGGTCTAATGTTCAATAACTGGTAGTTCCTTTGTCAGAGGTTGCACTGCACGAAAACAAGATCATTTAACCATTTTTGTGCCAAATCATTCTCTTCTTTGTGTGAATCTGCTCAAAGATAAATCAATTGTGCTCAGACTTGAAAGAACTGCTAGCCTGACTTGGACTCTGATTGCAAACTTTTGCAATTGAGGACATTGGCTACCAATCGATTCTCACCAATGTGCTTGATTCTCACACATAACCTAGGAGGTTAGGACCAATATAATTTGGTTCCATATAGATCAATAAACTGCAGTATAAAACCAGTACCAATAACTTGTAATAAAAAATGAATCAAACAATTGAAATATCACCAGTGGATACCTCTTACCTCTCACCAATCAATGTTAGGATTGTAGCCTAAGTTGCACGAAACGTGGAAACGTGTACAGGTTTCAGAAACGGGAATGCTTGGAAACGTGACCCCTCGAAAATGGGTACGTCGGGGGAAACACGATATATATATTTATATATATAGTTTTTTTGAATAACACATCATCTCACAATAAAATAAGAATGAGAGGTTAATTTGTAGGTAGGTTTATATATGATTTCGAGGTAAATTTGTTTTCATTTCACATAAACTAGGTTTTTTTATATTTCCTATGCATCCCAAGTTGCTCATGGACCCTTGGAGGTTTCCCAAAAGTTTCTAAGTTTTTGTGAGTTTCTGGTACTGGTACGTGGGCATTTTAGGAGTTTTGTGCAACATAGCTTGTAGCCTTCTTGGGGTCACTTAGGTTGGTAATACTTGCAGCAATTTATGGTTTTACCTATCAAATCAGATCGAAAAACATACATAACCCTTGCACATAACCGTTAATCTCTCAAACCAACCACTAGAAGAGGACCCTCTTGGAGATCTACCATAAAATCAAGGAGGGAACACTACTTTGACGGATTAGATTTTTCAGTACAAGAAAATTTGCGTTTTTAATATTTTTTAATTTTTAGGGTTTTTTATATATTTGATTCTTTTGTATTTTTAAATATATAAACTATGGAATTTTGAAATTTGAAAGATAGAAGAAGAGAGAAATAAACCTAGGTCTTATTCCTCAGGGCAATGAGAAAAATTGGGGCCAGCGTTTTCCCAAGAATTGCAATTCAATGCTTGATTAATTAGGGCAATGCTAAGAAACTCTAGGTTATGTTAGTACTTGACTTGATTAGGACAGACACGATGCTAAGGCACAAAACAAGAGAAACTCCTCACCGAAGATGCCTCAGTAGTCAAGACTAAGCTATCATGCATAAAACGTTAAATTGCTCTTACCTTGGATGCCTCTGACAGTGCAAGACAAGAGGTTCAAGATCTTATCACAATTGAGAGACAAAAGGAGAAGAGAAAGAGACCCAATAATTCTTTCACCTTAGAATAACCTTAAAAGATTGCAAAGAAGCCTCACACATCAAAGTTAAGGTTAGTGCACCCACAAACTGGGAGCTAAACCATACAATGATATAAAATAATAATTAAAATGTGCAATTAAGCTCCACCAAGTGCAAGGTGAGCCAAAAGGAGGACATCATGCCCCAAATAACCCCAATAGATACGTGTCCCTCAAAGCCCTCCTTTTTAACAATGTAGGTTTCTTCTTTAAGGAATGACATCATGGGTCTAGAGGCCAGGAGGAGGGGTTTTACATCAAAACAATAGGTCCAAGTGGGAAAAATGAGGTGTGCTAAAGCAGGTATGACAACCCTTACACGCACAAACTTGAGTGTGGCCATGTGTCCCAATAATATGCCTCAAGGTCATTGGACACCCACCAAAAGGGTAGTCAATAGAGCCTCATGGCCAGCACCTCCTTGAGGTGGAAACCAAGGGAACTTGCCATGACTTGATCAGGGGTATTTAGCCCCAAAATCAACACTCTAAATTGTTAGATTTTTATCAATTAGACAATATTATCTTAGGATCTTATTTGAGAGAATAACATTCATAGTAATAATCACAAGAGACAAGAGAGACAAAGAATTTTCCTCGGGGAAACCATAAAGGAGAAAACCCTGCAACTTCCTCAAAGATATAATGAGCACCAATGGCAGCAGTAAAACCCAAAGACATAAAGATGATCTCCAACAGCTGTTCTCTCTCTCACTTGTGTGAGTTCCTCTTCTCTCACCTATGCGCTATAGCTGGGTGAGTGTGTGTTACAAATAGAGAGGCTCACTCTCTATTTATACTAGTTTCCGACTTAACAATTACTTACCAGGGCCGACTTCTCTAGGAAAATCTAATAACCCTAGTGCCCCACAACTATGGGGACTTTGCCCCCTGATCAACAAAGGAGGGTTAACCTCTATGACTTTACATGACTTTATTATATTAATGATTCTCTCGATAGGAACATCGGGGTACAATGAAATACAAATGATTCTCCCGATAGGAACATTGGGGTACAATATAGGATATGCAAGTGAATACATTCCGAAGTTACAAGTACATCAACACTCCCTCTTAACTAGGAAGGTATTCTCTTGACACAATTCATCAGCACAAGTCTTCATCACTGGATCAAAGCTGGATCATCACTGGATCATCATCATCATCACTGCTTTCGCTATCTCGATCGAATGGTGCTATCTCTCAATTCTACTCGTCATAAGAAGTTCTACAGAGCCAGCCCTTTTTCATGCTGGTTGTAGGCCTAGCATCCATTTAGGTCTTCTTCTTTAGCGCTTATATCATTGGCATGGTAGGACACACCTACTACCATCTGAGAAAGGCTCCAGCACTTACATTCACCAGCATGGTAGGACACACGTACTACCATTTGTGAAATGCTTCAACACTTACATTCACCAGCATGGTAGGACACACCTACTACCATCTGTGAAAGGCTTCAACACTTACATCCAATGGCATGGTAGGACACACCTACTACCATCCATGAAAAGGCCCCAGCACTTACATCCACTGGCATGGTAGGACACACCTACTACCATCCATGGAAAGGCCCCAGCACTTACATCCACTGGCCTGGTAGGACACTCCTACTACCATCCAGGAAAAGGCCCCGCACTTACATCCACTAGCATGGCAGGACACGCCTACTACCATCTGTGGAAAGGCTTGCACTTACATCCGCTGGCATGGTAGGACACACCTACTACCATCCAGGGAAGGGCTTTGCACTTACATCCGACCATGGGAGGCACCAATCCTACTACCATGTCAGAAAGGCTCTGCACTTACATCGGACCATGGGAAGCACCAATCCTACCACCATGTCAGAAAGGCTCTGCACTTGCATCTGACCATGGGAGGCACCAATCCTACCACCATGTCAGAAAGGCTCTGCACTTATATCTGACCATGGGAGGCACCAATCCTACCACCATGTCAGAAAGGCTCACGGACTCATCACTTCCCCTTGGAAGGAACCTCGATCTAGAGAACACTAAGCTTCTCCCTGAAGTACTCAAACTTCACTTTGACCATTTCTAGCATAGAATCACATCAGGGATGATTATGTTCAAGGATAGCTTGCGAGCTTCGCCAGGACCGATTACATTCGAGGACAACCTACAGGACTGTTTATGTCTGAGCAACCTACGAGCTTCGCCAGGATTTTATGCTCAGATAACCTGCCTCACCGGCTATGCTAGAACTCATCACTCCCTCTTTCGAGAGATCTCGATCTGGATCACATACTGGAGCTTCACCACTCCTCTCTGCATCATAAAAAAAATGCAAGTCAGATCAATCAAATCAAATAGTAGTTTTCAAAAGAAGCATACTATCTCCCAAATAGTTGAGCAAGTGGCAACATTTTTGCCTCGGCTGTACTCAGCGCCATCCAGGACTGCTTCCTGCTAAACCAAGAGATCACACCTGATCTCATACTAAAGAAACACCCCGAAGTGCTCTTCCTATCAATGGCACTGCCTGCCCAATCTGAATCCACATAACCCTCTAGGTTAATGTTTTGATTCGCCTCATACTTGGGCCCATAATCAATTGTACCCTTTAGGTACCTCACTGCATGCTTTGCAACCATCAGGTGAACATGTCTCAGATCCGTTAGGAATTGGCTCTATGTGTTCACAGCAAAGCAAATATCTGGTCTCGTATTTGTCAGGTACATCAAGGACCCAATCATCTGACGATACATCGTGGCATCAACTGACTCTGACGAAGCATCACTCAATAGCTTCATGTTCGATGCCATAAGTGTGGTCATGGACTTGCATTCCATCATCCCAAACCTCTTCAGGATATCCACTGCATACTTCCCTTGTCCCAGGGAGAATCCATCCGCATTCTACCACACCTCCATGCTTAGAAAGTAGTGCATCATATCCAAGTCCTTCATCTCGAACTCGACAGCAAGTCTCCTTCTTGCAGCTTTAATGAGTTCCTCTTTTCTTTTAGGAACAAGTCATCGACATATAACAGGAGCATCACTGGTATTCCACCTTCAACCTTGAAGTAAAGGTTGGAATCCGCTTTACTCTCAGTAAGGCCTAGAGTCATCAGTAATCTGTCCATCCTGTCGTACCATGTCGAACTGCAGGATCTTCTGTAGTCACTTCCTCTGAAGCGGAGCATCATTCTCCCTCTGCCTTTCGTACTCTATGCATTGAAACATTCTGTACCGGAGTGATAGGTAGCTTCGTCTGCTACTAATATTCTATGTATCCATCTAGGGTCAATGGATACCAAGATCCTCTATCTTGAACCTTTTCAAAATTTCTTCTCGCACCCATCTGTGAGCTTGTCATCCTCTATAGGATTTCATCTTCAATCCTTGTAGCAAAGGTTAAGATCTTCATCACTCTAGGTGATCTTCAAGCTCCTCATGTATGTGTTATCCCATGGGTGTCTTCTGAGCTCGTATAAGGCCTTCTTTAATTTGCACATGAGTTTGCTTTTCATGTGTCTTAACTTCTAGTGGCTGCAAATGTTTCTTCGTAGTCTATGCCTTCTTTCCGTGAGAAGCCTCGTGCTACGAATCTTGCCTTGTATCCCATGATGTTTTCATCTACTGCATGCTGGATCTTGTAGATCCATATGGAAGATACTACGGACTTCCCTTCAGGTCTCGATACTACATCCTAGACATCATTCTTCATTTGGATTATTTCTTGAACTGTCGCCACTTGTTCTTCGGAACAAGTCTCATCCTTCTTTTCTTGTAGGCGATTGTACGCGATCTTTCCTACAAGTCAAATGCATTAGTTGTATGGTTAGAAACATTTCATAAGGCATATTCATAATGGCAAATTTTTATGCATAAAGATATGATCATGCAACTATTTTAGTCAATACAACATTCATCCATATCTCACAGAAACTTTCTAGATGCCTTCCATCTCTACCATGACATCATTGAGATTGTGCACTAATCCAATATGTCAGCAAAGAGGTTTCATTCTAGATAAGTAGCAATGGAGAGTTGTATGGCACCATGAGCTACTTACCCATCACATGCATATTAGTAGTATACTGTCATTAATGCAAACATTCTATCATGCATAACACATCAATTGAATAAATGCATTACAAAACAATATCATGAAATGACAATTGAATACTTATCTTTATTTGTTTCGTGGGTAGACTCCTTTCAGCTTCATCATCTTCTTCATTCATAACAGCATCATTTCTTATCCAAGTGCTAGGATGGATAAGAGGTTCTTCAAGAGTCGAGTCCTTCGTATTCCTCATTGCTTGAGGGATCTTCTTTGGATGGTGAGAGCTT
Source organism: Pseudotsuga menziesii (assembly GCA_001517045.1). Taxonomy (NCBI): domain Eukaryota; kingdom Viridiplantae; phylum Streptophyta; class Pinopsida; order Pinales; family Pinaceae; genus Pseudotsuga; species Pseudotsuga menziesii. Next base: position 620,940 of record LPNX010731657.1, on the reverse strand, counting down.
GATCTTGAGTTGCTCACATTTTTTCTTCTCTTATTATGAGTCAAGCTTCTTCTTGTGTGCACTCTTCCCAGAGTTTGTTGAAGGTAATCACTTCCTTCTGGCACACATTCCTCGAATCCCATGATCCTGGGAGGCCATTCAGGGTGGTTATAACCATATCTTATTCTTCTTCGATTGCTTCGTCATAGCATCAAACACTTCCTTTGGTGTCTTCTGGGATGACACATGTGAGATGATCTTTAATAGAATCTACAATGATTCTCTTGACTCTAGCCTTCGCCTCATCTCCCTCTGGCTCCTAGACTTTTCTTACTGAAATACTGATCCAAGTCAATTTCTTCAAGGATCATAGAGGTCTTATACTTCTTGTGATTTATATTCTTCCCTTCAAAATAGCTTGGTCAAGGAATCAATCATCTCTTTAGGTGTCTTTAGAGAAGACACTTGTGGTATAAGGTGATCCTCTTGGCCTTGACCAAGTTCTTCTTGTGTAAGGCTTTAGCCTCATCTCCCTTTGGAACTGGAACCTCTCCACTTATGTAGGTGTCCAATTCATTTCCTTCAAGAACTAGTGAGATCCTATACTTCCATGTTTGGAAGTTGTCAACTTCACCAAGCTTGTCATGAAGCTAGTGTGATTAGTCATTTTGAAATGAGAACCTCAAATGTAAATAGCAAAAGATTAGATCTTACCGATTTGAGGTGTCCATCCTGGTTTCGGATCTGGCCGATCTAGGGTTTGTCAGAGAAAACCTAATTTTTAAAACTTGGAATATCAAACTTTTGATTGGATAGAAGGATGGGCCTCTTCAAGGTGAGCTGTCCAATGTACTCCTTTTCTGAAAACAATGAAGGGAAGAAGCCCTAGTTTTCCAATTTATTCTGCAAAAATGCCTGATATTGTTTCTGCAGTATCTCCGAAAGTACTACTCCTCTGTGTCTGAAATTTCGTACTGAGGTAGCCTCGTTTGTCCTCTTTCCAACACCACAGGTTTTACCAGAATTGGTTTCACCAATTGGGACTTATGATAGTTTTCCCACAGTGACTTAATTTAGGACTGTTCAGCATAGCGAACTTGTACAGACTGCCACATGTCACTGTTTCACCTTCGGGGTCTGGAAATTTTACCACAGAAAGTACAGTCCGTGCCCTATCTGGAACATCTTGCGAAATTTCATTTGGACCTTCGTATCCTGAGATATAGCAATTCTCCCTAGGTGTCCTGTTTAGGGATGAATCCTGGAAGAGGCTGGAACCCTGATTTGGAGGAATCATATCTCCCTGAATATAGCGAATCTGAGGCTGAACTTTTTACATAGGGTACACCATGATTTTATCTTCGGCCTGTGAAAATTTTGGCTCCTGAGCCTTCTTCAATCTCGAGATATAGCGAATGTACCAAAACTACCAGTTTTGGTATTTTAGGGTTTTTCAGGCCTGGGGTCAAATTAGGGTTTGACTTTCTCTGAGTTTTACCCAACCAAAAACCTTGAACTTGGTCTCTAAACTTTGATTTTGATGAGGAGAGCAATCCTATGCTAGGCTCACTCAAAAATTCCTCTTCTGTGAAAAGCCCTAATTTCTTGCAGAAGTGACAGGTCAAAAACTGAAATTGCCCGGAATCAAATTCTGCTTAGACAGAAAGATGCACCCTTCAATGGAGAGTTAGCCTAGCCTCCTTTTGCTGATGATCTGTGGAGAGAGACCCAAAAAGTAAGGAGCCCTAGCTTCTGCAGCTGCATAGTGTGTTGTTCTCAGGTAAGCTTTGATACCATATTAGATTTTTATCAATTAGATAGTATTATCTTAGGATGTTATCTGAGAGAATAACATACACAACAATAATCACAAGAGACAAGAGACAAAGAATTTTCCTCGGGGAAACCATAAAGGAGAAAACCCTGCAACTTCCTCAAAGATAGAATGAGCACCAATGGCAGCAGTAAAACCCAAAGACAAAAAGATGATCTCCAACAACTGTTCTCTCTCTCACTTGTGTGAGTTCCTCTTCTCTCACCTATGCACTATAGCTGGGTGAGTGTTTGTTACAAATAGAGAGGCTCACTCTCTATTTATACTAGTTTTCGACTTGACAATTACTTACCAGGGCTGACTTCTCTAGGAGAGTCTAATAACCCTAGCGCCCCACAACTGTGGGGACTTTGCCCCTTGATCAACAAAAGAGGGTTAACCTCTATGACTTTACATGACTTTATTATATTAATGATTCTCCCGATAGGAACATCGGGGTACAATGAAATACAAATGATTCTCCCGATAGGAACATCGGGGTACAATATAAAGTATACAAGTGAATACATTCCGAAGTTACAAATACACCAACATAAATAATATAGCCCCAAAAACTTAACCTTTACAAAAGAAAAATAAACCCCTCACTTTGGTACATCTGGAAGGAAGGCTTCAAACACTTTGAGGTGTAACGCTCTTGAAGAGCTGGAGGATACAATTCTGCAGAGGAAGGAATGGATAATTGGTAGAGGATGGCAAGAGATTTGGCAGATTGGCCTTAAAGGATGAACTCCAAGGAAAACTAAATATTATGAGAGGAACCAAGTTAAATTCAAGTTCCTTCAATTTCCCTAGGAAGCTTTTGGGGACCAAAAACCTCCCAATGAGGATGTGTGATTCGAATTTATCCACGAGTAATCTATTGGCCATTGACTCATTTGTTGCAATTTGCAAGGCTCAACAAATCAACAAGTCTGGTGATAGAAGTAGGATTTGTGACTATTGCCAAGGTAGGAGATGGGGTTGATGGCATGAAGGACCTAATGCCATTTCGACCAATCCCCAGACCTTCATTTAAAATTGCATTCCCACTGTAAGCATGTAGACATTATAAGAGAAAGAAAGCAAATGGTAAAAAAAGAGGAGAAAAATATATTAATAAAAAAACACGACAACCATACTCAAAGTGCCGATGGGGAAAGACAAAGAAGAAAGCCAACACTAGGCTTGGGGAAAGCTGAGGAGTTAGGGATGCTTGGCCTTCCAGCTGGACCCACAATAGAGCCATTCTTTCATAGATTCATGTATCACAAATGAGTACAGGTTCTTTGGTTGAGAATCGTGATTGAGAGGAATTACTGTCCAAATTCTCATGTGAAGACTAAGAAATTAGAATGAACCAGAGAGCTAGAAGGAACTCTAACCTGCAAATCTCCCAAGAAATAAAGGATTGACTGAAGCCAACTGAATGCTGGTTCCATTTGGTTTTCGAGGATAAAAGCTATGACACTGTGCTATGAATTTCTCTGTGGTTGTTGTGTAAATTATGTGGGATTGTTGCTGCTCTTATCTGTGGTTAACTGTTGGTCTTAGTTGTGGTCATGGTTATAATGAAGAATTCTAAACTGTATTGCTGTTAGTCTTACTTATAAATCAATTTCCCTTTAGCAATATGTGAATGACATTTGTTCTGAGATAACCATTGTGCATTCCACCTTCCGAGATCGATGGCTGTGGTAATTTGTCTGTTTCATCTATTTACTCAAGCTTCTATTTTTGTCCCTGAATACCTACAAATTTGTGTTTATTGAGGACATTGAGTAATTGGCAAGTTTGCATGCAACAATTGGTAGACTCTTGAGACCATAACCTCCCACAGGCAGACCATACACACCTCCAGCAGGTTGTACGCAACAATCCAATTCTCCTGGAGGCTGTAAGCACCCTGGGAAAACCCACAGTCCACACTGAAAGAGAAACTTGTGGTCACACTGGGAAAACCCACAGTCCACGCAGCAGAGAAAACTCATGGTCACGCTGGGAGAAATCCACAGTCCACGCAGAAGAGAAAATTCATGGTCATGCTGGGAGAAAGCCACAGTCCACGGAGAAGAGAAAACTCATGGTCACGCTGGGAGAAAGCCACAGTCCACGGAGAAGAGAAAACTCATGGTCACACTGGGAGAAAGCCACAGTCCACGCAGAAGTGGAACTTGTGGTCACGTTGGGAAGAAACCCATAGTCCACACAGAATTGGAACTTGCGGTCAAGCTGGAAAAAAAAACCACAGTCCACACAAAATTGGAACTTGTGGTAAAGCTGGGAAAACCCACAGGATCAAGGTGAGCCATAAGGGTGGACACACATTTATCTATAAGACCAACAAGACCAAGGACTTTAATCTTTTCTCTCTCTCAAAGTACATTGTTTCATATATTTTATCATCACTGTATAAGGGGAAGATTCAAACTAGATGGTACGATCCTTTGGTCCTCAATACTGCTCATCAAGGGGTGGCCTGTCCCTTGAGAAACAACCTAGCAGTAGCAGTAACCGATTAGGAGAGAGGACATCACACATCATTATCTTGGTTAACTGATTAAGATCCTCAATTCTTTAAAGAATGGCTCTCAGCCCTAGGCTGAGTTTCAATCCCAGACTGAATCTTGTTGATCAACCACTTGGACCTTGATCAGGTCCTCCATTCTCTCGGATAATGGTCCTCAATACTAAGCTGAGCTTCAGTCCTAGACTGAAAGTTGACCAACCACCTACAAGACCTGCTTGGTCCCAGACCAATAGTCTGCCTAGTCCCAGACCAGGAATGTCTCTGCCTCTTCCTGCAGGATCTACTTGGACATTGTGTCCCTGGTCCTAGACCAGAATATCTTAGAGGCACATAGGGTCCCTAGCCACGTGCTAGGGGCTTTTCCATGGCATCAACCTGTTTGGTCCTAGGCCAAGAACCCCAGGAGACTATTAGGGGCCCTAGGTTACCTTCTAGGGTCTTACTCTACCTTAGTCAATCGACTAAGGTACCATCCTCCCTGAGAATGGGTCTCACAGCTGCATTAACTTTAACACCAACCCGACCACCTTATGCACTTGTTCCCTTTAGAAATGATGATGCTCAATGTTCTTGGACGTTAGCCCTGGATTAAAACACAGGATTTTAGAGAACTAAATAACACTGATCATCACAGAGCAATTTTGTAGCAGAGCTTCTTGTAATTGTAAATCACCGAGCAACCTTCTGAACAAAACTACTTCATAACAATTGTTGCTTATATTCATCCTAGAGTAGATGATAAAGAAACTAGAGATTTCTTCTTTCTTAACAAAGAAGTCATACCAATACCAGCATGAACACGTACCCTGATGTAGACCATCTTTCATCTACGTTTTTGGCCCAATATGAGTAAGTTAAGCATTAGTGTAAACTCTTTAGATGTTGAGAACTCAAGATCAAATCTGATTGTACCCTTCACATATATCAGTACTATTTTAGCAGATTTCCAATTAGTAACTCGTGTTTGACATGAATCTTGAGTCTCAACACCATTCCAACAACATACCTATTGTTTGGACTAGTGGGAGTGAGGAAATTCATACTTCCCTCTAGTTACCTATATGAGGTTGTGTCAATGGTCTTGTCATCATAATGAACTGAGAATTTGAGATCCAGGTCAATAAGTGTTGCCACTCACTTGAATTGTTCCAGATTGACTTTTGTAATAATTTTGTGCACACTTCAACTCGGAGATAAATATTTTGTCTTGCTGCTACCATATCTCAATGCCAAGATAATAATGTCGAATGTTAGGATTTGTCATTTCAAAGGTGTTTAAGATTTGTTACTTATATATTTTTTAATTGTGTAGTGACACTTCCTATTATAATCAGATCATCTACATAGATAACTACGACAAAATACCATTGTTGGATTCACTTATGGTAGTCCAGGAGATTTAAAGTACTGATCAAGACTGGTGAAACAAGCCTTAGGTGCTTGATTTCATTTATACAAGACCCTTTTGAGTCCGCAAGTTAACCCCTGCACCTGCAAGTCAAAATCTGAGGCTCAAATAAGAATTTTCATTGAAATTCAATCCTGTACTTGCTTGGAAAATAACATTCTGATGTTGATAGTTTGGTTACATCTTCCAAGGAGGGTTACTGTTTAAGGCTTGCCACTAATGAGATAATTTCTTGGATATAAGTGTTGATTTTGGGCACTGTTATCTTGGGGTCTACTTTTGGATGTTATGATAAATTTAGTGCTGCTTGTTGAGCTAGATTTAACATTCCTCCTTGATGAAGACACGACTTATTTTGCATGATGAATAATGGATTTCCTTTCTGAATGGATAGGCGCTTTGTCTATGGAGATGAGATTCCTATTTTGAGCTGAGTTAGGCACTACTTTCATGCTCAATGTTATGCTGCACCTGTACCTAGTGCACCTTCAGGTGTACTCTAGAGAGAGAGGGACATTTTTTTCGACCAAGAGGGGTGTTATTGAGCAATGGTGGTCATGTTTGGGCCCTTTGGTTTCTCCCATAGGAGTACTATGGCTTAAAGGCACTGTTGACTGCCTTTTGTTGGGGCTTTTAACCTCGGGGTTTCGTGTACGAGGCTCCTAAGGGTTGACCATTGGTTCACATGGCTCCATATCTCGTTTATGTGTTCTAGTGGCTTCTGCTTCAGCTACGAGACATTCGTCTCCTTTCGCAACCACTCTGGACACCCTCTTGGCCCTTTAGTCAATCGGCTCCTACTCTTTCTGGTGTTATTTCCTTAGAGGAAGTCATCCTCCATGCCAAGCCTTTTTCATGCTTTGAGGAGGGCGTTGATGGATTTTACAACATTCTAGGGGTTAGATGGGGTATAATGCCCTTGCTCCAGCTCACTCCAGCCTTTTGTTCGGAGTGATTCGCATATTTGAGTGTATTTTGGCACCTAGGGGTACAAATACCCTAGGTAGCCTACCTTGAGCCTACCTTAGGCCATATTTTAATATTATTTTGTTTTAACTTTAAGTTGACATTTTATAATTTCAAATTGACATGTTTTAAGGCATGTAGGCCTGGATATTTTGTAAAAAGTGAGTGTGAGATCATATAAAATAGATCTCCTCACTTTCATTTTAAAGACAAGACTCATGGGATAAATCATTATGCATTTGTTTTACCCTTCTTGGTGCTCTTTGGAGATATGCGCCTTTCTTGAGGAAGATTTTTTGGGTTAATGGAAGCTTTTACTAGTGTTCTTTGGTGAAATTCTCTTGCAAGGTGATGTTTTGATTTGTTGGCTAAACACAAACACTTGGAGGTGAGGCTTCTTATCTCTTTGTTTGAATGTTGGTAGATGATGCATGTTTAAGACTAAATGGTAGCCCTAGTGCTGCATTTTCTCCTAGAATAGGTCATGTCCAGCCTTCTTGTCACCTTAGCAAGTCGAGGCACGTCCCCTTGTGAGGGTCCTCTAGGTTTTTCCCTTAGTTTTCTAGGCTAGTTGCTTGACCTAGGATCTTTTCCTCTCTAGGTTAGCCATCCTCCCTAGATGCCCTAGGTTGAGGTAGGGCTTTGCTGGGGTTGATCTCCTTTTGTCTTCACACATTTTATTCTTCTCCCAAACCTAGTCAATAGGTTTAGATAGATTGCATGGGTAAATTTGCATTCTCATGGTAAAATTAGGGTTATAATTAGGTCTGCATTTTTATGTTGAAAACCCTAAACTCAAATTTTTTTTTTGGTTGCATTTTTTGGTCTCCTTCCCTAAAAATTCAGCCTAACCTCTAAAGCCCTAAAAACCCTAAGGCCAATTATAGGGAACCCTAAAAATACAAAAATTCTTAAAACCTAAATTCTGCCATAAAAAGGCCCTAAGCAGTCTTCAAATCAGAACTAGACGCCTTACCTTTCTCCTCCAAGGCCTCACGGCCACCCCTAATTCTATCCCAGACCCTTGGCCCTCATTTGACTTCCCAGAACTAGGCTGTAACAGCCCTTTAGTGACCCTCTCTGCTGCTGCTGCTGCTCCAAGTCTGCAAAATAATGCACTGTCAAAACTTTACAGTCCTATAACCCTGCACACAAGCGAACAAACATTGTTAGTGACTGCTGGTGTAAACTGCTATTAAATGGTTGACGGTCATCACATTTTAATATTTCTGCACATATTTTTAAAAATACACACTCTGGTTAAGATAAGATCATTGCTCGAATTCTTAATATAATGGTGCTACTGATAATGATTGCTTAAACCCTTTGTTACATACCTTATATGTAAGCAATTTCATGATTAGTATATGATAATATACGTTGTTGGTTTAAGTTGCAGCAAGTAAGGGGACCGTTCTATATTTCCACCATCATACACATTCTGCACACAAACACTTTGCTAAGGTACTGTATGCTGATATCACCCTACTGCTATATTTACTAAATACATACAGTCTGCAAACAAATACATTGATGACAGTTAGTGTTGCAAGGCTACGTTAAACAATCACATATTGCTAATACTTCAATCCTGTCATAAATATTCAAGTGGATAACAAATACACACTGCTATATATGTTGTGCACTCATGACAAATGGTGTTTATTTCTTGTGATAAAATGATAATTACTGCTGCCATGATTTTGTTATTAAACTTCATATGATAATTCAACATTAATGAGTGTTATTGTCTCTTATAGTGCTGGTTCCTTAATTCTGTGAATGACTGATGCATATATGTTGTATTGAGACTACTGCTGTCATAAATATCTACTTTACTAATCAATGTTTGTTGCATGTGCTGCTATACTTATGTGTTTTGGATAAATGCTTGTACTTGAATAATATGTGCACATGTGTCTGGTTGTTCACATTTTGGGATAAGGCTAACCTTTGGGTGGATATATTGCTGCAATAATAACAATACAAACCTTACAACTCCTTTACTCATTCTTTAGACTCCATTAGGCACTGATCACTTTGGTGTTTAGTGTCTTTACAGAGTCAAAATAGGGTTCTCCCCTAGGAGGCTTAGGCTTCCAAAGCAGTTGGGAGAAATGGACTAAGGTGACAGTGGTCACTTCATCCTCACATGCTTACTGGTGGCTTGGACTGCCATTTCAACCGGTAACACCCAGTTTATGTCTTGTTTTGAGGACTTAACATGTAGAGCAGGGTGCATTTGTTGAGGATGTTTCCAGCCTAAAAACGTTAATCCTGTAGTTTATATTTACAATAAAGGAAGTGCGACCTCACTGATATCAACATGTGGAGGGCCCATCTTTGCTTTTCTCTGTTCATGCATGCGTGGTTTTCTATCTAAGTATTAGGGGTACATGTGTACCATCTTTCTACCTATACTCATGTACCAAAAATGTACCTGTACTTGCAACACCTTTATGAACCCCGCTGAACCTTGGGTCCAGCTACATGAGGATGATCGCTTCTTTCTCCAACTTGTCTTGATGATTGCAATCATTTAACACCATGTGGATACCCTAGTGATTGATATTGAGGACAATACACTAGTGAGACAATGCACATCCTCTTGATTGTTGGGAAATGCTGGCCTTGTTGCCGCCTCACACACATCTAGGGGGGAACTCAGCATAAATCTTCAAGCTACTCTGTGTGTCTTTGGGGGAAAGTCTCAATTTAGGTGTTGTTACCTGATCATGACTCCTTTGTTTAGGCCACTCCTAACGGAGCTAAGGGGGGTAGTCTCTACGAAAGAGTTTCTAAGGCTCTTGAAGTTTATTAGTTATGGATGAGATGGTTGTTAGGAGTTGTTTTGAATGAAATTACTGAATCAAGATTATTTGCAAAGATAAGAATTATTTCAACAACATATAAGAGACAACATCAGCATATAAAAAATTAAGCAACCTTAATGAACTGATATTAAACAATTGTAGAGTGTTGGTGCAAACGGAGATCAGTGCCAATGGAGTGAAATAAAATGGTGTGATGCTATTGAAGACGCAAAGTGTTTTGCAAATGTCTCTTGGTTCATTTTAAGTTAAACGTGGATACGATGAGTGAGTTAAGGGGGGAAGTGGATTCCCAATATATTGTGAGGTATTGGGAATATGTCCTGATTTTGAGTGGCTCCGTACAGGAAAATGTGGGCTAGATGGAGTCGTGGGGGGGGGGGGGTTCAACACTACACCAACAAGGATGTAGCCTAACGGGACCCTACGGTCGCTTTCTAGTTGTTCCCGCTTTCCTTGAAGAATTTTCCCACTATTTCTTAGGGCCGTTATGCCGGATTTCCATAATGTTTTAACTTTTGAGGGTTGTAAATTTTATTAATGTGAATTGATTAATTAGATGTGAGGGATTAATGAATGCACAATACTGCTTTTGATATCCCCAACTCTCAGACTAAGCCATGAGGGGTAGAGCATACATGATATAGGCAAATGTTTGTTTCAATTTATTGAAAGCGAGTAACAAATGTGCTAATCTATACAACCCTTCAAGGACGGATTGTGTGCTGTATTGCAAGATTGTCAGAGAAAAATAGAGTAAACATGCAAAAAAGATGAGTTTTTCTAATTACTACAACCAAGAATCTCTTTTTGGCTTGCATGTCGTACTCGGGAAAGCAAGGGTGGGTAAGTACTTAATTTTGCGAGAAAGAAAAGATGAAACTTTAAACTTTAAAGAACTATGACTCATCTATATTACTTGCAAAAAAAACAAACAAAAAGAAGGAAAAAATGAAATAACTTTAATACTGTGCGTGTATAAAGCAAATAAATGGACAGATACAAGCCTCCCCCAAATGGGGGAAGGAGGGCTGTGGGAGCCGTAATCCCATTTGCTTTTTATTCAAATCGGTTACAATAATGCTTAAAAGGGAAAACCCTTTTTTGACCCTTGAAAAATAGCTCAGAAGAGGCTTTACAAATGCTGGGAAGAAAATGAATGGAGGAGAGGGAAGGTAGATGGATTGTGGGTGCTCCGGATGCTGAAAAACTCGATTTTTCGGCAGCACCTCCCTCTCTTTTTCCTCCGACCTGCTAAAAACCAACAAGCTAAATGATCATGGATTAGTAGATTAGTACAAAAATACAATAAAACATACACTACTTTGTTGATGTATTTGTAACTTCGGAATGCATTCACTTGTATATCTTATGTATTGTACCCCGATGTTTATTCTGGGAAGTATCTGTAATGTAATTGAGTCATGTCATGCCCCGATGTTTCGATCGGGAGATTCAATAATGTAAACAAGTCATGTAAAGTCATAGAGTATAACCCTCCTTATTGATCAAGGGTTAAAGTCCCTGCAGTTGTGGGGCCCTAGGGTTATTAGACTCTCATAGAGAAGTCGGCCCTAGTGAGTTATTGTCAAGTCGGGAATTAGTATAAATAGAGATGGAGCCTCTCTATTTAACATACATTCATACACATTCACTCACACTCAGTTGTAGTGCATCACTGAGAGAGACAGAAGAAGCTGGGACAAGAGAGAGAGAGATTACTGCTGTCGGGAGATCATCTTACTGTCTTTGGGTTTTACTTTTGGTGCTGATTCTATCTCTGAGGAAGTTGCGGGGTTTTCTCCTTTATGGTTTCCCCGAGGAAAATCTTTGTGTTCATTGTCTCTTGTGATTGATTGCTGTGCTTGTTATTCTCTCAGATAAGATCCTAAGATCATATAGCTTAAATGTTAAAAATCTAACATGGTATTGGAGCTAACCTGAGAAGAAGACATTGTGCAGCTGCTGAAGCTAGGGCTTCTTACTTTTTGGATCTCTCTCCATAGATTTTCAGCAAAAGGAGGTTGGGATGACTCTCCTCTCTAGGGCGCATCTTTCTGTCTAAGCAGAATCTGATTCTGAGCATTTTTAGTTTTTGACCCGACACTACTGCCGAAAATTAGGGCTTTCCATAGAAGTGGAATTTTTGAGTGAACCTAGGCCTGGATTGATCTCCTCCCCAAAATCGAAGTTTAGAGATCAAGATCAAAGTTTTTGGTTGGGTAGAACTCCGGGAAAGTCAAACCCTAATCTGCTCCTAAACCAAAAAACCAGCGCTGCAGAAATTCAGCTCCAGATCCAGTTCCGACATCTTAACCTGGTAAGATCTTAATCTTTTGCATTTCCATTTGAGGTTCTCTGTTAAAGATGTCTCATCATACCAAGCTTGATGAAAAGTTTGAGGGAGCCGATAACTTCCGAGCTTAGAAGTATAGGATCTCCCTAGTCCTGGAAGAAAATTAGTTGGACTCTTACATCAATGAAGAGGTTCCAGTTCCAGAGGGAGATGAGGCTAAGGCCTTACACAAGAAGAAATTGGTCATGGCTAAGAGGATTATTGCTGAATCAATCAAGGATCACCTCATACCACAGGTGTCCTCTCTAAAGACACCTAATGAGATGTTCGATGCCCTGACCAAGTTATTTGAAGGGAAGAACATAAACCGAAAGATGACTCTGAGAAACCAATTGAAGAATGTAAAGATCCAGAATGCGGAGACCATCCAGTCTTACTTTTAAGGTTCTCTCAGATCAAGGAACAATTGGAAGCGGTAGATGAAGAAGTAGAGAATGCAGAAATTGTGATGACCACCTTGAATGGTCTCCCTAGGGCATGGGACTCTTTCATTCAAGGGATCTATGCCAGAAAGAAGCTAGTCAAGTTTAGCAGACTGTGGGAGGAATGCTCACAAGAAGAAGCTCGAATATCAGCTCAAGAAGAAAAGATGGGAAGTGAAGATCAAGCTCTCACAGTACAATCCAAGAAAAGTAGAACAGACCATCACAAAGATAAGCACTCTCGCCAAAAGAAAAACACTAGAAAGTCTAACAAAGATTTGTCTAAGTAAATTTGCTTTACATGTGATGAAAGAAGACACCTTGTAAGAGATTGTCCTAGAAACAAAGATAGATCTCACAAGAGGAAGGGAAACAAGAAAAGACATCATGCTCATGCTGCAGAAGATGATGAACCTTCCAAGAAGAGAATCAAACAAGATAGTGATGATTCTTCAAGTGATGAAGAATATGTTTTGATTTCCGCTCTCACAGGAAACATAGCACATGGAAGCAATGATTGGCTTATAGACAGTGGGGCTTCCAAACACATGACGGGATTCAAAGAATCATTTGTGAAACTATCAGAACATGAATCACCCCACAAGGTGAAACTTGGGGATGACTACCAATATCCAATAAAAGGTAGTGGAGAATCCTCCTACAAATTAGACTCTGGAAAGTCTATGAAAATGAAGGATGTCCTATTTGTACCAGGACTAAAGAAGAACCTTCTCTCCATCTTTGCATTAGATGCAAAAGGCATAAGAGTTGCATTTATAGATGGCCAAGTCATCATGTGGCCAAAAGGAAAGACGATGCAGTAGTAATTGGAGAACAAGAGGGAGGACTGTACAGATTAAAGGGCCAACCAACACAAGCTTTGGTTCATGACTTAGTAGAACCAAATGAACTTTGGCATAGAAGGCTTGCACATGTGCACTGTAGGGCACTACCACTTGCAAGCAAAACTGTTGAAGGTCTTCCAGAAATACAAGCAAAACATGAAGGAGTATGCAAGGGATGTACGAAAGGAAAGAACACAAAGACGACATTTCCAAGTAGCGAAAGCAAGGCTAAAGGAATCTTGGAAATCATTCACTCCGATGTCATTCAGTGTATTAAGTGGGTATGTATACTATGTTTCTTTCATTGATGATTTTTCCAGGAAGACATGGATATACTTCATGAAGAACAAAGACGAAGTATTCAGCAAGCTCAAGGAATTCAAAGCCTTGATCGAAAACTACGTAGAGAAGAAGATCAAGATTTTTCGATCAGACAATGGCGAAGAATTCACATCAAATGAATTCATGGAATTATGCAAAGATTCAGGGATTAAGAGGGAGTTGACCACTCCATATAATCCACAACAGAATGGGGTTGCAGAAAGAAAGAATAGAACGATCATGGAAGCTGCAAGGGCAATGCTTCATGATCAAGATCTTCCCATGCATCTATGGGCAGAAGCGGCTAGAACAACTGTGTATTTACAGAACCGTACTCCACATAGAGCACTCGAGAACAAGACACTTGAAGAAGTATTTTTCGGCAAGAAACCAGAAGTCAGTCATCTCAGAATATTTGGCTGTCCAGTGTACATACACATTCCAAAAGAAAAGAGGACAAAGTTAGATCCTTTAGGAAGGAAGGGTATATTTGTGGAATACTCTGAAAGCTCGAAGGCTTACAGAATATACTTCTCAGGATTCAAGAAGATCGACATCAGTAGGGACGTAACATTTGACGAAGACTCAACTTACAACAAATCCAAAAAGAGACCTGCTGAAGAACCTGTAGAAACAAAAATACCCAGAATTCATGACACAACCACGAATGAAGCAATTCCAGAAGAAGATCGAGAAATAGAAGAACCTGTAGATCCACCTCAAGAGAAGAATCCTCATAAGAGGAAACCTGCTTGGGTACGAGAAGCTATCCAAGGTGCAGAAAGATATGGGGCTCCAGAAGAGATACACAGAGAAAGGAAAAGAACCAGGTCTTGCTCCGGTTATGTAGCCCTATTATGTGACTTCATTGATAAAGAACCTTCCAACTATGAAGAAGCAGCAGAAAAGAAAGAATGGAAGGATGCTATGATCGAAGAGTATCAATCGATCATGAAGAATGATGTTTGGGATGTTGTCCCAAGACTAGAGGGGAAGTCTGTTGTGACTTCCAAATGGATCTATAAGATCAAGCATGCTGCAGATGGTAGCATAGAGAAATATAAAGCAAGATTTGTGGCTTGTGGTTTCTCCCAGAAAGAAGGAATAGATTATGAAGAAACTTTTGCTCTTGTAGCTATATATACTTCCATCAGATCAGTACTTGCTTTAGCTGCAGTAATGAAGTGGAAAGTACACCAGATGGATGTCAAGACAACTTTCTTGAATGGTGTAGTAGAAGAGGAAGTATATGTGGAGCAGCCACTCGGTTTTGAGACACATGACAGAGAGACTCGTGTGTAAGTTAAAGAAAGCCCTGTACGGTTTGAAATAGGCACCCAGGACATGGTACGGCAGAATTGACAGCTTCCTATCCAGTTTGGGCTTTACCAAGAGTAAAGCGGATTCCAACCTTTACTACAAGGTTGAAGAAGGGAACCCAGTGATACTCCTACTATATGTAGATGATCTATTTGTAATAGGTGAGGATGGGTTGATTGCTGATACAAAGAGGAAGCTTGCTGCCAAGTTCGAAATGAAGGACTTGGGTATGATGCACTATTTTCTAGGCATGGAGGTGTGGCAGAATGTAGATGGAATTTCCTTGGGACGAGGGATGTATGCAGTAGAGATCTTGAAGAGGTTCGGGATGATGGACTGCAAAGCCATGACCACACCTATGGCATCGAACCTAAAGCTATTGAGTGATGCTTCATCAGAAGCTGTTGATGCTACGATGTATCGTCAGATGATTGGGTCCTTGATGTACATGACGAATACGAGACTTGATATTTGCTTTGCTGTGAACACATTGAGTCAATTCCTGACGGATCCGAGACACATTCACTTGATTGCTGCAAAGCATATTTTGAGGTACCTAAAGGGTACAGTTGATTATGGGCTCAAGTATGAGGCGAATCAGAAGATTAACCTAGAAGGTTGTGGATTCGGATTGGGCAGGCAGTGCCATTGATAGAAAGAGCACTTCAGGGTGTTGCTTCAGTATGGGATCAGGTGTGATCTCCTGGTTTAGCAGGAAGCAATCCTGTGTGACACTGAGTACAGCTGAAGCAGAGTATGTTGCAGCGTGTTCGACTAGTTGTGAGGCAATGTGGCTGAGAAAGCTACTGTCTGATTTATTTGATCACTAGATGGATGCTACTTGTATATATTGTGACAACTAGAGCTGTGTGAAGTTGTTGGAGAACCCAGTGTTCCATGACAAGTCAAAGCATATCGAGATCAAGTATCACTATATCAGGGATATGGTGCAAAGAGGAGCAGTGAAGCTCCAATATGTTGCGACGGACGAGCAGATAGCTGATGTACTAACCAAACCATTAGCTAGAGTAAAGCAGTGTTATTGGAACCGGATCGAAACCGGCAAAATCGGCCGGTCTGACCGGTTCACAGGGTTGACCGGTCCAGTCACCTAAAACATTTCAAAAAACCGGAAATTTGACCAAATCGGGCATCGAACCGGCCGGTTCCGTACGGAACCGGCCGGTCCGTACTCTGCCATACGGCCGCGTGCAGGGACCCACGTTTTTCAAATAAAAAAAACAAAAAAACAAAAATACAACAAAGGAGAGTCAAGGGTTGACTGAGATCCGGTGTGTCATATCCAGAAGCATGGTGTGGTTTCAACGTTGCTGGTTTTGTTGTAGTGATCACTGCTTCTAGTTCTTGTTTTGACTAAAGCATATCTACCACATAGTCTTGCTGCAGTGTAATTCATAATTATGTTGATAGCATTCAAATGTTGTTGATAGCAATCAATGGCAATACAACTTACTGAGGACCCTCATCCATTTCAGGTTACACCGTCCCCTTCCATCTCATTTGCAGCTTGCTTAGTAGATATTACTTTTCCTAGAAGTAAAATAGAATGGCAGAACTTGAAAAGTTTTACACTTGCGCAAAGCAATTTAGAAACTCATCTAAGGCCACCTTTTGAAAAAATAGTATGCTTACATTTGAGTATTCAAGAAAAAATACTTTAAACACTAAGAAGTTAGAAACATATGTACCTCCATCAATATTTCATTCAAGGGGGTTTGGATTCATATGTATGCACATGATTATATATGTTTTTTTACAAAATATGAATATTTTATGTATTTTTTAGTCAGCCGGTTTTTTACCCGGTTTTTTGCCGGTTCCGGTCCGGTTCACATTTTGGGCTTCGCCGGTTCGATGACCGGTCTGGTTCCGATAACATTGGAGTAAAGTTTGAGTACTTCAAGGAGAAACTTGGTGTTCTCCAGATTGAGGTTCCCTCCAAAGGTAATTAATGTGTCTGTTGGCCTTTCTGACATGGTGGAAGGCTGAGCTTCACATGGGCAGATGTAAGTGCAGAGATGCTCTGATGTGATTGTGGGTTGTGTTATGACATGATCAGTGCAGAGATATTCTGATGTGATTGTGGGATGTGTTCCCACATGATTAGTGCAGAGCCATTCTGATGTGATTGAGGGATATGTTCCCACATGATCAGATATAAGTGCAGAGATGCTCTAATGTGATTGTGGGTTGTGTTACCACATGATCAGTGCAGAGATAATCTGACGTGATTGTGGGATGTGTTCTCACATGATCAATGTAGAGCCATTTTGATGTGATTGAGGGATATGTCCCCACATGATCAAATATAAGTGCAGAGATGCTCTGATGTGATTGTGGGTTGTGTTACCACATGATCAGTCCAGAGATATTTTGATGTGATTGTGGGAATTGTTCTCACATGATCAATGCAGAGCCATTCTGACGTGATTGAGGGATGTGTTCCCACATGATCGGATGTAAGTGCAGTGCCTTTCTGACATGATGAGGTCTGATGTAAGTGTAGAGCCTTTCTGACATGATGAGGTCGGATGTAAGTGCAGCGCCTTTCTGACATGATGAGGTCGAATGTAAGTGTAGATCCTTTCTGACATGATGAGGTCGGATGTAAGTGCAGAGCCTTTCTGACATGATGAGGTCGGATGTAAGTGCAGAGCCTTTCTAACATGATGAGGTCGAATGTAAGTGCAGAGCCTTTCTGACAAGATGAAGTCGGATTTGAGTGCTGGGCCTTTCTGACATGGGTTTTGGATGTGTTCCTCCCATGGTCAGATGTGAGTGCTGGGCGTGCCTTTCTGACATGGTTCTTGGATGTGTTCCTCCCATGGTCAGATGTGAGTGCTGGGCGTGCCTTTCTGACATGGTTCTTGGATGTGTTCCTCCCATGGTCAGATGTAAGTGCTAGGCGGGCCTTTCTGACATGGTTCATTCCATGGTAAGATATAAGTGCTGAAGACGATGAAGACCTTCATGAAGGCTAGGCCTACAACCAACATGAAAAAGGGTTGGCTTTGTAGAACTTCTTGTGACGAGTAGAATTGAGATAGCACCAGTGATGATGACCCAGTGATGATCCAGCAGTGACGATCCAGATCAAGTGATGATCCAGACTTGATGATGATCCAGTGATGCTTCAGATCAAGTGATGATGATGATCGAGTGACGATCCAGTTCAAGTGATGATCCAGACTTGATGATGATTCAGTGACGATCCAGATCAAGTGATGATCTAGACTTGATGATGATCTAGTGACGATCCAGATCAAGTGATGATCCAGACTTGATGATGATCTAGTGACGATCCAGATCAAGTGATGATCCAGACTTGATGATGATCCAGTGATGCTCCAGATCAAGTGATGATCCAGAATTGATGATGATCTAGTAACGATCTAGATCAAGTGATGATCTAGACTCGATGATGATCTAGATCCAGTGATGATCCAAACTTGATGAAGATGACTTGACGATGAAGATGACTTGAAGATGAAGATGACTTGATGATGATCTAGATGATACAGAGAAGAACACTTGTGCTGATAAATTGTGTCAAGAGAATACCTTCCTAGTTAAGAGGGAGTGTTGATGTATTTGTAACTTCGGAATGTATTCACTTGTATATCTTATGTATTGTACCCTGATGTTTATTCCGGGAAGTATCTGTAACGTAATTGGGTCATGTCATGCCCCGATGTTCTGATCGAGAGATTCAATAATGCAAACAAGTCATGTAAAGTCATAGAGTATAACCCTCCTTATTGATCAAGGGTTAAAGTCCCCGCAGTTGTGGCGCCCTAGGGTTATTAGACTCTCCTAGAGAAGTCAACCCTAGTGAGTTATTGTCAAGTCGGGAGTTATTTTTCTTGGAATCAGACAAAACTTTAGGGGGACCTAGTACATGTCCATACGACTCAATAACAATGCCTAATATGCTTATATACATTGACATATAAACTTTAATAACCTTCTAAGGCCTAACCACCAAGACAACCATTCCATCTTTGGAGTAGTGAAAAACTCGAAAATTATACATCACTTATTCAACATTGCATAATTGACAAGGGAAAAAACACCTTGGAATGATCGGATTGATGGTCAAGTCCCAGGAAGCCAAGTCCTTTACAAATTTTTTGTCATGTTAGAGCATTTATTACAATGCTCCCAAGGGGTATGAACATGCATTTTATTTAAAAAGGGACCACAACTGGTCCTGATGTAATCGCGAAACTTCTGAGCACTGAGAATGAACAATTGACTTGTTAAATACTCTGGCAACTCACTGGAAATCCCCTAAGTGCAACTTTGTGGATAACAAACCTACTTGCATCAAACCATAGAGATGTACCTGCTGGTGGGGATCTTGATATGATAATGACTCCTATCCTAGATTAAGCACGTAAGTGTCCATTACTGTATTTTCCACTTTGGCCTCACATCTTAGGTTAGCTTCCACTGATTGCATTAGAGCTTCCTCCAGGATTGCCCAGAGAAGTCCTCTTGGCTTGAGGGATTCCCCAAAGGACATTGTCAGAGTTTGCATTTGTACTGTCATGCTAATTGATTATGATGGAGATAGCTCTTCCTACACCTCTACATCAACATCTGGTGTAAAATATTGGCTACGCATTTTGTCCCTTTTCATCATTATGTACTCATCTTGTTTATGTGAGGGTTTACCACTTTATACAAGTACATAGTACTTTTATTTGATTTTTAATTAGGAGTTGCCTTGACACTCCCACGTCACCATTGTGGTTTGTTGTATTTTCTAGTCCCATTTACCTATTTTGGTCACTTGTGAACATTAATAAAATGATCCTATCTTATCTTATCTTGTCTATGTCATGTCATAGTAGAGCACCAAGGATCAACATAGAGGGGATTCTCTATGCATTGTTTATGGGAATGATTCTGGTCATTGTAGAATACAATATTAACTTTTAACTATTAGTGCAACCTCCAATTTATTGGGTGATGTATAAGACATTACGCCAAGAAGATCACAACTTGGATTATTGATTACAACTAAAATGGGTTGGAACATGTACAAGTTCTATGGCATAAACCAAGTTTCTTTGTGATGGATACTTTGACGTTAAAACTTAAAAGTGTTTGCTCCTCCATTTGGCATATGGAAATCTCCTAAAGAGAAC
Source organism: Pseudotsuga menziesii (assembly GCA_001517045.1). Lineage (NCBI taxonomy): Eukaryota > Viridiplantae > Streptophyta > Pinopsida > Pinales > Pinaceae > Pseudotsuga > Pseudotsuga menziesii. The sequence goes on along the minus strand of LPNX010731657.1, from coordinate 600,975 downwards.
ATCTAATATAAATTACAGTGCCAACTGTGTCTTGTTCCATTGGGGAGGTTGACAAAGTGTTAAGTTGTCCACCAGGGTTTGCCCCAACCAAGTGGCATGTTAAAAAGGAATGAGGTTGGGTGCAAATCTCAGGCATGTTAGATTTGTAATCTAAGCAGAATGAGTTTCATACCATCTCATGCAGCCCCGTGGGGTGTGTCTTTTTGGAAGCACTTGCAACAAAGAAAAATTGGTTCTTGCAATAGGAAGAGACAAGGACAGAGAAGGAAATTAACTAACTAGATCTAGTTCACATTCTTAGTGACCAATTTGAATATCCTTTAAATCAAATAACTCATGAGAACTAGACAAATAGGTTTTGGAAAGTATAGAATAAAAGAGATTTACATGTTCGAACAAAATGATATTATTGATGAGAGGATGCACAAATAGGCTTATTGTATGCTTATGAAGAATGAATCAGGAAATAGTAAAAGAAACTCTTCTAGAGGACAACATCAACTAACCTTCATCTGCACTATACAGAGATTCAAGAATGTCAAAGCTTGACATAAGCTTGATCAAGGAGCAAGAGAAGGTTAGCAAAACATACAAAAAATTTAAATCCAACATATAAGTTATAAAATTAGATTATGAAACTGTTGAGCATGGATGAGCTTCTTGAAAAAAGTAAACATGAGGCGGAGAGTTCTGGACATAAATAAAAGACATGGTGTTCCATGGAAATCGACAGAGTTTATTGAATGGACACTGACTAGTTAGTTGTAGCTCTTCTCATTTCTTTTTCTTACTAATAAATGTGGCATTTACTGTGATGACTTTAATGTCTAATTTATTTTACATCTAACGAATGCATCGTGTTGATGTAATTAACATTGCTTTTGGTTAAATGTGTTCAGAAGAAGCATGTTGTTTGAATTACTTATGTTCTAAGTTCTCAGAAAGACCATGACTAGGTTAGCCAGCTATAGAAAAAATATTAAAATTGAAACATGAGAAACTAGAACCTGAGCTTCGATTAAACCTCAAACTTAAACAATTATCCTTCTAAGGTCATGCTCTCCTCCTATCTCTAGATTTATAGGTGTTTTAGATCCTTGAGTTTAACAAGGGAGTTGGAGTTTGGACCTATTAACAAGGATAGACCTCATGATATGATCCAAACTATATTGTTATAGTTAGATAACTTTGCTCAGGGTTGAAGCCAACGATAGCATTTACTAAACCTTTTATGTTTTAAGTTTTGTATTTTCAATGTCTATCCATGTAATTTATTGTCAGTTACTGTATGCATTTTCTTATGCACAACCTATACTAACTGTTTTAGGTCTTGGCATTAATCTGCAGACAAAGCAAGTAAGTCAGAGTGAATATGAGGCAGTGCATTATCCAGAAGTAGTTTTGTGCGTTGAGTTTTATCACAATATAAGGAAAGATCATAAGGTATGAGGACCTTAATGCTTCCAACTCGTGACCTTGTTTGTTAGTCAAGACTGTATAAGAAAAGATTAGAAAGTATGATAAGCTTACACACTCAATCGGTTAGCAAAATTCTATAGACTTTTTGAATTTTTTTTAATTGTTATATCATTGCATCTATTATGTATTTAATTCCTAGTATCCATTGGAAATCTTAGCATTTACAATAATTTTTTTTATAAAATCAGAATGGATAGGCTTAGTTAATTAAAAATTTAATCGTCAAGTCCCACTAGCACGGTTGGTATTTGAGGGGTTCCATTTGTTAAGCGGCCTAGGGTTTCAAACTCGGCAGTGGTGGGTGGAGATACCAAAAAAATCCAGCCATGCTAAGGGTTGGGTGGCCCATTCCAGGTGCGATCCCCGGGTGATTTTGACGGCTAAGATGCCCCTGGGTCATGGTTTCTTATACCACAGACCACTCCTGCAATTTATGGAGTTTCATGCAAACGAAAAAAACTATTAGTCAATGGTTTTTTCTGGTAATGATGGTTGATATTCAATCGTGTCTTCTCATTTTTGTCTGTGTTAGGAGATGAAAAATTACATGTGTTGAAGTTGAAAGGTTGGGAATAAACTGTAGTGACTATTATAGCCTTGCATAACAAAATTGACGTGGAAGCATAGAGAACAAGATGCATATTGAAAACATCAGGGAAAAACTTTATTAAGTAAAAGAACAAATATTTTCTTAAGAAAAAGAATGAAAGTAAAGACTAAATAATGATTGTATGACTTGCTCACTTATTTATTGTTCAGGATTATAGCTTGACAGGTGCTTCTGCATAGGTTATGTGTCTTGCATGCATTAGTTGTCCACATTTACTCTCTAGGTACTTGCTTAATTATTGAGTAAGTAATTTTTATATTTCTTTCCTAAGTTTAACTTAGGAAAAGACATTATTAACTTGATGTTGTCTAATGACTAAAAGGTAAATTTAAGATTAAGTCACAGTTGTTGGTCCTAAGTGAGGCTCAAGATCTAATATTGGCCATCCATCACTTTGGAGATTAGGGTTTAGGGTTTTGGTCATTGAGATACTATAAAAGAAAGTCTAAGGAGAGGAGAAAGATATACAAGATTACAAGATCATTTCAAAGAGAGATATTTTGAAGAGAAGAGTGAGAGACTTAGTGGTTAAAGAGAAGAGTGAAGGGATTTGTAGCTAGAGGAAGATCCGAGAGAAAAGTGAAGGGGTCAATTTCATTGGGAGAGAGAGAGAGGTCGAGTTGAACCAACAGAGGGCCGATCCATACACCTGCCAGGGAGAGACCGTACGATCTGTATGATAGCCATACAACTGACCTATGTATGATAGCCATACAACTGACCTAAGTGGTTTTACCTACTAAGTCATGCTTAGTTGGTTTTCAAGTGAACCGACAAAGTAGAACACACATAATTGTTCATTCTTCAGAGTTTAGAAGTCAGCTAGGCTTTCTTTGGGAAAATTTTTAGTTTTTCTTGTACCACATGTTCATACCCCCTTGGGGGAATTGTAATAAATGTATTAGCATGGTGAAGTATGTAAAAGACTTGCTCTCCTAGACTTAGACATCAAGTTGACTAGCCCAGAGTGTTTTTTCCCATAGTAACTATTTGTTGTTGAACAAACAACTAATAATATGATTTTTTCACTCACACCTCCAAAGTTGGGGTAGTCGTCTTGATGGTTAGGCCTTAGGAGGTTATTAGAGTGTATGTGTCAATGTTTATAAACATGCTAAACATTAATATTGATTCATATGGACATGTGCTAGGTTCCCCTAGGTGACATGTGCTAGGTCTCCCTAGGTTTTATTTTAATTTTTGAGAAAAATATTTTTTCCCGTAAACTTAGGCTATTTTTTAATAGTCTAATTGGGAAAATTATAAATGTAATAAAAATTTAGTTTGGGATCGGATTTTTCCATGGGCTATGTTGTGTGGGACCACCCCCCCCTTCGCCCCCGCTCCTGAAGCTCGCTTTCGAAGGAAGCGTCCAGGAGGCACTGGAAAAGCGCACTTCCTAAACGCTCCCATATGGGAGCATTTTCAGGAAGCTCACCTCCAGGCAAAAAAATTGCTCTCACCTTTTTTCCCAAGTTTTCTTCAAACAAAACCAAAAATTCAAGTGATGGGTGGGTGGTAACTAACCCTAGGTCCATACTAATGATATATAAAGGAGGCAAAGCCTACTCTAATAGAAAAAGTCCTAACATTAGTAATCACCAGTAGCATTAAATGGTAATATTAAATTATTAAAGTAAAAGTTGGCATTCTCCTTATCTTTCATTTTCTATCCTTTTAATTAAATTTTTAACATTACCATTAATTGTTTTAGGATGTTTGAGAGTGGTTCCAACCTCATCGAACTTCAAATGCAAAAAGTAGAATTTTTTATCCCATTCAAAATTCAATAGAGTTAACAGTTTTTAGGATTTCAGGATTGCAATGTTTCCACTGAATTCTATCATGTATGAGGGTATGGGATTGCCATTTAATCAAACACATTGACCCCTCTATGTATCTTGATGCTGGTGGTGTTGATTGTCCAGATTGATGTTGGTGGCCTCAAAACTAGTTTTTGAAGAATCCGTAGTTTATAGCCTACTTATTGATGTACTTTGGTTTAGATATGGATTGCACTCGGAGCTATTTTGGTTGTATGCACTCATACTTTCTATATACATGAGAAACTTTGCATATTTGTGTATATGGTTTGAATTTTGATGGATGCACATGGTTTTGTTGACATATGCATAACAATATATAAAAATATATATTATATAAAAATCGCTCTTGAAAACGTTCCCACCCCGGAAGCTTTTGAAAATTTTGCTTTCTGCTTTGCTCCCGCTTCTCGCTTCGCTCCTGCTTCCTACTTCTCACTTTCACTCCCGCTCCCAGGTAACCTTGGCCATGGGAGTGTTCATTTTGTAACTCAGAGCACCCGTTTTACCCAGAAACCCACTTTTCCTAAGTTTTGAGTGATAAATTTATCACTAAAGTCAAAATTCTCCAAAAAATAAAAAATAAAGAAAAATCCCAAATTCCTAAACATTGGAATCTTGTCTAATTGAATTGGGATTAGCTGTACCTGCTTCCAGTAGAGTAGGCGAGTCCTCTCCTTGATGAAGGTGTCACATTTTGGTAGGTGAAAGAGTTGGCAAGCTCATGCTAGCCTAGAGGTTGTGCCCCCTTCTCTCATTCTCCCGTGTGGGTGAAGTGGCAAGGGATGAGTGGGTTGTTGGAGTTAGGTAGGAGAGGTGGTGCCTACATCCCTTGTTCCACTCCTCTTCAACTACACTCAATCCCTCAATCATCTCCACAAACTCAACCTCTCTCTGCCAGTGTAGCATGCGCTCCCTCTTAGCCAGTCTGGCTATAAATAAAGCATCGTCTCTCTCATTCAAGCTAGTTAGAGTTAAATAAAGAGCTGGTTTTCTATTGTAATATTGAGATATTCATTATTTTGCTTGAGAATAAAGAAGCTTTAGAGGCTAAACTGTGTAGTGCTATTGTGTGTGGAGTACGAGCATCATGCTGCTAATGTGGTGATCTTAAGTTTTCTCAATTTCTTGCTTCATCTTTGTATTGGCCTTAAATAATTCCTTTGAATCAATAGGAGTAGAGATTTGTAAGTAAGATTAATTACTTGTTTCTGTTTTTGTTATATGTGTTTAAAGATCTAAAATTTACATGTTTAATAAGATTATTTGCATGTTATTTTTAACTTTTACATATGTATATCCAGATCTCATGAGGTGTTTTGCAAGATTGTGATCCGGTTTTCAGGTTGGCAAGTGTAGAGAAGGTGTGGACCTAGATTGATTCCATTCCATTTCCAACAAAATTACAAGACATTGTCCCTCAACACTCCAAGAAAAGGCTTTCCTTGGTTGATCTTTCCGGGAACAAACCGGGCTCTACTTCTCTTCCCCTTCTTTAAAATTAAAACACTCTCCCGATTATTTGTTCCTTACAGATCTACCTTTCAAAGCTATATTTTACATAGATTTGTTTATTTTTATAGATCTAAAAATTTCAATGGTCTCATTTTCATTTAGATCTAGCTTTAATCAGGCTTCCTTTCATAAGTTTTTTTTCTAGAAAATCTTAAGCTTGGAAAGTTAAGTTGGTGTGCACTACCATTTTTAAAATCTAGCAAAGTAGTGCTCATCATATTGGCTTCCCAAAAAGAAAGCCAAGATCCCAAGGAAAGCTTGCTTTCCTCGGTTAATTTAAGCATTTTTATCATAGTTTTGACTTAGACTTTTCTTTAGATTTTTTTCGTGGATCTTCAAAGACACTCTTAAAGTGTTTTTGAGCATTTTTTAGGATTGATAGCTTTTTGTTTTGCAGGTTTGACTATAAAAGAGGAGGTGCTGGCCGTTTTTTGAAGATTTGAACCATTCAAGGCTTCTTGAGGCTCCCTTTCTTGCTTATAGTCAATTTTTTTACTTTTTGTAAGCTTTTGGATCCTAGATAACAAGGACCAAAGTGCGTTTTTCTTTATGCATATTGTAGCCACATAATAAAAATTTTCGAGTAGGCTCTTCAGAGCCCATTCCCCATCCCCCCAGGTGGGATTTGTGTCGGTGTCATTTTTTGTGTATTTTTTTAGTTTTTGTTTAGATTAGTTTACTTTTGCAGATCTGTATACTTTGATAATTCTATTTTGATACAACTTTGCTTACAAAGTAAACGAATACTTACCCATTACTACGTTAGTGTAGTAATTAGACAACTTCTATTTTTTAGTTTTCTTTTCATGTTAAAATAAACCCCCTTGCTTTCATGAGTACGGTTCATGGACAAGGGCTTGCCCGAGTACTGAACCTGGAAAAAGACTCTTGGGCTTTATCTTTCTAATGAGAAATTTTTGCCAAAGATTCTTAAAACTTTACCAAGGCTCTATTGTTTATGCTCTGCACCGCTGCGGTTCGACCGATCAGTTGGATGCATCAAAAGCAACGTGAGTGACTAGTTTAATTAGTCTCATATTCAATAAACCTCCCAAGGGAAAAATCCAACACCTCGATTTAATCTCTTGTGGGGAAAGTTCACAGAGGAAGCGAGAACCACTGGGTAGTGACCTCGGGATACCATCAGGGTACATGCTCGATTGGTGTAGTGTTGGAAACCTCTTAGAGACTTCGGTCCAGCCCACATTTCTTCATGTGGAGCCACATTTGATAAAGGTTTTGGACATACTCCTCGTACCGTCAAGTATATCTGGAGTCCCCTTTCCCCCTTTTTAATCCACACATCTCATTACTAATTCTAAAACTGAACAAGAAGAATTGCAACGCGTTCCCAATATTACAACAACATTACAATCTTGTGACTCGCACTGGTATTTTACTTGTATCGTATATTTTATTGCTATAAGTTTATTTACTTGTTTGGTGTTGTGTAATCAATAAGTATTTGTGTTGAAATTATCTATTGCAACAATCTTGTTTCATTCTTGTTATCACACAACTTGTAGTTTCCCCACAAATGGTATCCTATTAAGGACGGTGGAGGGGGCGAGCAACTGAAGAGGTGAACTACAAGTATCCCAACCCGTAAATATGGATTGGTTGTCATGTCGGTTAGGACACCCTTCCCTTTATGCCACTGATAAGCCAAGTGACAAAGGGGGAGACCTTGATCTAACCTAGAAGGAAATACCTAAAGCTAAAACACCAGATCAAACTATGGCAATAGAATACGTAAGGTGTGTAGCAAGAGAAACCCTAGATCTAAGGAAGATTGCCACTGATAAATATGTTTTGGGTAATAAGGGTTTGAATAGTGGAAATGTGGCCCAACATGTTTAAATTCAGTGACTGTATAATTATTAAGTAGATGTAGGTAATATGTTCTAGTGTAAATGATCAATGTCACTACCCTGGGGGGATTGAAGGTTGGAAGTAAGAGTATGCCCAGAATGATGAATTGAGGAGCAATTAAGGTAAGCTAACACTTGATTAAGATGGCTTAGAGATGGATTTGAGAGTGTCTAAAAGCACAAGCCAAAAGATGGATCATAAAGCAGGAAAATTAGCTGAAAATCCTAGGAGGGCGAATTGCCTAAAGATCAGTTCTTTAACCACAGGGAAAATGGAGTCCCCAATGATGACGTGTTGGTAAACCCTCTTAGCTCTAGGGGAGAGTGAAATAACCTAGAAAGGTTTCACCAAAAATCCCAACGAAATGACCCAAAGAATTTTTAGAAGGTTTTTATTAGGGCTTTAATTATTCGTTGGGTGGATTGGAAATTTAAACTAAAGATATACTAACAAAAATACCTAGAAATCTTGTAGATACCAAGTGCAATGACACTTTACCTTGGTTTGACGCAATTTTGAACAAATTTGATGAAGTTCCAAGCTAAATCGATTTTCCCAGGTTGAGCTAGTGCACCCCTCTTCCTCCAAGAGAAACCTACATCATGTTAGAATTGATCCACATAAAAAGAACCTACGAATGCAAGATAAATCAAGAAGCATAACCAATGATCAAAGACACATTAAAAAAACCCCTTGATTGACAACGTCTTCGGATGGGGAGAGCTATATCTCTCACAAAAACGCCCCAAGAGAAAGACGTCCTCCTGCAGACAACATGACTCTCACAAAAATATATTTGGAACATGCATAAATTAACTGGAACACCTTTGGAAATAATTTTGCAATCAAACACGAGAACAATCTATGACAAAGAGGACACAAGATTTCTCTAAAAATATCTTTTCTATTCCAATAGCCAAGATCCAAATATTCCGATCCAATACAATGAGAGGGGTTTCTTCTTTATATAGCTTTTGAGAGACACAAACCCTACCTTACTTTTTCATCCAACGATTGAGATTAAAACAACATCAATTGTGGAGATTACATCTTTTATTTTTACATGGATCAATACAACTGAGGGGGGTGAATTACGTCATAAATCTCATTTTTACAACATGATAAATCATTATTTTTGCAAGTTTGACACTTAGGGGACATGGGGGGGTCATTAGAGCGCCCCCCCTCCCCCCTCTACATATTTTTTAAGATACAACTTGATTTACACCTTTTTATTTTGGCCATTTTAACCAATTTTTCCCTATGGGGGACGTCCTCCCTAAGAGAGCCAAAATAATAATCCGGAGCATGAAAATGCAAGATCCACTTGGGAGCGGGAGCGAAAAGCGAAAATTTCAAAAGATTTCGGTTTGGGAGCGTTTCAGGAGTGTTTTTTATATAATATATATTTTTAATATATTTTGATGCATATATGCCAACAAATGCTCGTAGAATGTTGAATTAGTTATGGAAAGCATAAAACATGAAATAAACCATAATACCATATAGCATCATTCATCAATCATCAATCATATAGTAGTGAATTCGTTAACCATAGGTCCAGTATCCATAACATTAAGTTATCAACCTTACAACTTCAAGTTTTTAATATATAACATTTTGTCATCACTAAAATTGTACTTGTAACGGTTATGAAACTATAGTCTATAGCATAAAACATCAACCATGAAATGAAAGTTGAACTTGAAACAATTCACAAAACATCATATTCATTACCAAAGAGTTATAATAATATGCTTTTATGCAGTAAGCAGTTAATGATGCATATATGCCAACAAATGCTTGTAGAATGTTGAATTAGTTACGGAAAGCATAAAAACATGAAATAAACCATAATACCATATAACATCATTCATCAATCATCAATCATATAGTGGTGAATTCGTCAACTGTAGGTCCAATATTCATAACATAAGGTTATCAACCTTACAACTTCAAATTTTAAATATATAGCATTTTGTCATCACTAAAATTGTACTTGTAACGGTTACGAAACTATAGTCTATAACATAAAACATCAACCATGAAATGAAAGTTGAACTTGAAACAATTCACAAAGTATCATATTCATTACCAAAGAGTTATAATAATATGCTTTTATGTAGTAACCAGCTAATGATGCATATATGCCAACAAATGCTTGTAGAATGTTGAATTAGTTGTGGAAAGCATAAAAACATAAAATAAACCATAATACTATATAACATCATTCATCAATCATCAATCATATAGTAGTGAATTCGTCAACCATAGGTCCAATATCCATAACATCAAGTTATCAACCTTACAACTTCAAATTTTCAATATATAACATTTTGTCATCACTAAAATTGTACTTGTAACGGTTACGAAACTATAGTTTATAACAGAATACATGAACCATGAAATGAGAGTTGAACTTGAAACAATTCAAAAAACATCATATTCTTTACCAAAGAGTTATAATAATATGCTTTTATTTAGTAACCGGTTAATGACTCAAGTTTCAACAATTCAACTTTTATTCAGTAACCGGTCAATGACTCAAGTTTCAACAATTCAAAGTTGCAAATAGTGAACTTCAAAGGTACGTTCAACTTCAAACTTCAAACTTAACTTGCCATGTAATGTTCACAAAATATACCATAATAAATATAAAAGAGTCAATGACTCAATAGTGCAGAAACTTGAAAGTACTATAAATAAAAAAAGACAAGAAAAGTAGATTTTATGGATGTCTCCTCTTGGCACAAAAAATTTCTAATTTCTTTTTTCGTGGTCTATGAACAAAGGGAGTGGGATTATCATCCCCAGTAGCCACCAATGTTGAGCGACTTGAGCCATGTCCAGGACTTGGTCCTGCATGACCCCCCTCGCTGATGCAGCTGAGGGTCATGAAGTTGAACCTCTAGGCAAAGATGGTGCATCTGGAACAAGGTAGAAGATGGTGGTGGCATTGCTGTTGCTACAGCTGCATGGTCATCCTCATTGCCCAAAAGCTCATCCTCCAAGTGCTCTAAAGCTAAGGTTCCATCCTCCAAGTTATGCTCCTCTGGATTGTTGTCCCAAGCTAAGTCACAAGATTCGGCGAATTTGAACCTTGAGGTTCGAAATTTGCCGAATTCCAAGGAAAAACTTTTCGAATTAAATTCGTTGAATTTTAAAAATGAATTTAAAAACGAATTTTACTCGAATTCGAATGAAAAGGCGAATTAAATGCCCAATTTAATGAAAAATTAAAAATAAAATCGGGTGGTTTTAACCCTAGTGCGCTCACGGTTTATTCTTACGGTTCGGGTTTACCCTAGTATAAAGTTTTCCAAGCGTGCCTAGGCCCCAAATTCACGGTAGCTCTCACTGCTCAATTTCTGTCTCTTCTCCATGCTGTTAGCGACAACGCAAAAGCTTCTTCTCTGGTTTCCCTCACTGTTCAATGTTCACATCTGTTTGCAGCTCGGCTGTATGATGTAGCTCGGTGCCACTAATCAATGTGCTCAATTTTCTCGAGTCAAGTCACAGATTCACAGACTCACGACTCGACATCAGCGACATCAACTCACAGCCCAAAATTTTGTTCCAGCGATTTTGGACTCTTGGCTCTAACGATTTTGTAGATTTCCAGCTTCTCAATGTAGTTCGACGCTCCAGCTCTACTCGAGAGTCGAATCTACAGTCACAAGTGTACACTGTATACTACAACTTACAGCCTACAGGTATCCACCTTTCACTACCCAGTTAGCAAACCTCCATGGTTCCACAGCCCACAACGCCATAGGCTCTAGGTGGTTCGAATTTTCAAGCTTATAATTCTGAACTCATTAACTTCTAAGCTCCGCATCTTACTATTTTAAACTTTTAAGGTCTAACTTCTATCATATATGTTTATTTTTTATTCCTTCTACTTGTTTTACTGAGTATAGTCCTAACTTTTAAGGAGTCGTTGAGAAGGTTAGCATCCTGCCACTACGAGTGCCAACTAGATTCCATTGTGACAAAAAAAATTGTAGCTTGTGTATTTCTGCATCTTCTTGTAAGTTTGGTTTTTAAAATTTTTATTAATTTCAGTTGATGTACTTGTAACTTGTGATTTCATGATTAATCATATTTAATAGTTAATAACTGAATACCTTATCTTGTACTAATTGTGAGATTTTCTTAAAGATTATAGCAGTATATCTTAATTACATTTATCAATAGGATCAGTAGAAGATAGATAAAGCATAGAACAATAACATAAGTATTTTTCACCTGGGAAACCCAATTGGGAGAAAACCCAGCAACCTTCGTCTAAAGATAATAATTTTGAGATCAAAGTACAATGAAGAAAGAAAAGAAAAATATGGAAATGCTTTCCAAAGATTGAAACCCTAAAGACAGTCTTCTTCTGCAGTTTATGCAAACTTCTCTAAGCTACTGTGTAGCTGCACTCTACCCGAAACTACACACTTCACTTGTGCTGCTGCGTTTTTGTTGTATGAATAACGAGGAGGGGCGCCTCCTATTTATACCGTTTTCCCACCCAAGAATTAATTGGGGCCGACTTCACTTGGGGGAGCAATATAATTTTATATTTCATAATTTTTATTTTATTCTTTTATTGATGGCTTTTCACCTCAAGGATTACATTGTTCTTTTTATGGTTTAGATGAATGATTACAACAAGTTCAACTCTCGGAGGAGGACAATAAGAATAGCTTTTGAAGCTGCACAAACTCTAACATTCCCTCTTAACAAGGTATTCTTCGGTCTTCATCAGCATCATGATCATCTGGGTTTCATCTGTACATCTATATTGTCTCCAATGTCCATCATCTCTAAACGTACTGAAGGTTGTCTTTATGAATCTGTTCTATCTGGATGTTTGAGAGAGAATCTTCTGCTACCTATCTGTCTCTACTACTGATGGAATACTTCCATACCTGGCTAGAGATCCCGGATGAGCACACGTGCATGACCATCTACTACCTGTTTGTCTCATCTATCGATGGGGTACTCCCATACCTGGATGAGAACCTGAACGAGTAGAGGCCACACATGAAATTTAATAACCTCCCAGGGATTTGACCACAACGACTACCATTCCAACTTTGGAGGAGCAGGTGAAAAACTCAAAAATTATGCATCGTTTATTCAACATTGCATAATTAACAAGGGAAAGAAACAACTTGGAATAATTGGCTTGATAACCAACTCCTAGGAAACCAAGTTCTTTACAAAAAACCTGTGCTAACACATTTTTTACAATTTCCCCAAGGGGGTAGGAACTTGTAGTACAAAAATAAAAAGGCCAAGAAGGCCTAATCGACCTCTGAGCTATGAGTTTGAACAAGCACTTTGTTCATCTTTGTCGGCTCACTTGAAAGTCTGACTGAGTGCAACTCAAGCAGTAACATCTGACTCCAACTGCGGGACATGTGCTCGATCTGGTCTTTAGGAAAGGAGAGCATGCGAGAACCATAGAATCTTTGGTTTCAAGAATTTGTAAAAGCATCTCAACTTGACAAGCCAACCTTAGTAGCACAAAATCTTGTAAAAAGCAAAATCTTGTAAATATGGTGGAATCCTCATCCATGGCATCACATTCCTCGCTACACTCATCCTCATGTTTGCCATATTCTTCTTCAAAAAGTCTAGCTTCAAAGATGTTACAAGGGAATGAACTTTCCAAACTCTCATCACCACGAGGAGAACATAGAGGAGTCTCATCATACAACATATAGACCTCATCATAATTATCTTTATAAGTTTCTATGATGGTTTCTTCTTGAGGTAAATCTAGAATACACATGTGCTTATCCTCGCTGAAACAATCCTGAGGATACTTCAAGTCTTCAGTAGTTTCTATCATGGCACAGTGAAGATGACCTTCGATAATATCTTCAATCAAGGGACCTTCATGAATATCTTCAATGGGGTCGCTTGAGATATGTTGCTCAATGGGTTCCTCTAGTTTTGCTAAGTCTTCATTATTTCCTGTTAATGTAACATGAGGATGCTTAACAATGTCTTCAAACGAGGGTTCTTCATGAACTTCTTCAATTAGATTGTCATGGATGTACCTATCTTCATAATCCCAATGTGTATTGAACAGGCATCGTATTCTTTAATAAGTCATTTAATCTCTTCCTTTCTACAATAACTTGGAGGGATTTCCACACATTCGACGTTGTCTATGACAACTCGAGGAAGCTCCTCAATGAAAGTATCATGGACCTCTTCTTCACTTAAATGTTCAAGAAGTAATTCCAAGTCTTCAATACTTTGTATCATGGCAAAAGGTCCGGCATATGTTTCTATATGATACTTTGTCCCAGATAGGTTTAAGGTAAATATCTTTTCAAGGAATCTTTCCAAACCATTCATACTACCCCTACCATCATGCCACTGCTCTAAAAACATCCAAAAGAAGCTTTAAAAAGGAGGTTATACACTTATTAGGAAGGCCCTGATAGAAGCAACAACAGGCCTCTCCTTGAAAAGTACTAGCGAACATTTCCATCATGTTGTCCTCATAAAGAACATTGGAGTCAACCATCAATTGAAGGAAAGACCTGACATGCCATATGGCTGAATCACCATAATTTCCATGGAAGACAGGAAGCCATTTATATATATCCCCCACACCATGACCAAAGTTAGGAAAACCTAGGATGATTGAGAAGTCAATGGGATCAAAAATTCCAACTATCTGAGCACCACATTGCTCCCTTAGTTCATGCATATCAAAAATCAACAATGTGCATTTGATATAACCATGGAAGTTTGTATTGAACAGGTGGAGTTGTCAATTGATGAGCTTCGGAAAAAGTCTCAATGTGTCGCATGTGCTCATTTACAATGGGTTTGTGTGTGTTGTTTGTATAGTTGTCAAAGTCATAGGAGTCCTTTTGTGGTTGTCCAAGCCCAAGCTTGAAGCCCTTGGGGGCCTTGAAACAATGGAAAAAGCCCTAGTTGCCCACTACCGTGGTAGAGTATCCCTAAGATGTATCTTGGTCCCATTTGAGTCCATTAATGTATCCCTTACTCCTAGTTGTAGTTTGGTTGATGGTCTTTGTGCTCGCTTATACTTATTGTGGTCTCTTGATTGATTGTTGTTGTGGTAGTTTGGTCCTTGGAGCCCATACAACGTTGAAGATGTATTTTTGTTCATAACACTTGCACGTAGTTGAATATTTTTTGTCATTCATGAAGTATGTTGTGAAGATACCCATTGTAGAATAGATTTGAAAATGACTCTTTCAGGCACCCCCGCAAATTAAGAATGTAATTGACCCATATTGTGGTCATTTACCATGTTGAAGATACCCATATCACTTGGGAGAATGCTCATTGCTTGGTAACTTGATGATAATGGTTACACATGGACATAATGACCCACTTAGATATGGTGTGATGGAGTCATGGACTTTGGCATTGTGGTTTGATGCCCTTGTTGATGATGACATGCTTCAAGAAATACATGTTGAAGACTTTGCTTGATGTCGATGCCATGATGATATATGGTAACCTTACCTTTGAAGAAATTCTTGGAACCCACAAAATATGTGGTTTGATAGTCCTTGGAGCCACTACATGGTTGATGATGACCACATGCTTGATGATGCCCTTTATGGAGCTTGAAGCCCATTGCACTTAGTTGTAAAAGTTCTTGAACCCACACACATGGCATGTTGGAGTTTGTGCAACTTCTGAAACTATTCTTACTGTTCTTGTATTGTACCTCCTATGGGAGATAAACTTATTGTAATCAATCACACAAACCCTAAAAGAACAATGTAGGCCTTGGGGAGAAAAGCAAGCAAAAGAAAAGACAAAATAAAAATTATGTTGCTCCCCCAAGAGAAGTCGGCCCAAGTTAAAATATTAGTGGAAAATCTATATAAATAGGAGGCGCCCCTCATTATTATATACAGCAGCACAAGAGAAGTTCGCATTTTCTGGGAGGGAGAAGTTCACCTATTTTGCAGAAGAAGACTGTTTTCAGGGTTTCTATCTTTGGAAAGAATTTCCATATTTTTTCTTTCTTCATTGTACATTGTTCTCAGAATTATCATCTCTACACGAAGGTTGTTGGGTTTTCTCCCAATTGGGTTTCCCAGGATAAAAATACTTGTGTTATTGTTTTGTGCTTTGTCTATCTTCTAGTGATCCTATTGATATGTGCAATTAAAATATACTGCTATAATCTTATGAAAATCTAACAAGGTATCAAAGCAGTGCTAGAAGAAGCCATTGTCAGAACTCTGTCGGAAACCTGTCGAAACTAGGGTTTCGTCTTTCAAAATCTTTAGTAAACCTTTTGGCAGAAAAAAAGCCTTGGGAATTTCGTCTGAGGGAGCATCTTTTGGTGATCATAGAATTCAATTCTGAGAATTTTCAATTTTGACCTAATTCTCTAGCTGCAACAAAAATTAGGGTTTCAGTTTTTTACCTACTCCCTCCACAGTTTTGGCTTGACTCTACCACTTCTTAGCTCGCCTCTCTAGGGCACATTTATCTGTGGATTTAGTTTTCCAAAACTCCAACCTTCAGTTTTGACCTAGTCTCTGCTAGGGTTTTAGATCCATATCTACAATCAAGATGAACAGCATGAAGGTTGAAGATCGCCTGCAAGGAGCTTCCAACTTCATCCCCTGGAAAAAAACACTCTAGGCTAGACGACTTGATGTCTAACTCTAGGAAGTCAAGTCTTTTACAAAATTGACAATGCTAGCACATTTTTTACAATTTCCCCAAGGGGGTGTGAACATCTGTTACAAAGAATTTTAAAAGACTTGGCCTTAAAGACCTGACGGACTTATTAACTCTGATGAATGAACAAGTGTGCTTGTTCAAATACACTTGTTCAAATTTTGTCGGCTCGCCTAAAAGTCAAACTAGGTGCAACTTAGTTGGTAACAAACCCCACACAAATCCAAAGGTACAAGTTGGGTACATGGCTGCTATAGACAAGTTGGTCCTTAATGAAGAGGAATGTGCCTTATTGCGTAGTGAATTAAGCAAATATGTCAGTGATATTGGTATGTTTGGTACTACACTATCAGTCTGGGCAGATTGCACTCAGGAAGAAACTAGAATTACAGCACGCCAAAGACTTCATGGTACTCAACCTGAGGAAAATCAAGCGTTCGTATCTCATACCAAGAAAGGCAAGGGAAGGGGAAGGAAGCCGTACATTCACAAGCATCAAGATAAGAGATCACGTCCTCCCCCAGATCAGAAGAAACAAAAGGAGGATCTATCTCTGATCCAATGCTATAGGTGCAAGAAATACAGTCATTATGCCAATAGTTGTCTAAGTTCAATCAAAAGGAAGCATGAAGCTTCAACTGCTGATGTAGAAGAAGACCCTCCTCACAAGGAGCCAAGGAAGGACAATCGTTCGGAGTTCTTCTTCTAAGAAATGATATGAAGATCCAGACTGTGATGATCGTCAAGCAAGCATATGAAGATCAGTGGACTCTAACAGTGGGAGCCCACCCACAAAACTACAAAAGATAAATATTTGAATTTACATGCTCTAGCAGATTAGATCTGGTTGTTTTTATGATTTACACAGATCTACATTTCTAAATTCGGGTAGTTAAATAACCTGTCATGCTGCACAACCCATCTAGGATGACAACTCCTTTATAACATACTGGAGTGGTACACACTCTTAATGGTATGCTATAATGGAGACCATAAGCATCCAGATAATGACCTTACATGTGTTGTGTCGAAGCATTGACTAAAAGGTTTCCTACATTATTTTGTTAATACATTGATTATGAAATATTGCTAACCATCTGATAGGATTTGACTTGTGGGGAATGCCATGATCTACAAGGACAAGTGATCCCATTGATATACGGATGGAACGGAAGCAAAAAGCCTCTAGAAGCATGTATTATGACTCTCAAACCCAGAATAATCTCATGCAGAGATTTGGTGATCAAAAGCAGAAAGTTTCTACGAATGTCGGTCTATCCGTTGCTTCAACAAGATTTACTCAACCGACTTCTGAGAGACAAAGAGAGTTATCCCTCAAATACAAGGATTCGAGTTTATTACATATAATAGAAACCTGATGACACTATTGTTTTGACTCGAAGGATCCTTGATGAACCTGTTCGTCACCAAGATGGACAATTACTTTTCAGTCTACATTCATGTGCCCAAGATAGAACCTTCAAGCAAGAAGGGAAGATTCGTGGGATACAGTGAATCTTCAAAGGCCTACAGAATCTATATCCTAGGATCGAGACAAGTCGAAGTTAGCAAGGATGTGACCTTTGAAGAAGAAATGGCTGTCAGGAAAGGAAGAGGATCTGACATGAAGATCGATGATGAGGAATTGGAGATGCGATCATCTCCCTCTCCAGTTCAGAACGAGTTAGCAGGAAAAGATGAACCCATCGATCCCATTGATCCAGTCGCGACAGTTGATATTCTCAAGATATGACAGTAAGTCGAAAAAGACCTAGATGGGCACAACAAACCTTACAGGATGCAGAAGGGCATGAAGCTCCACATGGCACTTTCCAAGAAAGCAAAAGACCTCAGAGGTTCTCTAGTTATGTTGCGTTAATGAGTCATATCATTGACTCAAAACCCACCACTTACGAAGATACATCTAGACACCAAGTTTGGAAGGATGCCATGGTGGAAAAATATCAATCCATCATGAAGAATGATGTGTGGGAGATTGTACCGAGACCTAAGGAGAAGTCAGTTGTAACTTCCAGACGGCTATATAAAATCAAACATGGAGCAAATGGGAGTATTGAAAAATACAAGACCAGATTTGTTGCCAGAGGGTTCTCTCAAAAAGAGGGAGTCGATTATGATGAGACATTTCCTCCTGTGGTTCGATACACTTCCATCAGATCGACCATTGCTATTGCTTCAGCTGTGGGATGGAAGTTGCATCAGATGGATGTTAAGACTTCCTTTCTCAATGGTATTATTGAGGAAGAAGTATATATTAAACAACCAGAAGGGTTTGTTGTCCATGGAAAGGAATCTCGTGTATGCAAGCTGAAAAAGGCGTTATATGGACTCAAGCAAGCACTCGTGCTTGGTATGGACGGACAGACAGATTCTTGGTGAGTCAAAGATTCACCAAGAGTGATGCAGACCTCAACCTTTACTACAAGGTTGCGAATGATGAGCCACTGATTTTGGTACTATATGTTGACGACTTGTTTCTTACCGAAAATGAGAAACTTATCTTATGGTGTAAGAAGAAACTCGCCTCTAAGTTCGAAATGAAGGATCTTGGATTGATGCACTACTTCTTGGGATTAGAAGTATGGCAGAGGCAGAAAGAGATTTTCTTAGGACAAGGAAAATACACCATAGATATACTGAAGAGATTCGGAATGTTGGACTACAAGTTGATAGCTACTCCGATGGATGCAAATTTGAAGAAGCTAAGGGATTCTGCTTCAAATTCAAATTTGATTGATCCTACCATGTATTGTTAGTTGATTGGGTCTTTGATGTATCTAACGAACACTAGACCAGATATTTGTTTTGCTGTGAATGCTCTGAGTCAGTTCATGTGTGAATCGAGGAAGATTCACTGGATTGCTGCAAAACATGTGCTCAGATACTTATGTGGGATTGTGGGATATGGTCTATGATATGATTCAGAATGTGACTTGAAATTACAAGGGTTTACAGACTCAAATTGGGTCAGATGCTCTACTGATAGGAAGAGCACTTCAGGATGTTGTTTCAGTATGGGTTCTGCGGTTATTTCCTGGTGCAATAGGAAGCAAAACTTAGTAGCTCTCAGTACTGCAGAGGCCGAGTATATGGTTGCTAGTTCAACAACCCAAGAAGCAGTTTGGCTTCGTAAACTTCTTGCAGGATTGTTTGGCCAGATTTCAGAGGCAGTTGTGATTCATTGTGATAACCAAAGCTGTGTGCAGATGTCAGTGAATCCTATATTTCATGACAAGTTGAAGCACATCGAGATTCGGTATCACTTCATACGTGATATGGTGCCAAAAGGTGCGGCCGAGCTATAGTATATTCCGACAGATGGCCAGACTGCAGATGTTCTCACCAAGCCTCTTCCCAAGGTGAAATTTGAATACTTTCGCAGAAGACTTGGAATAGAAGAGAACGTATCCCTCCTTGAGAGGGAGAGATGACTGAGAGACACTCACTATACCCTTGCCTAGGTACCTCTACTCGTCCAGGTATGGGAGAAATCCCATTGACAGATGAGACGGACAGGTAGTAGATGGTCGGGCTCACATAGGTGCCTCTGCTCATCACAATGTAAACATGGATTTTGAGTCGTATGGACATGTGTTAGGTCCCCCTAAGTTTTTGTTTGATTCTGAGAAAATAAATTTTCTTGCTTTTTTAGGCCATTTTTTATTGGTTTAATTAAAAAAATTGTAAATGGTGTAAAAGCTTGATCCGGAGGCAGAATTTGGCGTGTGGATTCTCCTTTTCACACTCAAAGCATTTTGTTTACCTTGGGACCCACTTTTCATATGTTTCTGGTGATTAAAATGTGTAATATCCCAAATCTCGATATTTTCTAATTCTAAGCAAATACGCTAATACAACCGGGAATGCAAACTGCCATGCAAAAATCCTTATTTTATAGCAAAAATTAGGGTTAGGGTTTGTGGGATAGAATGAAAACTTACCACTGATAAGCTAGTTGGACTGCTCCTGAGAGAGTAGGCATGCATCAAGAGCTGAATCGGAGATGATCTGATACCTTCTGCTTCCGGTGAAATCCCAACAGCACGAACCCTAGATCAGCTAAGGGTGACGTTTTCAGTAAAGGAGGTGTCCAATGAAGCTGCTGATTTGTAGGGCTGATAGCCTTCTCGTGCCGGAGAAAATGCCTGGCACATGCGAAAGTTCTGAGATCTGTAGGCAGGCTAGCGAATTGTTCTAGAGGTGCAGCTGCTCACGCCCCCCTGATCCCGAAATGGCTGATAACTGCTCAGGATGAGCACGATCAGATCTGATAATCACCGAGTACTGGAGTAAGATGCTGATGATGAGAATGTCGCCTGGGTTGCGAAGTAAAACTGAGATCTGAAGACCCAGCGAATGATTAGGGCTTTCTGGCTGAAAACCCCTTATGGCTGCACACGTGCCCCTGCAACAATATTTGTAGTATACTGGATAACTATGAATGAATGGAAGAACAAATGGTGAACCTGTATGGCTTACCCTGAATGAGACTAGGGTAGATATCTTGCTGCGGAAACCTCGCTAGCTGAAGACGTCGTCTCCAACCCCAACTGTTGTGCTGCTATTCAAGAACTCCATAATAATAATCATCAAAAATGAGTCTCCTTTCACTTTATCTTCCTTTTATAACTTTCAACTGCGAAAACCCTAATCTTTGACCTAATTAGGTCACTTTATTTTCTAATTTGCAGTTGACTTGCATGCATGCGCATGGAGACTTAAATGAGTGCATGCATCATTAAATAATGCTTAGATGGCATGCAAGATGGTGGCCTTTGGCCCTGGTGGCCCTTCTTGACGTAATGGTGATAACATGATGATGCCCTAGATTTTCTATACATGGCATCAGTCTTAGATGATCCCCTAACTATCAGTAACAGCTCGAACCCACAGGAATCACATAGATTAGCGGTTTTGGTCCTCAATGCCTAATTAGATGAGGACATTATAGTCCTCCTCGCTTGAGATTGCTTGTCCTCAAGCAACTGCAAACTGGGATGCTGCAATACTTGTTCACCTTCCCATGTGGCATCCTCTGGTGGTAGTTCCTTCCACTGAACCAAGTATTCCCTAATTACCCTGTTCCTGAGTTTCCTTTCTCTAGTCTGTATGATCCGTTCAGGAATCAGTATCAGCAGTCCTTCATCATCTAAAGGAGGTAATTTTGTTGATGGAGCAATGTGTTTCCCAAGAGTCTTTTTCAGGTTGGACACATGGAACACATTGTGAATTTTACTTTCCTGTGGTAGTTCTAGTTCATATGCCACCTCTCCCACCTTCCTGATTATTCTGTAGGGTCCATAAAAGCGAGGTTTTAACTTTTCTGCTCCTTTCTTCTTACGCAAAGACTGTCTGTAAGGTTGGAGCCTTAAGTATACCAAATCCCCTACCTCAAAGCTCCGCTCAATCCTGTGTTTGTCTGCATATAACTTCTGCTGATTTTGGGTTGTCTGTAAGTTTTCCTTCAAGATTTTAAGAATATCTTGACTGTCCTGTATCCAATCCTTTTCCTTAGGAGCCCTACTGTCCGCAAATGCTGAATCTGCATAGTCTAAGGCCTCGTAGCCATATAATGCCTTAAAAGGAGTCATCCTAATAGACATGTGATAGGTGGTATTGTAGCAATACTCCCCTAAGTGTAGCCATTTGATCCAGGTTCGTTGCTGCCCTATTACGTAGTTCCTCAGATATCCTTCAATCCACTTGTTGACTATTTCGGTTTGTCCACTGCTCTGGGGATGATAACTTGTGCTGGTAGCCAGTTCGATCCCCACTAATCTGAATAGTTCCTGCTAGAAGGCACCTGTGAATCTGCTATCCCGATCATTGACAATCGTCTTAGGTAACCCATGTAACTTCAAGACCTCCCTGAAGAATAACTCAGCTACTTGAGCTGTAGAGTAATCTGATGATATAGAAAAGAAATGTGCAAACTTGGTCACTCTGTCAACTACTACATATAAACAATCTCGCCCTTGGACCTTGGGCAACCTTGTAATGAAGTTCATAGAGACGCTTTCCAGTGGATGAAGTAACCCTCCTAGATGGATGTTTTCAACTTTGTTATGTTGACAGATGCTACATTCCCGTACGTGCTGCATAACTTCCCCCTTGAGGCCCTTCCATGAGAACCTCTCTCGAATCTGTCTGTAGGTCTTCAAGAAACCCTAATGTCTTGATAATGGAGAGTCATGTGCTGCCTGAATGATCTTTTTCTTCAACGTGGATTCTGGGACGAGGTTTATCCTGTTCTTGTAATAGATGATGTCATCAACAATCCTGTACCTGTCATCTTGAATTTTTCCATCCAATAATTCGCAAGCGAATTTATTTTTGGAGTAATCTACTAAGAGAAGTGCCCTCCAATCTGTGGATATACTCCTGAGAGATAGTGAGGCGGGACGCCTGGATAATGCATCGGCTACTACATTATTCTTACCTTTTACATACTCGATCTCGAAGTCGTAGGCTTGTACTTTGCTGACCCATTTTTGTTGGCGCTCATTTAGTTCCTTCTGCTCCAGGAAATACTTGAGGCTGTTATGATCTGTTTTGATTTTGCACTTACTTCCCACTAGGTACTGTCTGAATTTCGTGAGAGCATGTAAGATGGCTAGCATCTCTTTGTCATATATGGAGTAGTGGCGCTCGTAGTTCTTCAATTTACGGCTCTCAAATGCAATAGGGTGATGATTTTGCATCAATACTGCTCCTAACCCCCCTTCCCCTGAGGCATCACATTCCACTACAAAGGGTTGTGAGAAGTTTGGTAATGCTAAAACTGGACAGGAACTCATGATAACCTTCATCTCCTCGAAAGTTTTCTGTGCTGAGTCTGTCCAGGTGAATGCTCCCTTCTTTGTGAGATCTATGAGGGGTGCTACAAATTGGGAGAATCCCTTAACGTACCATTGGTAACAGGTGCACAGTCCTAAGAAACCTCTCAATTCTGTGACTGTTTTTGGCGCGGGCCAATCTCTGATAGCTCGGATTTTCTCCATGTCAACCTGTACTCCTTCCTCATTGATTATGTGCCCTAGGTACAACATTTCCTTCATGCCAAATTCACACTTGGACATTTTAGCGTAAAGCGAGTGTTCTTCTAGAGTGCTCAGTACTTCGTCCAGGTGTTTCAGATGCTCCTCCCATGTTTTGTTGTAAATCAGGATGTCATCAAAGAATACTAGCAGAAACTTACGTAGCTGAACTCAGAAGGTATGGTTCATGCATGACTGAGAAGTGGCTGGAGCATTGGTAAGTCCAAAAGGCATGACCAAAAACTCATAGTGACCATAGTGATAACGAAAAGTTGTTTCGAAGATGTCTTGGTCCCTTACTCGGATCTGATGGTACCCTGAGCGAAGATCAATCTTGGAGAAGTATTTGGCTCCTCAAAGTTCATCCATGAGTTCATCAATCGTAGGGATGGGATACCTATTCTTAATGGTCTTTTTGTTGAGTGCTCGATAGTCGATGCACGTTCGCAGTGTACCATCCTTCTTCTTGACCAATACTACTGAGGATGCGAAGGGGCTAGAACTGGGCCGAATGTATCCAAGCTCCAGTAATTCTTTGATTGTTTTCTCGATCTCATCCTTGTATCTTTTGGGATGCTGGTAAGGAGTGGTGATGACTGCTTGTGTCCCCTCCTCTAGCTCAATAATGTGTTCAAAGCCTCGGTCTGGCGGTCTACCTGATGGAAGGTCCCGAAAAACCTTTTCATGCTTATGTAGTAAGGCCTGAATGTCACTTGGGTGTCGTGTGCTGTTTTCTGGGGGTTTCCTAAAGGTGACCAAACATTCTGC
>LPNX010731657.1:529555-568428 GCA_001517045.1 Pseudotsuga menziesii | reverse complement strand
TTCGAATCTTGAACCAGACTTGTAGTGCTTCAGGTTGCGAGTGCAACTGGAGCATGTTTGAGAAAGTACATTCCAAGAAGCGCAACCGATTGACACAAAAGCGGTTAAATGACCTTGTATTTGTCCATTACAATCTTCGTCTTCGCAACAAGCAAATACAAGGTGATTGTCAAACTCAAGAGTCCATACATTGGTGACTGAGCCTTGAGGAACACAAAGCTTGGCTTAGTTTCTCTAAGGATTATGCATTTGAATTTGATGATTTGATTTACACATTAAAGATTAAAAGTTAAAAACTTTAAATTCTAATTCACATTTCCATGTTTCATGATGATGACAGGTTTGGATCATTCACCAATCAACCTAGAAGACCAAGAGCAAGATCTGCAAACTACGCATGCAGCAAAATGGGTCCAATCAGTCGAGGGTCCTCTTTTTAGCGTTGCTGACTTAGACAACCTTGAGAGTCAAGCAGCCCAAGATATGGGGCTCGTTACTTCATAGTTTTTTACAGTTTTATTGATTATTATGTAGTATTTTGTAAACTTTTAGAAGCAGATGCTTATGCTTCTAGTTCACTGCGATCAAGACTCGATAGAGTCAATACATTGGATCATGTTTGGAGCCTGGACTCGTCTCATATATGAGAGTCGAGACATTATGAGACACTATTAATCATTTATGATAATTTGAATTTTGAATTTGGACATCTATTTAGTATTTACTATTGATATTATGATTATCATTTCATTATGCATTGTTTGGACTGTGGAGTGTGGACATGGCATTATTGAATTTTAATATCAATGAAAAATGTTATTTATAATTCAAAATGTGTATATCTTTATTTTTTTGTACTCACCGATTTTTTCCCGATCTTTTCCTGTTTTTTTCCCGATCCGATTAAAACTCTTCGCTCTTTTGCCTCGCCAATTCATTGCCGATTCCGAGTCTGGTAACATTGGTATATACAGTAAAGGGTATGTTAGTGTACAAGTAAATGATGTGAAAATAGTCAATGACAATATGACAGTACTTCTGTGAACAATGACAAGTGACATATGTATGAATGTAAAATGAGTGATTAGTGTGGTATGAGTATATGTACAGTGATAAACAATGATGCACAGTAGTATGTGTAAGTGATATGCAGTGGATGTATAATGACTCATGAGTGATCAATGAAGAGTGTAAGAGTATACAAGTGTGGTATATGAAGTGGGATGTATGCAGTAGTATATGATATGCAGTGACTTCAGTGGTATTGATGAAATATAAGTGTACAGTAAGTGGTAAGTGTGTGAACAGAGCAGGCACAAAGATGTACACTAAGTGAAGTGTGTGTATGTGTTGAAGTGCACAAGTGTGTGTACTAGTAGATTTCATAGTACAGTGGAGTTGTGATCTATACTCCATGAGCAATCTGTGATGTTGATGTATTCTCATGCACTATGATGCACATGCAATGATGCTGCTAGCATTAATGGTTTTTGATGACTGATATATACTTGAAATTTGGGACTAGTTGAGGATGTTAACCTTCAGTAGATTGAAGATAAGATATTTGACAGAGACAAGTGAATGGCTTCACTTGGATGTGACATTAGAATGATATGCTGATAAGCAGAAGTTAATGACAGAGAACAATCTCTCTGTTGACAGATAGTGTGACAAAGCAATGACAAGTTGAAGGCATGATTGAGGACAGATTGATGACCAACAGAGATGCTGAGCAGCAGTGATAAACAGATGATCAGCAGACATGATGACTAGCGTTGATGAACAAATTGACCAGTAGATTGATGAGACTGACCAACAGTATTGAACAAAGATGATTGATGAGCAGCGTTGATGTACAGCAGAGATTGAGAAGTGGTTGCAGCAGTATTGATAAGAGTGTTGAGCAGATGATCAGCAGTATTGACCAGCAGCAGAATAGATTGAAGAGACAGATGATGTTGATGTGAACAGTGAGCTTAAATTGTAAATGCAAGCTTGACTTGCATTTGAGGTTAGGATACCTCAAACCCTTCTTAGCAGGGTCTAAGAAAACCAGGCAGGGTCCTGGATGCAGAGTAGGTGCTCTATGTATCAGTAGGTGCTGATTTTACCTAACGGTTGTAGCCGAGCCAAAACTATTACAAAAAGATTACAAAAGTATATGGTGTTGTGTTCTTTTGTGTTATGGTTCTTAATGATTTAAATGCTTTTGATATGTGAATGATGAAGTGAAAGATGCTTATGAAATGATTAAGAGATTAGCAGATTAATCGTATGATGAATTGACAGTTGATTGTGACAAGCTAGAAAAAGTTTTAAAAACTGGCTTCACACTGATTCACCCCCCCTCTCAGTGTCTAACAATCAAGGCGTCACCTTTGGATTTGTTTTGGAGGATAACGAGTCATTATGAGTTACCAAGCAAGGTTACCTGGGAGCGGGAGCGGGAGCAAAAAGCAAAATTTTCAAAAGCTTTCGGTTTGGGAGCATTTCGGGAGCGTTGTTTATATAATATATATTTTTAATATATTTTGATGCATATATGCCAACACATGCTTGTAGAATGTTGAATTGTCTATGGAAAGCATAAAATAAACCATAATATGATAAATCATAATACCATATAACATCATTCATCAACCATCAATGATTCAATCAATTATCATATACTAGTGAATTCGTCAAACATAGGTCCATTATACATAACATCAAGTTATCAACCTTACAACTTCAGAGTTCAACTTCCAACTTCAAACTTGAATTGCCATGTAATGTTCACAAAATATACCATAATAAATATAAGAGTCAATGACTCAAGTTCTCGAATCTCAATAGTGCAGAAACTTGAAACTTGAAAGTACTGTAAATACGAAAAGACAAGAAAAGTAGATTTTATGGATGTTTCCTCCTGCCACGAGGAATTTCTAATTTCTTTTCCTGTGGTCTATGAACAAAGGGAGCAGGATTATCATCCCCAGTAGCCACCAATGTTGAGCAGCTTGGGCCATGTCCAAGACTTGGTCCTGCATGACCCCCCCTCGCTGATGCAGGTGGGGGTTGTGAAGTTGAACCTCTAGGCAAAGATAGTGCATCTGGAAACAAGGTAGCAGATGGCGGTGGCATTGTTGTTGCTGCTGTTGCATGGTCATTCTCATCGCCCAAAAGCTCATCCTTCAAGCGCTCTAAAGTTAAGGCTCCATCCTCCAAGTTATGCTCCTCCGGATTGTTGTCCCAAGTGTCATATGATCTATCGTTTTCGGCCCGCTCACAGTAACGAGTCAACAACCTCAAGTTGTAATGTACATAAATCAAGCTTTCTGCTCGATTTTCATTTAATCGGTTTCTTTTCACCGAGTGGGTGAAGCTATAAGTGCTCCAACACCTTTCTGTAGAGGAACTGTTTATCACCTGTGAAAGCATTTCAGTTGCCGATTTATGCAAGCGTGGGCATGATGAGCCATACATGTTCCACCATTCAATAGGAGGCGCCCTATCTCGATCTTTTCTAGCATGCATAGTACCAAACGGTCCAATATCACCGAGGTATTTGCTTAATTCACTACGCAATACGACACATTCCTCTTCATCAGGGACCAACTTGTCTATAGCAGCCATGTACCCAACCTGTACTTCTGGATTTGTGTGGAGATTTCTCCTAACCCCACCCCTAGGTGTTGGTTTGGCCAACCAAGATGGAGAATAATATTTTGGTGTTAATACAATATGCTAAGGCATGCAGTGGAACGTTGAGATGTTCCCACCTTTTGACCACATGTGTGTGAATATGGTCATACAGGATGGGGTCCTTCGATTCAACAATATCTTTAATTTGGCCCAACATGCTATCCATCTGCTCATACACCTCCCCAATTACTGGCTTATCTGTATCTGCAAACCGAATCATGTGATAAATGGGCTTTGTGAATTGCAAAACAAACTTGACACTTGCCCAAAATTGGCCATCAAAAATTGTGTCTTCCACATTCTGAAAATCAAGCCTGTCAGATGTGGATGTAGCCCTATCTTTCAAGACTTTCCATGATTCACTTGATACCATGCTAGCCAATGCCTCTCTTACCTTCAAAAGGCGCCTAAAGGTGAGGTAATAGCTAGCAAATCTAGTCTTACCTTCAAAAGGTGCCTGAAGGTGAGGTAATATCTTTAATAGCTCTAACTTTGAGTGAGTGCGGAAAATGCCACGAGCATTGCTATGGTTGGTAATAAATATTATCATGTGCTTGCCCTTTTTGTACAGTTCACCAATCCATTTGTATTTTAATAATGTCATGCATCAAAAGGTTCAATGTGTGAACTAAACACCCGAACCAAAATATGTTGGGGTATTTATCTTCAATGATTGCTCCCGCTGCCTTACAATTAGCAACATTATCTGTTATTACTTGGATGACATTGTATGGACCAATAGCTTCAATGTTTTTGAGTAGGAGTTCTGCACTGTTCATGCCGGTCTTGAATTTATCTGAGTAGTCATGTGCCGAAAGGAAGACTGCACCAGTAGCAGAGACACCAAGAACATTTATCAATGGCTTACCTTTCACATTTGTCCAACCATTTGATACAATTGATACCCCATACTCATTCCAAGCATTTGTAAATTGCCCCAAAGCATTTTGGATCTTGGCTTTTTCCTTGTCAAGCCCCACAGTTCTAGCTTTGTCATACCTAGGGCTCTTGTATCTTGCCGTGGCAATGCAAATGGCTTCTACCATTTCATGCCAATAGGGTGAGCGAAGAACATTCAATGGTATGCCATCTGCATAGAGAAAACGATACACTTTTGAATCCACGTCATCCCTACCACCTTGATCAAGGAAATCTGATATTGTCTTGCCACGTGATTGCATGGGGGAGAATCCACTACCTTGGGTGGATGGGCCTCCAGTTCTTGGAGAGCATGAAAGGTCATGGTCATCCGATGATCGTTTTGTTATGTTTTGTGCTTCAAATTCTTCCTTCTTATAGATGGCTATTTGTGTTGATACCACATTTGGGAAAACACAAACTCCTACATTTTTCTTTCATCACATGGCATGTGCCCACATAAATGTCTCCTCACACGGGTATATGAACCTGTGTATGTCTTTTTACAATGGGGGCAAACAAATTTGGTGGTTCCACCCCCTCTACCTCCTACCTGCCTTCTGACATATTTCCACAAGGGTGTGGTGTCCTCTTTGGTTTTCTTTTAGTTTTCCTCTTCCTCTTCCCCCTCCTCTTCCTCCTCCTCCTCCTCCTCCTCTCCATGGTATGTGCCACTTCCCACTTTTTCATCCTCTTCCTCATTCCTCCTTCGGTTTCCAACCACCATCATCAAAATAACAAATGGAACCAACTAAATAAACCATAAACCCATCATCATGGTTGATGCCAAATGGAACTAGAGATTTAACTTGTTGCCTGCAATAGAATGAGTGAGGAACTAGAGATTTAACAATGTACATTACTACATTCTTGTCACTAGACTCTAGAGTCTAGAATTTATATTCCAAGGCCAAGCATTTATCATTCATGAATCATGATTGAAATTAGAAATCAAAGGTCAAAAACTTTCAAAATTCTAACATAAAGCAAATGACAAATCAACAAAGAAGATTGTAGAGCCTACCTCTTTGGCTCCTGCTCTCCAATGGTGGCAACCTTCTCCTCTCCTTGGACCTCCTCTCCTCTCCTCTCCTCTCCTTTTTTGTTCTCTTATCTTCTTCTCTTCTCTTGCAAAGTGATAATGAGGTTGGAGAAGAGGGCTTTATCCCCCAAAGCCCTACTCCTTCCCTTTAAAAACCCACCCTCATCCGTTTCCTCTCTTTCGCGGGCGTCGTTTAAAGGTGGGAGCGCCAGTAGGAGTGACGGGGAGCGTTGACAGGAGCAACGACGGGAGTGATGGCGGGAGTGAAGGGAGTGACGGCAAGAGCGATATGGGAGCGTTCGCTCTTGGACAGAGCAGGGAGCGCCAAAAAATGAAAGGAAACACACTCTGAAAAACGGTCTGGATCAGGAGTGATCCAGGAAGCGCGCTTTCGGTTAGCTCCCACAGGGCTTCCTTACGAAGTGAGCTTCCGGAGTGGGGGTGAGGGGGGGGGGATCCTTCCTTGTAACCTTGTTACCAAGTGCGCCCCTCCATAAACTTCACAACTTGTTTAATTAGCATGTGACCATTGGTTTGTTAGATGGACACGTTGGAAAGGAAATAAACGTTGAAGGGTGCGTCTTTTCTTCATTAAAGCGATGTGATTGGCATAGCTTAAGAGGTTGGCGTGTGGTTGATAATGGAAGGATGCGCCCCCATCCAAGCTTGACACCATGGTTGATGTGGCATTTGATGGATGGATTGGTGGGGATCCACTTGAAGAGGTGTCACTTACCTCTTGTGGTTTCACTTCAAGTTAACTCAAGCACACCCTTCATTTGCTCATGAGACTCAACTTGCTTTCTCAATGGTGGGTGCACCCCCTTGGGCCTTTTCTTTGCATGCTTCTCTCCCATTTGGACGGAGTTGGAACTATTTGGGAAGAGCTTGCTCATTGTAACCGTCGTTTATCTGAGAAATAAAAGAGACTTTGGAGGTCAAATTGTGTGGTGCTTTGTTGAGTGGATGAATTATCACTGAGCTTTATGGAGGTAATTTGTGTTTGATCCATCTTGTTTACTCGATCTCTTAGTTGGAGATATAGACGATCTTGCTTGATCTATCTTGTCTTCTAACATCCTTTTTTTTGTAGATAAATTCCCTCGGTACCCCATAAGTGAAGCCTCAAGGATCATCTTTTTCTCCAATCTTCCCACTTCTTTTTCTCCCCACTTTCCGTTATTTTATAATTTCGTCACTTTTCAAAAGCAGTAGTAGATCTAGAGTTAATTTTATTTTCATAAGTAGATCCTAATTGTTTTTCCTACAAATCTAGCTAGGGTTTCAAAGTATTATCATTTCCTAGTTTAGATCTAGATTACTAGCTTTCTTGCTTCAAGTCATTTATCTTATAAAAGAAAAAGGGTTTATTAGTAAGTTAGTATTTTATTTTAATTTTGTATCTAGAAACTAAGTGCTTTGGATTTGTTTGCTATCCTTAAGAAGCAAACAAAGACCCTGAGAAAGCAGCTTTTTAGCTTACTTTCTTAGTTGATTTCACCTAGTTTTTCTTTTTTTTTACTTAGAATTTTTTCGACAAATTTTTGTAGGTTTTCCCAAAGCATTCTTACAGTGTTTTGGGGCATATTCCATTGATGTTTACTTGTTGTTTTTGTTGGTTTAACGAAAAAATTGGAGGAAGCTCTAGTGAATTTTCGAGAAAGTGAGAAAAAAGAAGACCAACAGAACTTCCTCTTGCGTAAAAATCATTTTTTCCATAAATTTGTAAGCCTTTGGATCCAAATTATAAGGACCAAAGTGCAATTCTCCTTCATTGTAAAAAATTAATAAAGATTTCAGTAGGCTTCTAAGAGCCCACTGCTCATCCCCTTGGGGAGATTCACGTCGGTGTCTTTTTCATGATTTTTGAGTTTTAGCTAGTTTGAATTTTTATTTCCGGTTTAGTTGTTTATTTTATCAAAGGGAAAATAAATGCTTACCCCACTCTCTCCCGATTATCCCAAAAGGGGGAAAGAGATTTGTGGTAGGATTAATTAAAAAACATTTCCTTTTATTGTTTCTTTAAATTTTAAAATTTACTCAAGTGTGCTCTCCCGAGTATCCCTAAAGGGGGAAAGAGACTCACAACCGTGAGTAGTTAGTTAATAAACACCACATTAGGACTTTTAATAAAAATTAACGAAGGCTCCTTCCCCGTATTCTCCTCACCGCTGCATCTTGTCTGATCAGTTGATTGTACCTAAAAGGGATACAAATGACTAAAATAATAGGAAAATCCATATAAGCTTGTTTCTTGAGAAATCAGGAGGTCGCAAAGGGATGGATACCGCAGAGTCAGGGGGCTACTCCAAGCAGGTTATGCCTTGCCTCGTTGGACACTTGGTAAAGCCGCTTTAGAGCTCATTTCAAAAGAGCTTGCCTTATTGGGCCAAAGCCAGAATTAACCAAATCCCTTAATCACTCATTTAATAATCTAAAATTTATCAACCGAGGCACTGCAATACTTTCATCGAGACTACACTAGAAACCCTCATATGCAAAGCACTTTCTTCATTTGGCACTGGTCTATTTTACTCTTTTTTAGCATAAGTTAATTTCGTAATGTGTCTTAAGTGATGTGTCTATTTCTCTAAAGGTTGCTAATAGTAATTTATTTGTAGTAATTGGTAGGTAACATTTTAATTCATTTCACTTTAAAACTCCTAGAATATCTATTGTTTCATACTTTCATAGTTAGAAACCACCTTAGATTATCTTTCATAGGGTCCACGCTCCTTGGCTTCGCTAAGAGTTGGCCTAGGTGGAGGAGTTGAGTATCAGGTGACAGCACTTGGCTCGAGCTTGCCCCCAAGGTCGCACCTAGTGGCTTGAAGATTTTTGTCACGTGACCCGGGGTGTGAATTAGGAAGCAACATAAGCACTCAATGAATGCCCAACTATCATGGAATGTTCTGTTTGATAGATGATGCTCTCTCTATACAACCACCAACAAAGAGAGAAAACTCTCTGTCAAATCTCGTAGCATACTCATCGATCTCTGCTACTGCTGCTTCTTCTTCTTCTTCTTGTTAAAGTTAGTGCAACTGCGAGACCCATTCTCAGGGAGGATGGTACCCTAGTTAGTAACTAGGGCAGAGTAAGACCCTAGAAGGTACCCTAGGACCCCCAGTAGTCTCTTGTGGTTCTTGGTCTGAGACCAAGCTTGTTGATGCCATGGCAAAGTCCCTAACATGTGGTTAGGGACCCTATATGTCTCTAGGGTATTCTTGTCTGAGACTAGACAATTTCTTGGACACGAGGTCCAAGCAGATTTTGTAGGATGAGACAGAGACTTCTTGGTCTGGGACCAGGCATATTCTTGGTCTGGGACCAAGAAGTTCCTGCTGGAGCTCCCTTGGTCAGTTAACTAGGTGAATCTTGGTCAATTTAATCAAGATGATGCTCTCTCTCCTAATTGGTTATTGCTAGGTTGTTTCTCAAGGGATTGGGCACCCCTTGATAATGTCACTGGCACCTAACCCTTAGGAGCAGTATTGAGGACCAAAGGATCATACCATCCTGTTTGGATCTTCCCCTTATATAGTGATGATAAAATATATGAATCAATGTACCTTGAGAGAGAGAAAAGTTTAAAGCCCTTGGTCTTGTTGGTCCTATAGGTAAATGTTTGTCTACCCTTATGTTTCACCTTGATCTTGTGGGTATGTGGGTCGTTTTATTATGACCCCCTCGGTCGACTCGTGGTCCTTTATCTTACTTGGTCCTAGCACTCTTATTGTGTGTGTACCTTTGTTATGATGACTCTCATCTTATGGGTTTTATTTTTGGTACATTAACCTAAGTTTTTAGTTTTGGTTGGACCATTTACTTTATGTTTTTTATTAATAAGACCTTTGGGCCATTTATTTACTTGATGGTTTTATAACCATTGGACCATTTATTTACTTTATAGTTTTATTGTACCATTTATTGTTTATAGTTTTATTCTAAGACCATTGGACTATTTACTTTACGATTTTTATTTTGGACCTCTTTATTTTTTTATACCTTTTACTATGTCAAACCATTTGTATTTTATAACACTCCTAACCTTATAAAAAGGATAGGTTATCCTTCAATAAGATCATCAACGAATGGTATCTCACTTGCCAGGGTTCGACTGTTGCTCCACGTGACCTGTCCATCTCGTGGCCTCTATCTCTGCTCCATGTGGTTCTATCTCATCTCCACATGACTCGTCCATCTCGTGGCTTCCATCTTTGCTCTGCGTGGTTCTGTCTTTGCTCCACGTGACTCGTCCATCTCGTGGCTTCCATCTCTGCTCCACGTGGTTCTATCTTTGCTCCATGTGACTCGTCCATCTTGTGGCTTCCATCTCTACTCTGCGTGGTTCTATCTCTGTACCATGTGACTCGTCCATCCCGTGGCTTCCATTGCTTTGCGTCACCACTTGAAGTGTGACTGTTCCCTTGTAGCGTGACCGTGGCTACCATTGCTCCGCGTGACTACTTGTAGTGTAACTGTTCCCTTGCAGCGTGATTGTGGCTCTAGACTGTGGTTGTCACTGCATCGCGTGACCACTTGCAGTGTGACTGTTCCCTTGCGGTGTGACCACCTTCCATCTTCGCGTGACTGCTTTCTACCAGCGTGACCCGTGTCTCCTTCACCGTGTCGGTTTACACTAGCGTGAGCCCGTGACTATTTTCCTACAGCGTGACCAGCGTGATGGTATTCCTTTTGCTTGCATGACTGTTTGTTCACTGCTTAGAGTGACTGGTTTGTCACTACTCAGCTTGACGGGTTGTCTCATTTCAGTGCAATGTGACCGAATCCCTGTCAGCAAGAAGTTTTTATGACTGTATGCTTGCCTAGTGTGACTGTGTGTCCTTTGTCAGTGTGACTGTACTGGGTATGACAGAGTTGCTAAAGCCTGTGCTTTTGATTAAAGTTTCTCTTTTTGTTGACTAAGAATCTGAGGTCTGTTTTTGTTTGCTTTAACCCTCTCTCTCAAGGTACGTCAATTGTTTACCCAGTTGACTTGTTCCTTCGATGACAATATCAAACCTAAAAGTATCTAAGTATAAGGCTGATTCAAAATAATGGTTATGATTCTTTAGTGTTGTTCTCTCATGTACATTATTTATTATTTTGTTACTGTACATGGCATTTGGTGAATCATCTCAAGGACCAACATTAACGCAATGACCAATGAAGTGTTAAAGTCGAAAGAGATGAAAATTATGTTTAATTTTATCGCAGTTTAGATTTGATTGGAGCAGTACTATTCTAGATCTTGTTTTATATTTTTGTTCATGCATTAAATTTTTTTTCTTTTGTTAAAAACTATTCTAACCCTAAAACTTTAACACTTATTTGGACATTGCCCATCATAGTGCCCAAACTTTTGACATGCAAAGCATTTCACTTTGCTCATATCCTTCTTCTGCTCACCTGTCTGCTGATTGGTCCCACCCTTAGGACCCTTCTTGGACTTCTTCTTCTTACCCTTCGCTAATAAAGCCACATTCTCGTCTTCATCTTTGCTATGAGATGTACTGTCCTGTACATATCCTCTACAGGTCTCCTCCTGTATGAAATCGTCCCAAAGACGATCCCATGTAGGCATGTGCTCGCGAGCAACAATAGACTCAACAAAGATAGCCCATGGATTTGTCACGCCATTCAGTGTTGTGCGAACCAACTCTTCATCCAAAACTCTCTCTCCCACCGCTCCAAGCTCATCTCGAACCTGTGTAATCTTGGTAAGGTAAGAAACCATGTTCTCCCCCTTGTTCATCCTAGTGTTTTCAGCTACTCCCCAAGAAACCATTTTTCGATTCTCATTGGAACTCTGGGTATTCCAAGGAGATTTTTCCCTTGTCGATTATTTCTTTTCCTTTAGCTGAGTTATAATCGATGAGTTTTTCTCCTGCAACCTCCAAAGCTGGAATGCCCAAATTTGGTGGTTAGGCCTTAGGGGGTTATTAGAGTCCAACATTAAAATATGAACCTACTAGACACTATTGGTGTGTTCTATGGTCATTTCCTAGGTCCCGGGATGTGTCAAAACAATGTCCGAAATAAATTTTAACGGACGTTCCTAGATTTTTTATTTTTTATTTTTTATTATGGAAAAATAATTAAAATTTTCAAATAATTAAACCATTTTTCCTATGGTTTAATTGAAAATTTTCAAAATGTAATAATTAAGTGTTATGGGGGTTGGATTTTGGCAACTAAAGACTTGTTTTCTAAGCCAAAACACTCATTTAACCCCTAACCCCACTTTTCCTAAGTTTTAAGTGATTATTTATCACTTAAGTGAAATTTTCCACAAAACGGAAAAAAAAGTGAATAAAAATTAGAAAAAGAGAAAATAGGGAGAAAAAACACATCCCTAATAGTGGGAACTTGTCCCAGACATGTTCCAAGTTAACTAAGGATGATGTTGGGGCTAATTGGAGACCAAATCAAGATCAAATTGGCTTGATTCAATCAAATTTACGAGGGGGCGAATTTCTCTTTAGAGGGGCACATTTATCCATGAAAAAGCTCACTTTTTGTTGTATGTGTGTCACAGAAAGAGGGGGGGGTGACCTACCTTGTGAGAGGTGGCACCTACCACCTCTAGTTCATTCTAGTTCGCCCCCAATCATCTCAAAAAGATCCAACACTTGGCAAATTTGCCCCCCTTGGGGTTTGCTCTCATTTTCCTATTTAAGTGAGGCTTTCTTCCTCATTTAGATGGAAGCAAGGAACCTTTGCTCATGTACTTTGTTGTTATTATTTGAATAATATTGAGACTTTGGAGGCCCATTGGTGTTCATATCACATGGTGAATGGTGTATGCTTATTGAGGTAATCTTGCTTTGATTTGTTTTTGCTTGGAGTAAAATTGGTAATCAATCTAGCTTGGAGGGTTTTCTTAAACACACAGGGTACATATTTGATGCTTCAATTTACTTATTATATTTTGGCTTTTTGAGATTCGAGAGTAGCATTGTCTATTAAGTTATATTCATGCTCTTTTGGTTTCCATTTGTTGAATATACTAGATTTGATCTTGTTTTGTGCAAGTGTGAACAAAGTTTTGCAGGTTACGACGTTGGAGTAAGGGGAAGAGCTAAGTTGCATCGCCCTCTTCTTCAAATCTTGAGGAGTATACCGGTTCTTATGCCCATTAATACCATACCTTCAAGTCTCAGAAGGATTCAAGCTGGAGCAAAGCTTTCTCTTCTTCCTCTTTCAAACCCAAACTCTCTCTCTTTCCCAGTTACTTTTTGATTATGCTCAAGAAGTAGATCTGTCCTTTCATGCTTATTATTTGGAATCTATCATTCTTTAAGCATTTAGATCTGATTTGTTTTTAAAAGAACTCCATCATTTGATTAGATCTAAGCTAGAAAATTGTGCTTACACTTCAAATTTTGCAAAATTTTTCAATCTTTTTTATTTTTGCATTGTCTTTCCCATCATTTTCTAACACTTCTAGCTTGCTGGTTTTTAGCAGGTCTGCACATAAAAGTGAAGTTTTGGAGTGACCAAGACCATCAAGGAGGCCTCAGAACAATCCAGTTGACTCCCACTTTGCTATAGTACCTTGGTGCACCGTTGTAAGCTCTTAGATCCAAGTTTAATGGACTAAGAAGCACTCCATCTTCATCATACAAAACGTTGTAAAAGAATTAAATGAAAACAGTGGGGTAACTAGCACTTACATCCCATCCCCCCCTAGGGGGATTTGTGTCTTTTTGTCATTTTTGTGACATTGCCTTTTTCTAACCCCACCACTTCTTAAGTGTAGGGTGTATACTTTCATTCACATTTCACTGTTTAATCCATTTTTATTGTTGCAAAGTAGTTTAGAAATAAAACCATTCTTCGTCGCCACGAACTATGCTCTCATCTCCACCCAAAGGCTTTGCCGATTAGTGGAGATTGATCAGAAAAGTGACGCACACGTTTGGTCATCATATCTTTTCCATTAGTAGTGTTTTATTTCTTCCATATTTTAACTTGTTTAATAAAATGAATCCAAAGTCTCTTGAGCTTTGCTAAAAAGCAAGTCAAGAGTGCTCTCTGTCGGAGAGTTGTTATTGTTGGTTTTAGCTTAGCTGTTTTTCTGTTAATCTTTCATAAATCTCTTGAATCTTGCCTTAAGGCGGATCAAGAGTGCTCTCTGTCGGAGGGTTGTTACAATCTTCACATCTAATTAAAATCGGAATAAACATTTGTGCTACGCTGTGTATTCTCTACCCAGTTGGGATAACCAAAAGCAACCGTAGACTTTTCCAATTCTCACATTTTAATCCAAGTCACCCTAATACAACTAACCACCCTACAAAGATAAGTGAAAATCCGACACTTCAGTTAGATTTTGTGTGGGAAAATTCCGCTTGCAGAAGCTGGAACCATTGTACTTAGATCTTGGGGGCACCGTTAGGCTACATCTCTGGTTGGTGTAGTGTTGAACACGCCCTTGGGACTTTGGTAGCGAACATGTCCTCGTACGGAGCCACCAAAGTCTAAATTTCGGACATATCTCCAATACCACAAGGTATATCTTGGAGATCCCCTTCCCTATAATAATCTACTCACCTTTAAAAACTTACATTAAAACTTACCTAGAAGCACTCACAAAACAATCTCTTGCACCCTAATTGGCACTGGTCTATATTGCTTTTTATTTGTTTAAGGTGTTGCACAATTTTGACATATCCATCGATTCATATCGTGAATGCTCTATTTTTCGTTGTATAATTGTCAATTGATTGTTCATTTCCATTTTTACTCGCAAATGCTTATTTGGTTCTGTTTCTTGTAAGTGTTTATAAAAACTCCTAAACAATACCCATCCCCATCATACACTTGAAAAACATTTTTAAAAAACTTGAGCCTTAGAAACTCTAAAGGGACTACTCCCCTTGGCTTCGTTAGGAGTTTGCCTAAACAGAGAAGTCGGTATCGGGTGACAGGACCTGACTATTTGCTTGCCGCCAAGGGCCGCACCTCTCCCCTATGCTGGAAGACAGCCGTTCAAAAGATTCTTGGCTGCCGGTGTGCACACATCGGCAGGCAACACAGGAAAAATCAGTCTTGAAACTTGTGCCCTCCTGCTGTGTATTTTGCCTAGAAATTCATGCCCTCCATTTTGATACTTTGCATGCAACTCAGCTTTCTCAAAAATCTTGAAGGGTTTTTCTTCTTCTCTCCAAATCAACTTTTCTTCTCTGTTGCTCTTCTTCTCTCGAAAATTCTCTTTTGTCAAAGTGAACAATGATTCTCACAATGCCTTTCCGTAGCCTTTTTGTTTGAGTAACCACCACTTGAAAATCAAAGGCTTGGATTAAAAGCCAATCAAACAAGACCTAGGGCCTTTATTAAAACTCACTTTTTCTCATTAAAAGCAATAACTCACTTTTAAATATTGAATGAGACATTTAATAGTCACCAACCTTTTTAATTCTCATAAAGTCATTTTTTAAATTTATAATAACTCAAACTCACTTTTAAAAGTCACTTTATTAAAATAAAGTCATTCTCACTTTAAAAAAATGCTAGGGACCACAACTTTTTAGTGTTCATGTCCACCCCAAGGCATCACAAGGTGGACAAACACTTCCTTGGTAATTTTCAACGTTTATTACTTGTATCATCATATTTATGTAGCAATGTGTCTATTTGATGTTGTTGTTGCTTTATTTGTTTTAAAAATTGAAAAAAATGAGTATTTTTGTATTTTTTGGAGGCCTTAAGGCGTTTTCCGATATTTTCTGCCGATACAACCAAGAAGTTATATTCCGGATCCTCTCCAATACTTTCCCCGAGACGATATATGCAACATTGCTTTAAACAGTGTGGCTGTGGAAACAAAACGAAGGTAATGCTACCTTTAAGTTGGGTTGAGAGCGCAATAAACATACTTCTTCTCAGACTGGTCTTCATTGCCAATGCTTAATTTATGAACCACATTCTCTTCTTTTTTGTTTATTAAATTATTTTCTATTTGTCCCTCATGTAGAGATTGTGCAGAAATAAACCTTTACATAAGGTGAAACAGAATCACTTTGATTTAATAAAGCTAGGAAGATAATAGACCTGTGTGTTTGGTGCATGTATTGTGGTCAAACTGGTTCTGATACCCAATGAAGTTTATTATGCCAGCAAAATACCAAATGATATTGGAGCAAGGGATATTAATTTTGTTATGAAGCACAAGCAGCGCAACATTTTCATTATGAGGAAACATATTTATACATGAACAAGAATGTCCTCGTGAAACAACCAGCCCTAAAATCTCTCAACAAGATATATCTCCAACTCTAATTAGTGCTTCAACACATAAGCACACTAACAACATTAATCAACAATTCTTTAATTAGACTAAGTACAACAATAATAAGCAAATGAATCATCAACCTGAAAATGATGTACTGAAAATTATGATATTGTTATTGTATACGTTGATGATATACTCATTATAAATTTATAACTAATGGGAGGTGCTTCACTTGAACTCCAAGAAGAGAATATTTGATGAATTTGACGGCCTATTTATGCTGATGAAGGATTACTACACATTGAGACAGATAATCATATTTATCAAGTTACCAACACTAACCTATCTGTCAAAGTTATGAAGTAACAAGTGGAGACAAGGTTTTTGTGTAAGTTCATGTCTTACTATGGCATTCCCTTGCCCTTAACTGCATTAACAAAGGGGAATATCAGCTTTCGTCTGAAATAACTAACAGCAGCAGACCTTACACAGGATTAAGTGGAGGATGTACTGTACACCTGTCTTATTGCTGCCATCTGAGCTTTACCAACACAACAAGGTAGACTGGTTGTATTCCACTCCAATTTTTTTTGGAAGCAGTGGTCAAATATCTGACATATGACAAGGATCTATACACAATAATGCAAACAATCAAGAACCGACAATTGTACCTGCTAGGCAAGGAGACAGTAATTCAGACTGACATAAGCCACATCTTTACTTACAGACTTGTTCTATATTTCAGCAAGGCCCACACTTGAACTGGATTAGCTATCTGTGGCAATTGGGACCTAGTCATCAAGTGCAAGAAGGATTTCGAAATAAAGTGGCCAACTTGCTATCCCAGCCACCAACCAAAATGCTAAGATCCCTGCTACATAGAAGATTGATAGTTGACAGTGGATACATTTTGGAGAGATAAATCAGACTGAGAAGAACTTTATTGACATTGTCTCCATTATTTGGTATACCAAGAACTATTCTTTGGCCTACTTCTTGTACCCATAATTGTTCCCAACATCAGGTTTTGCCCACAACAAAACCAGGGGCTTCCCTTGATATGACGGTACTTGTTTAAGGTTTATCAAGGATTTAGCTTCTGAGTGGTTGTGCGTAATATTTCATATTTATCTAATTGATGAATTGATATTGACCAGTAATATTGCATGTAGCTTATTTCTGTTTCCTTATTTCTGCTCTACAATGTTGCTTTTCAGTTCAACTTGACCTTGTTCTTTCTCATAACGTTTAGAAGTTTATTTGCTTCATTTCATTGGATTAATGTTTATGCAGATTCAAGAATTTTTGGTTCTAGGAAGACAGCCGCTCACAGTCTTGAAGGATAAGCTTTACTGTTTGACAGATCAGTTGATGCAGAAGGCTGAACAGCAAGTACCTTCAGGCTATTTCATGATCGAGGTAAGCAGAATATAAATCCTTATTTGAATACTAGTATATTGATGGACGATAACTGATTTGCAATTTATATAAGAAATTTTGATTGAAACAGATTTCCCGGTTTTCCTACTGACCTTACCTGATCCTTTGACCAGAATGTATTCTACAATGATTTAAGGGATCGCATGGCTATTGACTACAGCAGGCCAATCATTGACTGGGTCAACCTCAATAAGGATGAGGCACTTGAAAAATGGAAGGTCATTGTAGCTGCTGGTTTCAAGAAGAAACAGCGGGCATTGCTCCAGGGTTCTTTACCATCTGATCGACTTCCTTTCTTCAGGGCTGCTAACATGGCTTCAACTTGCTTTGATGATTTACACTTTCGGTTGGGTGTTCAGTACCTTTATTGTCACCAGGTATAACTTTTCATTGTAAACACTAAAGGTAAGGGTTTGATAATTTTGATGAATGCAGTAGATCTTGTTTTCAGATTATCAAGGCTGTGGAAGTTTCACAGTAGGAAGTGCCTGCAATCCATTACTGTGTTAGGTTTTATTTAATGTCTTTTTATTCTTGCAACCTTTGTTGTCAATCAGTGCAATAAGCATTCACATTCTAGATTCTTGTTGACTGAGTTTGATCTTCCAGAGTAATTGTGCAAGCAATTATAAGACTCCATTCCTGATTCCTTCAAGATTCAAGATGGTTAAGCATAACGCTATTGAACTTTGCCTGTTGGATTCTCCGTTACCCTAC
Organism: Pseudotsuga menziesii; assembly: GCA_001517045.1. Lineage (NCBI taxonomy): Eukaryota > Viridiplantae > Streptophyta > Pinopsida > Pinales > Pinaceae > Pseudotsuga > Pseudotsuga menziesii. Next base: position 550,387 of record LPNX010731657.1, on the reverse strand, counting down.
AAATGATTCTTATTTCATGTGCTCTTTCAGGGTGATTGTAAACATAGCATTGTGATAAGGGACATGCGATTAATTCATCCTGAAGATGTTCAAAACAAAGCAGCCTACCCTTTATTAACATTTCAACCGCGTGTCCGACATAGAAAATGCAGCATCTGCGATATCTATCGTGCAAAGAAGGTCACCTATGACGATAAATGGGCTCCAACAAATCCATCCTTCTTCTGTGAAAATTGTTACTACCTGCTACACTACTCTCAGAGTGGAACTCTCATGTATGATGACTTCAGGGTCTATGACTACTATCATGAATAGGACTTGGTAATTTATCTGACATGTATTATATGAATTATGTATTAACATAGTTATTTGTATTTTCATTTTGAAAATTTTCCTTAAATTTTTAGATAATCTAGCTGAAGGTTAGGTAATTGCAAAAAGGGATCCCTGCCTACCTTAATGGAGGACGCTTGATAAAATGTTTGTTCTATGCTACAAGACATCATCCTAGGTAGCCACCATCATTATGATATTTGTAGGTCCAATGGTTGTATGGATGCTATATGGATGAAAGGAAAAGAATGACTACAGAGTCACTTGTGGGGTGTTCATCTGAGTTTTGTTTCACAAAAGATTGTAAATCCCAACTCTGGTTGTGATGACTTCTTGTACAAGGATGGGAACACCAACTTCATGAAGCATACCCAATGTTCGTTATGATCCCAAAAGTATTTCAAACAAATCTTGGAAAAGCTGCTATTTAGCTTTATATTTTTGGATGTCAATAAATAATACGTCTTTTGCACACCAGGAGAGGTAATGGGACAAAATTTGACTGTTCTGACAAACTTCTTGTATTATACTAGGTAGCAGAGAGGTATTTCTATTTATTACCCTTACAAGGGATTTTGTCACTTATTATTATATTTTGAAATTTAGAGTAAGAAAACATGGAAGCAATCACGTTTCCTTTTGTACCGTGTGAACAAAATAAAATATTTATAACAAATGTTGATAATGCAATGATAATTGGCACAAGTAAATCTTTATTGTAGGCGTGTAGGGGTTTATATGCTGGGATTTATAAGCATATAGGTTGATCTTTGTATCGTAGTTGTTAATAGAATATTTTTGGAGCGACTGGTTTTTATGATTATTGTAAGTATGCTTTTGTAATCGTGTTTCCGAGTGATGGTCTCAATTCATTTTTGCTTTGAAAATGTTACCAATACTTTTGATGTCGCATGCTTTAGATTGATTTTCAAGCCCTTTAGGTCCTTTTCTTTATACTCTCTTTCAATAGTACTAGATGTAGGCCCATAGGGATCATTCCATGTAGGTCAACATGACTCGTGGTTAATGTTGGTGTATGTAGCTTCGGGAGGTGTCATCCTCAACTCGGCCCCAAAGAAGAATATAATAAACAATGATTATTATACTTGAAGAGAAGTCAGCCTCGTTAAGACAGGCAAGTCAGCCCCACTAGAAAAGAGAAAAATACACTCATCAACAAGTATAAATAAAGGTGACACCTCCCTCATTTGTTCACTCAAGCAATTCACTCAAATCAGCTACACTAGTGCACAAGAGAGAGAAGAAGACTAATTCTAGGGCTGCTATCTTTAGAGAGTTTCCTTTTTGATTAGTTGGTTTATCTCCATCTCGGCTATGCATCTGGATGTACTTTGTATCTTGAATTGATTCTCTAAGTAAGAAAGATTGTTGGGATTTCTTCCCTCGAGTAGAAGGGTTTCCCAGGATTAATCTTTGTCTCTATGTTTATGTGCATGGTAATTCTTTCAATGATCCTAGTTTGTTTCCACTGAAAATAATATTGAAATTATACTACTATCTTAAAACCCAACAACTATTCCCATGTGGGTCTACATGGTTAAAAATGAATTGAAAATCTATGACTAATTGATAGATACAATCAATGACACACACACAATATATATTTATATATGATGTGAGATGATATAATGATTCGTTATGTATGTTATTTATATCACGAGGAATAGTTATCTCTTAGTATTTAGGATAGATTATTTTCATTACACAACTCGTCATCAAATGAGATAACCCAATGTTGTAGATGAACCAAACAAATACTAAAATAGTAATGTGTGTTTACTAAGTGTGTAATTATTTATAAAAAATGATCCAAACTGTGCCCAGGTGCACGCTGGGGACAACAGTCGACTAAATGAGTTGAACACTGTCATGGCGAAAGCATATAAGAAGAATCAACAAAGTAGGAAACACATTAGGTTGACAAGAAATATACACACAGACAATATGCAAGAATTCGAACCAATTTATTACTTCTGCTCCATGAAAAATGGAGGAATCAAATAGATGTCTATATTACATAATGTACATTCTTATATAGGATGTTGAGACGTTGGGGTGACTACCCACTATGTTTAGTTACAAAAGAAGTTATAGCGGATCAAAAGCTCAACAGTTGCAGAGCATGTTGGTATGTTGTATGTCGAGACGAACCTGTCAACGACAGATTTGTCGAAGGCCAACCTGTCAAGGCGGACCTGTCGAGGGAGGTGAACCTGTCGAAGGAAAACCTGTCGGCTGTTGGTTGGATCATTCCTCCTTTCTTAAGAAACAATGGTCTCCATTGTGTATTCGTTCATGTGAGGAAACTTGTTGGCGACTTCATTAGCAAAGTACTATTTTCCTTGCGCGGGGAGCTGTCTAGCTTTAGCCACTTGAAACAAGGGAATGGAGTTTGTGCTTGTATGGCATATGCGTCACCCCACGATGGTGTCGCAAAGAAGAGTTTCTTGCACATCTGGATGGATGTCTTCGGGTTCTGTTGTCTGCAAGTCGTTCTGTTCCAACAATGGTGCATGGTATGGTCGAAGTAGATCTACATTGAAAACTGGATGTAGGCCAAGGCATGCAGGAATGTGGAGCTGAAAAGTGTTTTCTCCAATCTGTTTAAGGATACTGTATGGACCATATCGCAAAGGTTTCATCTTTTTGTATGGACCAATGAAGCACTCCTTTAGATGTAACCGGACCTGATCCCCAATTTGGAATGAATGAGGAATACGATGCTTGTCATGTCGGGCCTTAGCTTTTGCATTTGGTCGTTGCAACATTTCATGTGCTTGTTTCTAAATGTTGTAGATTTTATCTCTGAACTTCAATGCTTTGTCCACTTCTCGTCCTTTGAAGTTGGTGTTGTTTGACTGTGTCGAGGAACTGATTAAGTAGAGAGGCACTGAGGGTTGAAATCCGTAACAAATCTCAAATGGACTCTTGCATGTAGAGTTGTGTTGAGCACGATTGTAGCTGTGTTGTATGGCAGTGATCCCATGTTCGACGATGCTTGTGGTTGTACATGTGAAGCAATTCTACGACTAAGCGATTTACAACTTCCCTCTGTCTGCGAATGGAAGGTTGTTGACAAAGAAAGTCTCATGTCGAACTGTTGATAGAGAGTTTTCCAAAAGGTGCTGACAAATCTAACATCTCTGTCGGAAATAATGGTCGTTGGGAGGCTGTAATGTTTCCACGCATGTTCAAAGAAGAGCTGAGCAGTTTGTTGTGCTGTCGTAGTCTTCTACCATGGTATGAGTATAGCCATCTTGGAAAATCTGTCGACTACTACTAATATTGCATCATGCCGATGTTTAGTAGTAGGATATCCCGTCAAGTAATCCATAGAAATGGATTCTCATGGTCGACTAGGAACTGGAAGGGGCGTGTATAGTCCTTGTCGTCAATTCGGCGGTTTAGTAATGGCACAAACCACGCACGATCGAATGTACTTGTTGACGTCATATTTAAGTGAAGGCCAGTAAAAATACTTTTGGAGGATAACAAGTGTTTTTGTGACTCCAAAATGTCCTACAGTCTTGCAGTAGTGCGCGTCCCAAATGAGCTTCTGTCGGTGCTTACCGGTCGGTACACAAAGCTATCCAAGTTTGTATAGCAAGGTGTCTTTCAAGAAGTAGTCAGTAATGAGCAACTTGTTGGTCTGAAGCTGTCGATAGATTGTAGAAAAATTGCAGTCTACCAAATACAATTGTGTCCAAGTAGTGGTGTCATAACCCTGCATACTCATTACTATCAGCAATAGAGTAATGGGTGGTCTGTTGAGACAACCGGCTGCGGCATTGGCTTTGCCTTTTCGATACTTAATTACCAACTGAAATTGTTGCAGGTAATTAATCCACTTGAGTTGTCGGGTTGTCTATAGTTTTGACTTAGTGAAAGCGAACTTTGAAAGTTTTATGGTCAGTGAGAATGACCGTTTCCTTGCCAAGAATGTAGTGTCTCCATTGCTTGAGAGCTTGCACAATGACGTACAGTTCTTTTTCATATGTTGAGTGCCTTCTAATAGTGTCGTTGAAAGTCTCGGAATGAAACGCGACTGGGTGACCTGACTGAGTGATCACTGTGCCAAGGGCATAGTTTGATGCATCCATCTCAATCTCAAAGGGTTGATGCAAATAAGGTAACACAAGTACTAGTGCAGTACAAAGCTTGTTTTTGAGTTGTTCAAAAGCTTGTTGTTGTGTCGGTGTCCACTTGAAAACAATTTCCCATTTCCTTTCGTCAACTGATTCAAAAGCCATGCGATGTGGCTGAAGCCAAGTATGAATCATTGATAGAAATTCGCCAAACCAAGAAAACTTCTTAGTTCATGAATGTTTTGAGGAATGGGCCAATCTTTGAGGATTTGTACTTTTTTTGGGTCGACATGAATGCCTGTAGAGTCAATTACATACCCCAAATATTTGATGTTGGTCATCGCAAATGAGCATTTGTTTATGTTCAGATACATCGATGTTGTTGGAGAGTGTTGATGACTTGTCAAAGCTGTTTGACATGCTCTTCCCACGATCGACTGAAAATCAAGATATCTTTGAGATAAACAATGACACATTTACCGATGAAAGGTCGTAGAAGGTCATCCACATATCTCATGAAGGTTGCAAGTGCATTGGTTAAACCAAAAGACATGAATAACCATTCAAACAATCCTTCCTTGGTCTTGAAAGTCATTTTCCATACATCGGTGGACTCGATTGGAATCTGGTGGTATCCCGACTTGAGGTTGAGTTTCGTAAAGAACTTATCACCTTTCAGATTGTCGATGAGTTCATCAATCCGTGAAAGAGGGTATATGTTCTTTACTGAAATTTTGTTGAGATATCGATAGTTGATGCACATGTGCCAAGTCCCGTCTTTTTTTGGAACTAAGACAATTGGACTTCCACAAGGAGAGGAGTTGGGGCGAAATATGACCCTTGTCGACCAAATCTTAGATTTGCATACAAATCTCTTCATTTTCGAAAATGGATCTTCTGTGAACATATGCGTTAGGTAATGAAGAACCAGGAACAAGTTCAATGGAGTGTTTTACCTGACGGTGTAGAGGTACTTCGTCTGGTGTTTGAAATATGTTCTTGTATTCCTTAAGAATGTTGTCGATCTGTTGTTGTCGGGAGCTGCGCTGGTCGGTGAGTCGTCTTGTTGCTGCAGTCTTCCTGGAATGTTGAGGCTTTATCATGACTAATGCGAACTTTTGAGCATGATTAATAAGCTTCTTTGTTTGTTTGGCATATATCGTAGCAACCAGTGATGTGGGTTGTCGCTCTGGTATGTCTACCATCGATTTTGGATTTTGACAATCACCTTTTGAGGTCGTGACTTATATGTACCGTGTTGATCCCATAGGTAGGGTTTACCGAATAGAGCGTCGGCTACTGAAAGCGGTACCACGTCACAGAGTATTTCATCTTCAAAGGATCAATGAAGTAAGCAAGTTTGCATTGTTGGGTGATCCTTAGTTCCTGCCCATCCTTCATCCAACCGAGATTGTAAGGCTGAGGATGCAGAGTGGTGACAAGACCTAATTTCTTCACAAGATCTTCAGAACGAAGTTCTTTTAGCTACCATTATCCACAATCTGATGTAATGGATTATTTTGAACCCATATTCGTGTATGGAATAGGCACTCTCATTCCTCCTCATCGACGATGGTAGAGGCTATCGAAGTGGTTGAGGCCGTTTTGATGCATCTGGATCAGATTCTATCAGGGTTTTGTCGGACAAGTTGGATGTCGACTATTTTGCCAAAAATGTCTTTCGAGCTTTGCATTCTGACGTATCATGCCATGTTGAACTGTGATAATCACACCATTTCTCGGTAGGGGCTTGTTTGTTGTGATCCCTCTTGTCTTTCCGAAAGTTCTTCTTTGGATGATCGGGCTTTGGCAGAGTCGGCTGAGAAGGATTCTTGAACTTGTCGGAGTCGGATGGTGACTTCTTGTTGGATGTTCGACTTGTTGGCTTGTTCACGAAACATATTGTTTCTTTCTGTTTAGCTTCAAGCTTTCTGATGTAATGAAATGCATCTGCAAGCGTGATGACAGTCAAAAGCTCCATCTCTTGCTGAATGTACGGGGATAAGCCACTGACGTACTTCATGACAAGCAATTTCTCTTCTTCTTGGACGCCAAGTCTAGCCATGAGTCGATAGAATTTGTCAGTGTAACTCTTTACGGACTGGTCTTTCCATTGCCTTAGTTGGTTCCACTTCTTATATTGTTGTTCAAGATACTTGGGCGGGTAGAACTCCTTTCGGACATATTCGACAAATTTTACTCATGTGTCGATGGGGCCTTCTTCTTTTTCCATCTTTGTCGATAGATTCTCCCACTAGCAGTGTATAGAGGTTGACATCTTCAAGGACGCAATGGTGATCTTTTCCGCTTCAGAGAGTTGATTCACCGCATAGTAAGATTCCAGTTTTTGTACCCAATTATCGATGGATTCCGCGTTAATCTTGCATTCAAGGTTTTGTATGTCCAGATTCATTTGCACTTTGAAGGGGCTGATTTTATTGAAGTGAGATCGCGTCCAGGATTCACCGGAGTTCGCAGTGACTCACATGAGAATCTCACTGAACTGGGCGAACATTTCAGTTTGCTGGCGAGCTAGTGCTTTTTCTATGAGTTGCTATGTCTCGTCAGTTGCATGTCTATTGTCTGCTTCTTCGGCTATCTTTTCTGAAGTCGAAAGAAGTGTTTGTTTGTGTTGATGAGTTTGTGAGCGTGTTTGAACAGGCATAACTTAAATAACTTCAATGGAAATGCTTATGTAACTTAAGTTCTGAACAATATCTTGCTCTGATACCAATGATCCAGGTTGTGCCCAGGTGCACGCTGGGGACAACAGTCGACTGCATGAGTCGAGCACTGTTATGGCAGAAGCATATAAGAAGAATCAACAAAGTAGGAAACACACTAGGTTGACAAGAAATATACATAGACAATATGCAAGAATTCAAACCAACATTAGAGGAAATTTCAACTCAAAATGGGCCTCCTAAGGAAAATTAATAAAATAATATTTATTAATTTTGGAGGAAGAAAATAAAAAACTACTTTTTTGTTTGTATTTTTGACATATCTCCCTATGTTTTTACTCAAAATTCGATTGGGAGAGCACGTTGGATGTGGAATTAAATTCTGCATCCAATGAGTACCCACTCGGCATACTTTTGATGGGCCCCTCTACCCCAAAAACAAGAAATACTTGATCCAACGAGCTCTCTCGATCGAAATTTGAGTAAAAACATGGGGAGATATGTCGAAAATACGAACAAAAAAAGTAGTTCTTTTTATGATACCTATCCCCAAATTTAGATTAAAAAATTGTTTAACAGGTGCTCCCTTTTTTAATTTTAAAGCATTTTGATTGGCTAATACATGATGACATGGAATTTGTATTATTTTTGGAAGGCCCATTTTGAATTGAAATTTCCTCTAATGTTTATTACTTCTGCGCCATGAAAGATGGAGGAATCAGATAGATATCTATATTACATAATGTACATGCTTATATAGGATGCCGAGACGTTTGGGTGACTACCTGCTACGTTCAGTTACAAAAGAAGTTATAACGGTTTAGAAGCTCAACTGTCGCAGAGCATGTTGGTATGTTGTATGTCGAGGTGAACCTGTTGAAGGGAAACTTGTCAAAGGCGAGCCTGTCAAGGGAGGCGAACCTGTCAGTTGCTGGTTGGATAAAAAAAGGTAGCAAAGTGTCAAATTCATAAGTGTCCTCAATGAGTTCACCATTGTCAAGTGAAACTTGAAAGACAAGTTTCTCTTAAATGTTCCTTTGATAAGGGACTCATGATGTGATTAAGAATATGCCACCCAAAAAAATTGAGATCAACCTAAGATATTAGGAGGAACAACACGATTTTCTAAAAAACTCATGTTAATGAGCATAACTTGAAACTACAACCTAAATTATTATTCATATGGTTTAGAACTACCTACTAAGCATGTAGAGTTATTTTACAAGCATATAATTGTAGCCTATAATTGTATGGCAAATGATGTAATATGAAAAATACATTACATAGAATATAACATGAAAAATCAAGCATTTGGTATTAATATCTTAGATAGCCTAGGTGAAATCAAGGAAGGGAATTTGAACAAATGTAGCCATAAGATTCAAGTAGGTCTCTGTTTATCTTTAACAATAGACACCATTAATTTAGATACCCAAATTAAGAAAATCACAAATATAGAAGTGTTAATCATGGCGAGGAAACTTTCATCAATCTATTACATATGGAAAATATAGGGCATTGTAAAACTGTGATGGTTGAAAGGAATGGACAATGAATGGTGCTAGATGTCAATGGGGTGAAGTTCTTCTTTGGTTAGGCTCAAAAATTTAGAACTCAAGGATTTAATAAGATGTTGAATGTTTGAAAGAAATGGCTTATTGGGATTTATGGAGCTCTTCGGTTTTAGGTTTGATATTGCTTATGAACCAAGTAAACAATATAACTTTATAATCTTGCATATAGAGAATGTACACCAAATATGCACGTGGGTCACAACTTTCAATAATGATAATAATGGTGAACCATAAATATCACCTTATATATTTGGAAAATGATTATCGTATAATCCAAACACATCCAAGTATAATAATTAGACGTCAACGTGTGAATAATGTCTTTATCAATCTGTTATATGTGCTAGTTTTCACTCACTGCCCATATAGGACCATTACTGGATTGACTTGGTACTTACACATACAATTTTCCATTTATATATTCTCCTGGGGTCTAACTATTGTAAAGAAAATTTCCTAATGGCTAGGGTTGGCCACCAATACACTGAAAGTAAGATATATGATCTAATTCCCTCAAGATTAATAGTCCAAGTACATTTGAGATATCATGTCAACAAGTAAACAAGAAAAAAATCATTGGATAGAGGTAAAGGAAGAAGGGGGACCTACTTTCAAAAGTTTTCTTTTCATTTCTCCCACTCGAGATTTGGCGTGCTCCACTCCAATTGTTTGAGACTTGCAAGAGGGAAAATCAACCTTCCTCAAATATTTATGATATCAATAAAAATACAAATCAAATCAGATGCATGGACATAATCATAAATAATCTTGGTTAATATGTTGAAGAGATTAGTATTCCTTAACCAACAAAGATTGAGTAATACACAATTTAGACATGAAGTTGGCAGATGGAAAGATTAGAAATTTCCATTAATAGAAAACAAGAATGAGATATGTATTACCTCACAAACATTACAACGCCTTTCAAAATCGTAGACCAGGTTTCTCTGCACCTTAACCATTCATGCCCCAAACTCCCAAATGCTTTGTCTTCCAATGGTGTATAAGGGAGAATTCATATAAAGGGGACGACTTCAACAACAAATGGAAATACTATCAAGGACATGTGTCATTGAGGTGAAATGGGGCATATAAGCACAAAAGAGTGGATAAATTCTTCTAACATAACTTTTGCAGAGTGTGTTCCCTCCTCTTGGTTCACCATATCCTCTTTTTATGTGTGTTTGGGATGGTTATGTTGGACTCACGATTGCAGTTAGACCAAAACCCGCAGGTATTAATCTCCACCACAATCGCCAGAGTTAGGATCTCGGGAGGCGATTAGTCCATGTCACGAAACTCACGGGAAGCGTTGAACCTAATGTCCAACAATATCCCCCCCAATGCGAGTCGGGTAAGTTTAGAACCCTTGACCTGTTTCTCTGGTACCATTTGTTGGAGTCACGATTGTCATTAGACCAAAACCCATAGGTATTAATCTCCGCCACAATCGCCAGAGTTAGGATCTCCAGAGGCGATTAGTCCCGTCACGAAACTCACTGGAAGCGTTGAACCCAATGTCCAACAGGTTAATATGGTTACCAAGTGGTTTGAGGAGTTGTAATTGAGGCCAACCAACTTAAAATTGATTTTTTTCATGAGTTTTCATGGTTTTATATATTTTTATTCAATTTTCTTATCCCAATAACCTTGCTCAAGGCTGAAGTGTGTGAGGCCTTGATTTTGCTTATAGTTCATGGATTTCAATGAGAAATGAATCAGATTGCCTCTTGAGGTTTTTAGCCATCATAAAGACTCATATGCAAGGATTCTTCCATGATGATAAGTATATATTTTACGATCATTCTTGGAGACTTGTGTGTGGTCTTTGGGAGGTCATCGCCACAAACATGGAAGTGCCAATTTGCACTATATAGATGCCCCCTATTGTCTAAGTTCAGAAGGGGAACTGATGGATGGAATACATTATAATTCTAAAGGAGAGAAGCCAATTGGTATCAAGGAAGAGGTTCATGGACATTGGCTCAAAAGGGTACTTGCACCAGAAATGAAAGTGTTAGAAATTTCTCTTCCCTAAAGCAAGCATACACATGTTGAGATGTAATAAAACATGGACACCAAATCAAATATTGTCATGTCCACAAATTTTTGCTATGGAACGCTACAAGGGACTAGGGATGCATTGGCTTGAGTCACCTGGTATAGTTCAAGAAAAATTAACAAGGTGATGAAGAGGGTAAAATATTTGCAAAGTTTGATGTTAGACACTAAGAGGGGGGGGGTGAATTAGTGTGAAGCCAATTTTATAACTTTTCTTAACTTGTCACAATTAACTACCAATTCATCATTCCATTATTCTACCAATCTCGTAATCAAAATATCTTTCACTTCATCATTCACATATCATAAGCATTTGAATCATCAAGAACCATAACACAAAAGAACACAACACCATATAATTTAGTAATCTTTTTGTATTAGTTTTGGTCCGGTTACAACTGTGAGGTAAAATCAGCACCTACTAATACAAAGAGCACCTACTCTTTATCCAGGACCTTGCCTGGTTTTCTTAGACCCTGCTAAGAAGGGTTTGAGGTATCCTAACCTCAAAAGCAAGACAAGCTTGCATTTACAATTAAAGCTCACTTTCACATCATTTCATCAATCACATCAACATTGTTGTAACACTGCTCATCAGTCATCTTGTTCATTTGTTCACTGCTTCCCAACAACCTCTGTACTCTAGTCATTGTCATATCATACCAACACTTGTCTCTAGTCCACTTCAGCACCTCTTCAAGGAGCATTCATCAACACTTCTTCATACAGTCACATTAACTCTTCATTCTGTCCACCGACATCATGTCTTTAGCTGTAGGTGCATCACTGCCATAAACTCACTGTCATATTCAATCTGTCAAGCATCTCACTGTGTAAGCACTGTTAATGTCATCAACCTGTCACTATCATTTGACATATCATATGAGACTGTTGTCATTGTCATATGAATGCCTGTCACTATCTTGTCAAGTCACTGTCAAGCTATCACATAGAGATGCTATAACTGCTGTAAGGTCAATTCAAGACTGGTGTACTTTATTCCCAAGCAAATATAGACCTTTTACAGGGCTAGAAATGACTGATAGACAACCAGGAACAAATGGCAACCTGTAGTGTTAATCATCTCATATAATACTCATAGTACATTATCTTCATCATCATGTTTATGTCTTCAAGGACAAGTCACTCATTTAGAGCCTATTGTTCAAACCTCAGTCATCTTACATTCACATCATAATCATATCATCATCATCAGTTATGCAACATCAAAGTGTATGGAGATGCAAAAACATGTGTCAACAAGGTTACCTCATCATGGTATCATGTACATCAATTATGATTATCAAAGCATCATCTTGAATGTAGTATAGGTATTCACACCTTACTGTATATACTGATCATCATGGCTTTATGCATACCTATCTATGTCACTGTTCATACCTAATCATCATGGCTTGCATCATAATAAGGTATTGCATTCTTCACCAAGGCTGTAGCAGCCTTATCCCTCTCTTCTTATCTTCAGTCAACTTATGAAGGTCTTCTTAAGCTGTCATAATTCATCTCAGTCCAATTATTCTTCTGTAGATGTCTTTGTCTTCAAACTGTTGGACATTCAATCATGTCAATTCTGTTGTTCATGTCTTCAACTGTCTACACATGTCAAAAGTCTGTTCATATCCATCAAGACAACTGCCTGTCACAATCTACTTGTCCATTGCATAATCATGTCACTTCTCAATCATCCTGTTCTGTCCTCTGCTCATAAATATATGTGCTTATGTCAACCTCATCAATTCTATCTGGTCATTTTTTAAAGTCTGTTCATTAAGATCATGTCACAGTTGTCGTCAAGTATTTGCCAAGCCACCACAGATTTTGTTCATTACTTCAAGTGTCTGCCTATTATTTCCATGTCAACAAGGTTTGCTCATGTTTGTCATATCAAAACAGTCTGATCATATTTGTCATATCAACAGTCTTCTTATGTCTGTCACATCAACATAGTATGCTCAAGTCATCAGGATTTGCTCTTTTCATGTCCAATCCAAAGGGGTATACAGGCATTTACAGCCCAGCCGAACTTACTCAGTAGCTTCCACAGTTAGCCCAGAGAAAGAGAAGAAAAAAAATTTCATAACGACTTTGGCTGCCATAGACCATAACCCCAACAATATATTTCTTCACTGTAGCTCCATTAGCAGGTCCACTCCCAAAATTAATGTCATCTTCTACCACCGAAATTCTACTTCATCATCTTACTGTGGCAAAGACATATCAGACTTCAAAAGCTTGTGTCTACTGCTTATAACTGCTCCCAAATTTAGGGCATCCACAAATTGGGGTTCCACCAAAAAACAAAAGGACTTTACTGCTACAAAAATTCGGGCTTGCAAACAAATTCAGCAAAAAAAAATTGCAGTCACTGCTCCTTCACCCGAAAAACAGTCTCCTTCACCCGAAAAACAGTCTGCTGCTCCCATATGCTGGTAAACACTAACCCCAAGCAAGCCCAAAATTGGGCTGCCAAAAAGAAAACATAGAATTTCTCTAAAAAAAAATCCGGGTCTGCTCCTTCTGCGGCTGCCTCAAAGACCCGAAAATCTCAGAGCTCATCCAAAATTTCACACATCAAAAATCAAAACATGATGGGATATTTATACTAATTTTCCATCAAAATTTTGAGCCGACCTGTCATAATTTTATTTATTTATTTTTAATTCAATTTTTTTTGTTTGGAGCCGACTTGAAAGGATGTTGTGGGTTATGTAATTTTCTTATTTTGTTCCATAAGCAAGGGTCTTAGGGTTTGTTGCATGTATTCATATTTGTTGTTAACCCACACTTCTTCATTTATCAAGGTCGCCACAAAATAGTCATCATTAGGGTTAGTTGTATGCAATCAAGTTTACCATGAGCAAGGCTTTCCTCCACATCATCAAGATGCCATCATCCCATATGCAAGAGTATGACCAAGGGCTATCAATGCTTCCTCATCTTCAAGGTGGGATTCTTCAAGTGCTTCTTCAACAAGCAAGGGCATGTTCATGGGTTCCATAACATGTCAAAGACCATACAAGGACACCTTCAACATACAAGAGCTCCATGACCTCAACAAGGGTTCCAAGGTCATCACCAACACAAAAGGCCCCCATCATGCATTCCTTCAGGTGACAGGGGTACAAGGACATTGTGATCAAGACAAGAGGGCTTCAAAGGACATTCCATGTGCAAGAGCATGCATGACCAAGATCCCCATCATCCATAAGCAACTAAGTGTCCAAGTGTCATCATACCATCATATAAGTGGGTTCAAGATCTTGCTTATGCCGTAGGACCATCTCCAAGGGTTCTAAGACTCCATATGACCACTTCATCTTCATCAAGAGTACAAGGACCTTTAAACCATCAATTGTGGGTCCAAGGACCTCTTCAAGGTTTCTTCATCAAGTAAGAAGCTTCATAGGCTTCTGCAACCATCTTAACCACGCAAGGGGACCTCCAAGGGTCAGGATCCATCATGACATCACCTGTGGGGTTTCTAGTCCTTCTCTTAGGGTATCATGACACCATCAGAGCATGAATGACCATAGAATGGGTCATTAATTCTTCTCCATCGTCTACCAAGGCTTCAGGACCATCTCTAGGGTCTTCAACATCATTAGTAGGGTCTTCAACATCTTCAACAAAGTGGTGGCTTCAAGATCCAGCCTTGTGGGTACAGGGACCTTGTCAACTAGGTACAAGGTGCTTCAACGCACAAACCCACGTTGTAAGGGATCCAAAGCACTACAAGGTGCAAACCCACTTTGTAAGGGGTCAAGGCACCACAGGTGGGACTTGGTGGCATCAATGACATCCTTTGGGGCCACTGCAAGTCCATGTTGGTATCAATGACAATTTCATCAACATTTGATGCTAAACTAGTAAAATAATTTAATATTGGGGAGATGTGGTTATGGAATTGAAATGTATGAGCTCCAATTTTTATTATTATTAATGCAATATTTGATTACTTTGGAAAATGAGGGTGTTTAGGAAGGTGAAGGGGACCCATATGAGATGTTTCCACTCAAGGAATCTGCAAAAAGCAGTTTAAAGTAGGAAAAGCAATAGGAATGTGGAAAGTCAGAAGTTTCCATATTTTTGCAGAGAAAGGATTAGTAATTGAGAAAAAAAAGTAAGGAATCTCAGGAAAGCTACATGCCCTAAATTTATCCAAGGAAAACACACTTGATGAGAGAGAGTGGGTCCACATGTGCCAATAACGTACCAGAGATATTCTTTCCTAAAATAATTAATTTTTTTATTATTATTTTATTATTTTCATGAGAAGTTTATAAAAGGAGGCTAAACACTCCATTTCACATCTTTTGGTCATTTTTATTTTCATTGGAGAGCTCTGTTCTTTTCATAGCATTGGGACATGTGCCCCTTTGCAACCAATAAACTAGTTGGGAGATTGTGAAGCCATTCCAGCTAATGATTGAGGATTTGGGCATCATTTCCATATCATTGAGCTTAATTGTAGAAATAGAATAGGATTTCATATGTTATGCAACATAGTGGTGTGTTTTGGTTTGAAGTTTGGAGTTGGCAAATGTAGTAGCTTCCAGTTTGGTGAATTCATAGTTGCTTGTTTCTAGTGTGTTGGTACTGTTAAAGGTGGCACACTTACATGGAAGAGTGGATTCTCCGAAGCATCCATTTAACCATTATACTTCTACAACAGGTTGTGGTCACTCCTTATAGTTTGAATCACAGATCTGGAGTTGAATCATTTCCAAGAGAGTCAACATACATGCAGGGAAATGCATTGGATTGAAGTCAATCTTCCTATCTCTCTTCCTGCACTTATTAAGCTCCTCATTCTTAGTTTCTTCTTGATGTCGTTGCTGCAAATGAATCCACATATATGTATTTGATTTACTTTCTACATAAACAATAATAAAGTATGCCATTCCCATTGAGTCTATTCCATTTCCAGTGTTTATGTTCACCTACGCTTGAATCATTGGAAAGTTTGACTAGTCTCGGGATTGGACAAAACAAATTGTATTCTATGGTTCCAAATATCTTTCTAATTGTTGTTGTAGTTAAATTAAATATATATGAACCCATCCCAAGAACCAAACCTGAAAATCGCGAGTCTTAGGTGCCATTAGGAATCATTTGGAAATATGGAATTTTACCTTCCTAAAAGTTGAGTTTGCACCTACTTAAGCATTTCCACTTTCTGTGTCGAACTCAAGTCAATATCCATAATTTTAATATATATGACCCTGATATTTAGTTACTTCTAGTGATGTATCATAATTCGTTGGGCTTCCACTGAAGTCTTGGGGTTATTGCCTTGAATCCTTTGGTTTAGCCAAAGGAGTCTACCTAGACGTGACGTACCCAGAAAATGTGCTCACTGTCGAAATTAAGGATAGATCCACCTTCTTCCAAGCCTTGTTGTAGGTTGTCTTGAGTGTTTTACAAACCCTATATTCCCTCCTTGAGACATTAGTAAATGCATAAAAGTGTTTAGGAACAATTTGGTAGAAGACTAGTTTTGAATTGTCAATTTCTAGCTAGTCATGGTGTGGGGTTAAGAGTACAAGCAAACTATTTGTGAAAAGTCCCAAATCAGAAATGCATAAGTCTGACATCCAACCCTTCATATCATACCTAAAAATTTTCATAACATATGTTTCAAACCATTCCTTGCGGGCTGCACTATCTAAATCATATTCCAAGCATGTCTCCTTGTGCTTGTTTGGAGCAAAAACACCTAGTCTTGAGGAATTTTGATTTCTTGAGTTATGAGTTGAGTTAATATTCCAAAATATCTCTAATTTCATATTGGGAATATTACAAATACCCTATGTATCCATGATGTGCATAATATGCAAAATCATTGCCACAAAAGAGTACACGATGGATCCATGGAGTATATATAAAATGCTAGGCCATGGCCACAATAATGAAACACAGTGGATTCATGTCAAAAATATCATAACCATGAATAATTTCATAGTGGATCCATGTCTTAGTATATATATGAGGAGAATAAGTGTAACTGAAATGAGGACAAACCAATTCTCCAAGTAGTACCAATGTGAGATAGTGTATGGTATAGTCTTGTGCAATTCCAACGATACCAAAATGAAGAAGTGTTGTAGTTGGCCCATGGTATTCCATCCAAACCGACAAAAGGCATGAGATTTGACCATGTGAATATATGATCTGGAGTTCAACATGGAGAACATCATTTTTTTATCAGCCATTGATGTAAAATGTTAACAAACACGAGACAACCCATCGATAATGATAATGGGTCCCAAGTTTTCTAGTACATTCTAACAAGCGCAAATAAAGGTATTGGAGTCGAACACTTGTAAAATATATCAAGCATGAGACATTGATGTATTCCCACACTTGATAACAGAACTTGCCAATAATGACTACAAACCCCAAGGTACTATATAATAATCTCTAAATCCCATTCCTAGAGCAATATGTGTTGGAGTCGATGAAAAGAGATATGTTGGAAGGGGATCATTAGGGCATCCTCCATCAACCAAGATGAGGAAGTATCGGGAACTAATTTGACTTAGGAATGACTTAGAAATATTTTTGTAAGGAAAACCATGGAGTATGTCACTTTCATGCACTAGATGTGAATATCACACCAAAGAGACCCTCTAAGAAATAACCAATAAGAAAAGCCATTGATAGAGGCAAGAACTTCCACCAAATGAGAAAAATGAAATCCAAAGTACAACACGAATCCCAAAATTTAAATAAAAGTCTTGACATCAAACATTCAAGAAACCACTCAATCAGTGACCATTGATCAAATGTCATCTACTAAGTACAAGGTAACTTATCAATGATGTAAATAGGTTCAGGGTGCTACTACTCTATGTCAAAATCTTAGAGCAATGAGTCTTCGTCGATGAGACATGACCCACCAGTGAGAAGTCAATGGGGGCCTTCCACACTAGCATGAATACAAACATTGGTTATGATGACACATACTGAGAACTACTTGACAATAGGGAATGTTGACATGCAAAATCAAGGAAATTGGGGAATGACTGGCATAGGCTAGGACAATCCTTGAAAATTGGCCATGACACAATAGTGACTTGGGAAGAAATTGCCACAAAGGGAACAAAGATATAAATATGTAATGCAAAATACATTAACATATTCTCCATACCGATTAGAAGAGTAACCAATCATAGGAGTATAAATTCTAGTATCATGATTCAATTTCGAAGGCCGTACTAAGACAATTTTCTTAGTAGACTTAAGACTAGTGTTTTGTTCAATGGTGACATCACTTTCTACCACAATATAACAGATATTCCAAATATTTTCCCCATCTGTTTTTAATATTTTATATATTTTTTCTTCTTCATATTATAAATCTTGAAAAAAAATTAAAAAGGCCATATTACAATGGAAGAAATGAGTGTTGTAAGGCACGCAACCATATGTTCCAAACGCATGGAGCAGACTTATGCAAAAAAAAATGAAAAAAAGGTGATGGGAAAGAGGTGGACACTTAGCAGCATGTTTCTTCCAAGGATATTGTCTAGAATGCTAATGTAACAAATGCAAGTGACGAGCAACATAATGAATGCAATGGTAGTATGAAAGTTTCAACAAAGCACTAGGTATAGCTATGCAAGTATCCATAAGCAAAGAAAAATGCATAATTAACAAAATGTTAGCCTTATAGGGAATGTTTAGAAATAGATGAGGAAAAGAAGCATCTGACTTCTTCTCAAAGTGATGGTAAAACTAAAAAGGCTCACAATCCTATGAGAAAAACTCAGTATGGGCACCAAAATGGCAAGAGGGTGTTGACTACGATGTCCCATGTTAGGTATGATCTTCTACCAGACTGGTGCAAGTTGTAGATAGAGATGGTCGATGCACTAATATCCAACAAGTTCGACCCTATGGAAAATTCAGGTGGGAAAATGTTCAAATGCATTGTAACAAAGGGGAGTCACAAACCTATATGCAAGTTTCTAAATAAACCTGCCCAAATAAATCAATGTGTAGAGAATGATCCCTAAGCAACCATGAATCTAGCTTAATCCTATATCCAAGAAACCGCATTATTGTGATCATATCTAAAAAATATGAAAAGAAAGATCTCATACATGTCACTTTGGTAGGGATATTTTCAACTTCAATGTCTTCAACCATATTTATTACAAAGGCATAGTCTACCAGTGAAGACTCAAGAGTGCAAAGGCTTGAGGACTGTTGGAGGAGCTAGTCGGTGAGCTGACTAGTCGAATAGTCGACTAATCGGAGATTAGGTCAGTTGCATAAGTCGTATCGGCTGATCGAACTGACAGGTAGTTACTTGTAACCATTTGTAATCATATATATTAGGCTGTTGAGCCAGATGAGAACTTGGTTTAGTTCTTGTGTATGTATGGGCCCTCATGTAGTGCTATAATATAATCTGTTACTTCATTACCTATTCTTGTCTCTTGTGTCTGTTATGTTTATATGTTTTTATGTGTATTATTGGTAACCATATGTGATCTGTGAGATCACAACATTGGTTCCGTTGCCGGTAGTACAATATATGGACGTAATGACCATAAGCAGATGATATCAGAGCAAGAGATTAAGAATTGGTGGGAGCGTAAGATAGAAAATTATTTGCAGAACTACGCAAGGAGAAACAGATTGACCATTGCTCAGGCGAAGGAGAAATTCTTCACTGAAACACATGAGAAGTTTGTAGAGTCGGTACCTCAGCTTTTGAAAAAACTTATGGATGAAAAAACCGGAAGCAACTAAAGACCAATAGTTACTGGAGAAACTGATTCGAGGCGGATGAACAAACCTGTCAGAGTGGTTTGGAAAGATCACAAACGAATTTTGCGAAGAACAACTTGTTGGAGGAAAGAGTTTCGGTCAAAATTATTGAGAAAAGGTTTTATACAGACCTCACCGAGTGGTTCCTTTGCTCCTTACCGACCCTTTTGTTCAAATTCCTAATCGAGAAGGGAATGGGCCATATCGTAGAGCCGCGTCCATCACTACACGAACCGCCACCAAATTCTAACTGAGCGAAGAAACAGAAGAAGTGGGAAAAATTCATTACCGAAAGGGAGTGGGATTATTTCCTAAGAAAATAAACAAAACTATTTGAGCTTTCTAAAGCATTGGGTAGGCTATGGGGGGGTAGATGGTCATGTGTCAGGGTAGGGTAAAAAGGATTCTAGTCGACTAAAGAAAATACCATCACCAGCAATGAAAATTCGACCTAAGAAGGAAATCGAATGGACAGTGACACATAAAGGTACGTCGGACTTGCATAAGTTAGAAAGAGAGAAGAGGCAGAAAAGAAGGGAAGAAAGAAGAGAGCAGGCTATAGCGCTGCAAAGAGGGATGACTATTGGGGTGACATAACAAGGAAATCCGCTAGTGTCGGGTCATGACTGACAGGAAGAAGGCGTGGATGAAGAGGCATCACCCATGGAAGAAGACTTGTGGATAGAGCAGCGAGAAACTTTCCAATTAGAAATTCCCTAGGAGGTAAGACCTCTATCTTCGACGAATCTGAGTACCCAAATTCAGGCCATTATCGAAGAGGACCTGAGACTAAGAGCTAGTGAGTTTGGTATATGGAGCCAACTAGACGACGAATTAAATGATGATAATCATCTAGTAATCCATCGACCAGAGGAAGGAAATTGGATA
Source organism: Pseudotsuga menziesii (assembly GCA_001517045.1). Taxonomy (NCBI): domain Eukaryota; kingdom Viridiplantae; phylum Streptophyta; class Pinopsida; order Pinales; family Pinaceae; genus Pseudotsuga; species Pseudotsuga menziesii. Next base: position 529,942 of record LPNX010731657.1, on the reverse strand, counting down.
ACACTGTAGGCATACCCTTCCAACCGAAGTGTTCACTTACTCTACCCGACAGATGAAGGAGCACCCCCCTGCCAAACACATATTTACAAGAAACAGAACAGTCAGACCTGCAAACACATCAGTGCAGCTAGACATCTACAGAAGAAGTCGACCCAAACCGACTGCTAATCGGAGAAGAAACGACAAACAAAACAACCGACGGGAACAAAAGTTTCGTCGACAGCAGCTGTGAAGAAAGAGATACGTAGAATATCCCACGACCACCCCCACCACCATTGCCGCCACCGCCACCTCCTGGAGGAGACACTGACACCGACATGGGTCATGTTACCACCTAAGTTGTACTTAGTGGTTTTTTATCAAGTGAACCTGGTGAACCAGATAAGG
>LPNX010731657.1:316086-529344 GCA_001517045.1 Pseudotsuga menziesii | reverse complement strand
CAATTATTGATTATTTTAATTAATAAATTGATGAATAATGGAGCAAATCCAAAATCAATAAATCAGTGGATTCTCAGCCGATTTGATTGAAATCAGTCAGGTCTGAAGCAGATTGACTGGATCTGACAAATCCTTGACTGAAGGAGGCGATCAAATCAGATCCAGAGTTGATCTTGAGCATCCTTTATGGAGAATTTCGCCCTCCCTCTCTCCTCAACACGTTTTGGCTCATCTGGATGAGTTTTGGGCCGATGTGTCAGTGTATGGGTTTATGTGTCAGCCAGATCAGGCCCCCGGTTGACAAGTAGGCTCAGTTCAGGCTCAGTTCTGCATTGATGAACTCTCCATCAGTTGATTTCACTTTATTCCATGAGGAATTGTGCCCCCCCTGGGCTAGATGGCCTGCAAATTGTATATATCCTGCTTGAGGCTCCCTCTTCCAAGCTAGTTAGAGCTGCACTGAAGGGCTTGCCATTGTAATACTGTTGTAATCTTTTGATTGTTGAAATAAAGAAGATTTGGAGGCTAAATGGTGTAATGCTCTCATATGTGTGGATTAAGCATTGTCTTACGGCTATTGATGTTGCCAGCTTTTCTCTCAATTTCTGCATCTGAACCCTATCTGGCTTGAACGATTCAACTGAATCAATAGGAGTATAGTTGGGCAAGTAAGGTTACTTTTTTTTCTTATATCTCATAGAATATATGTTAGAAGATCTTGATTATACATGTTTAATAAGTTTATTTGCATGTAATCCTTGTTTCTTTTTCATATATATATCCAGATCTCATGAGGTTTCGTGTAGGATTGTGTGTTTAGCTTTCAGGTAGCAAGGATTGGACGAGCTGTGGATATAAGAATTGGACGAGCTGTGGATCTAGTTTGACTCCACTACACATCCAAATTTTTGTGAAGACATTGCCCCTCTACATTCCACTAACAAGTTTCCTCTGCAGATCTGCTTCAACAACAAGCACCTTTCTTCCCCTTTCTCTCCTTTAAAATCTAAATTTTTCCTCAAATCGGTTACTTAAAAGGTTTCTTATTACTCTGATATATCTTGATATGAAAAATACACATAGATATAATCAGTAAGATCCCTCCCAAATTCTAGATCTTAGTTTTGTTTTGCACCTAAAGTTCAATTTCAAGAGATCTAGCTAAAAGTACCTTATTTTCGCAAGCAATTTAGTGAAAATTCATAGCTTGCTGTTAAGGTAGTTTCATTTGCTGTTCGATAAGTTTAATATTCTGCAATATCAATGGAATTTAATTGGCTGCACAAACAGTAAGCCAAGATCCCAAGGAAAACTTGCTTTCCTTGGTTCCTTGTTCGTTGTTTTAGCTAGTTTAACCGCATTATTTTTGAGATAAAGTAGGCTGATCCAAAGGTACTCTTAAAGTGACTTTGGGCATATGTTATTCTAACTTGATCTCTGTCCTTTAACAGGTCTGACAGAAAGAAAAGGAAGCTGCTGTCCCAAGTGGTCTCAGGAGCGTTCAAATCCCCCCAGGGGTCTCCCTTTTCACCAAAAAAAATCTTAATTGTTTTGCAAAATTGTAAAAACTTGGTTTCAGCCTGTATAAGGACCAAGAAAGTTCTTATTTATCAATTCTTTGATATTGTAACCGCTGTAATAAAATCATTTTTGGAATAGGCTCTTTCGAGCCCATTCCCCATCCCCCCTGGGGGGATTCGGGTCAGTGCCCTTTTCGTCGTTTTCTGTTTATTTCATTTTTACTAGAATTTATCTGATTTGCAGGGTAGTATACTTGATCTTGTTATTAATTCCATACTCTATATCTCACATTTCAAAGTAATCGTAATACTCACCCCACGATTTCCTGATTGACCCGAAAGGGGAAAGAGATTCGTGGTAGGATTAATTAAGAAATCTGAATTGCGTATCTTTTTGCTTTCTTCTACATTTTGTTTATAAGCAACTATAAAATTTACCCCTCCTCGATTCCCCGATTGAGATCCACTTGGATCGAAAGAGGTTCTTGGAGGTTTTTCTTTTAAACAAGAACATCAGTTTAAAACTTACTAAAATCGACAAGACTCCAGTGCGTATACTCTGCACTTGGCTGTGGTTCGTCCGATCAGTCAAGCTGTATCAAAAGCACTTGGGTGACTAGCATAATTAGGACTCACCCTCCCCAATTGACAAACCATCAGGTGAAAATCCAACACCTCGATCAAACCTTTACGGTGGCAAAATACCCAAAGGAAGCGGGAACTTCTGAAAAGCGACCTCGGGGCGCCGATTTCTGTCACACCCTAACGGGTGAGTTATGAACAATAGCCCCAGAGACTCCATTTCAGCCCACATATTCCTTGCGGGTAGCCGTGAAGGTTTTGTTTTGGACATACTCCAAGTACTCTTGGGTATATCTGGAGTCCCCCCTTAGCCTAATTTAATCAATTCATACTTCAATTTTAACTTAAAACATACCAAGATGCAATCGCAAAACATCCACTCCAAGCACATGCAAGCACATTGATCTTATTTATTTGACTCCATTCTAAGGCACTGGTCATTTTTGCTTTATATATATATATTGTGTATCAGCTGTGTGCTTTCGTGTGTTTATCTTCGTATCTTGTCATCTTTAATTGTCTATAGTTAAAATATTCAAACTCCTAAGTAACTGATTTAGTTTAACATCACCACATTAAGAAATCATCCTTAGTAACTTAATAGGGTCTACCCCCCTTGGCTTCGTTAGGAGTTGAGCCTAAACGGAGGAGTCAAGAACAAGGTGAAAGCCTTGACTCGAGACTTGCCCCCAAGGACACACCGAGTGGCTTGAAGATTTCTGCCACGTGACCCCGGGGTGTGAAAAGGCGGCAACACCTTTTGGCGCCGGTGCCGGGGGTAAATCTTTTTATTCCTGAGTACGACTTAGCTTAACTTTTTTCTAAACAACTAAAAAGATAAAAAACTTTTGATTGATCTAGTCTTTAAAAAACATAAAAATTAAAGCTCGATCCATCTGGCGACTCCACTGTCTAACATCCCTTCAGGAATTTCTACCCAAAGAAACTGCCGACAATTATTCAATCCTCTCCTTGATGATGAAAGGTTTATTAGGGAAAGATTGAATATGCAGACTTCTCGTAGAAACCTTGAAGATTTAGGAGACCAATCCCTCTCAGATATCCATCACATATTTGTAGAGAGTCATGTTCACTAATCTCAAGAAATGACGGAATTTTACAAACCCCTTGACTTTTCTCAGATAGCAGGTAGTCCTCATTACATTCCGAATGATGCTATCAAGAAGCTCCCCAGGTTTGAGGGAAATAATGCTACCACTGTCAAGACTCATCTCCGAAAGTTTGAAAGGCACCTAGTTAGTTACTGCGATAATGTTTCCTCTAACCATGAAGATATCAAAATGAAGCTCTTTGCTTTATCCTTAGAGGATGATGCTGCAGAATGGTATGAAAACCTTAGTGATGATTCATATAAAACCCTTAATGAATTCCTAGAAGGTTTTAAGAAGAAATGGGGGGGAAATAAAGAACCAAGACATCTGCTTGCTGCCCTCCATAACATAAAGAAGATGGAGAATGAAACCATTGATGAATTTAATACTAAGTTCAGGCGTGTGGTTGCGGACCTCCCTAGAGAAATCAAACCAAGGGATTCCTCCATCCTCATATATTACATCGAAGCTTTCACTGGTGATTTGAGGTACCAGTTAAGGGACAAAGAGCCAGCCGATCTAAAAACTGCTCAGGAATTGGCCGAGAAAATAGAAAGGAATATGCAGTCTTCGGGCAAATCCAACATTCCAGGTTACACTAGGGGAAACACTTCGTACAACAAAGAGAACGGAAAGGCCATTGAATTAGAGGAAAAGGAAACCTCTAAAGACCCCATGGAAAAGATAATTAGCATGTTTGAAAAAGTGATGACTAGTCAGGACCAATTCATGACAAACCAATCTGTGCAATTGAATAAAATCCAAAACAGAATAGTCACACTGGAGAGAAATAGTGGACCTAGGAATTTTCAGCCAAAACAGAATCAAGTGTATCAAAAGAAGTTTCCTCAGCAAGAGCCTAGGATTCCAAACCAGTTAGACTCAACTAACCTGGTAGATGAAGTAATTCCATGGTGTAGATCTTGTGAGCAATTCCACCCAGAAAGCACTTGTTATGTTGCAAATCAAGTCATGGAACATGAGCTTCTCGAGGTCAGTAATGAGGAAACAAATTCAAGCGAGCCTGATCATATATACATGGTAGGCCAGGCCTACCCTTTGTCACCATCTAAACAGTACAAGCCTGAGGATGAAACCATTGCAGAATCTTATAGTGAAAATTATGATGAAAACTGTAATATACATGATGGGACTCCTATGTGTTCTCCATATAATGATGACAGTCTAGAAGGTTTACTACCTTGTGACCTTTTCTCTGAAGAAGATGAGTATGAAAATGAGGACAAGTATAGCTTGGAGCATGATACAAGTGACGAAGACTCCCTTATCATTGACAAAGATATTGATGAGGAGTCCTGGACATTCATGGAAAATCCGGTCTATGACATGAATAAAGAGGAAAATAATGAACCAAAAACTTTTGATTGTTTTGTTGATTTTTCTATCTATGGCATATCTAAAGGAGAGAGCATGGACCATGTGGCCTTGGAAAACTTTGATATCAAAAGGGAGCATGCAATTTATCCACATGATCAGTCTGAGCCATATATCAGTATCAGTAATGAAGACAAAGAAAACTTGATATCGAAACCTGATATCAGCAATGGGGAATCCATCACATCTAACATAGATGATGGTGATGACTATTGGGATTTTTGTGGATATCTTTTTAAGAATCCTATCTATGCTATATCCAGCGAGGGGAGTGTCTATTTAGAGATTTGTGGAAGTCCAATCTACTATAATTCCATAGAGGGAAGCATGAATCTGGAGACCTTGGAAAATCCTAGTATGGAAAAGCAGCATTCAAAACTCTTATATGATCATTCAGAGTCATATCATGCAGAGCCGCACAAGGATATCGGTAATGAAGACATGGAGAAGCAGTGTTGTGAAAAGACGGATGTGATGCAGTTATTAGAATATCAGTCTCAACTATCATCTTCACATATAGAGTTTTCTCATGACTTGGAGCTGCTTCGGGCTTATACAGTGAATTATCATCCGGTAAGCCTTGATGATCAGTATGATGGTGTAGTCAATCTGCCTCATCATTCCAATTTGTACATCAACCCTATCCAGTCATGGATAGAAGCAGCCTGTGCAAGCACTTACCAGTTTGGGAGGAAGTTTGGCTACATTATTCATGCCTATGATTTCCCATCCATCCCGCCCCTTCTGGATCATCACGCAGGTTTGCATTTTCTGAATAAAGTATCCTTACTTTGGAAGGTAACCAAAGGCAAGGATTTTTTTTTTATGTTAATAAAATTCTTAGGTGGTTACATTGGATTGTTGATTACACTTAACCCTTTTTATGTCATGCTTAGAGTAGGAAAATAAGCTCCTTGAAAGAGAGCATTTATTTTCTGCATTTCTATTTTATACTTAGTGATAATAAAACTTTGCTTCTTTTAGTTAGTTACATTTATTTTGTTTAAATAAATCAGCTTAATGGTTCATTTGGTTTTTTATAAACCTTGTGCTACTGAGGTTTTTCTTGTCAAGTTGAGATGTTTTTACAGGGTATATCAACCAGAGATTCTGGTGTTCTCGTATCCTCTCCTTGCCTCAAAGACCAGATCGAGCACACGTCCCACAGTTGGAGCCAGAATGTTACCACCTAAGTTGTACTTAGTGGTTTTTTATCAAGTGAACCTGGTGAATCAGACAAGGATAACTTGTTCGGACTTTAGAAGACCTGTGAAAGTACTTCTGGGAAGTGCTTGTTGTATTATATCACATGTTCATACCCCATGGGGGAATTGTAATAAATGTTCTAGCATGATAGTGTCTGTAAAAGACTCAGTCGCTTAGACTTTATTTGTCAATCCGATCAGCCCAGGGTTTTTTTCTCCCTTGGTTATTATTGGTTGTTGAATAAACGACTGATAATTTCTGAGTTTTTCACTCCATACCTCCAAAGTTGGGGTGGTCGGCTTAGCATTTAGGCCTATTGAGGTTATTAGAGTCTATGTGTCAATGTATAAACATGCTAGACATCATTTTTGAGTCATATGAACATGTCTAAGTCCCCCTAGGTGTTTTTCAATTTTTCAATTTTTCAGTTTTTTTAGTGTTTTTTATTAAAATTTAATTTTTCCAAAACTTAGGCTATTTTTTAATAGTTTAATTGGAAAAATTGATTTTGTAATAAAAGTGGGCCAAATAATTAGTTTCAGTCATGTAGGTGCTCATTTTCAAGCTAAGAGCACCATGTAAACCCATGGACCCACTATTTCCTAGTTTTGAGTGAGTTTCCATCACTCAGGTCAGAAAGCCCCAAAAATCAATTATTGATTATTTTAATTAATAAATTGATGAATAATTGAGCAAATCCAAAATCAATAAATTAGTGGATTCTCAGCCGATTTGATTGATTAGTCAGATCTAAAGCAGATTGACTGGATCTGACAAATCCTTGACTGAAGGAGGTGATCAAATCAGATCCAGAGTTGATCTTGAGCATCCTTTATGGGAAATTTCGCCCTACCTCTCTCCTCAACACGTTTTGGCTCATCTGGATGAGTTTTGGGCCGATGTGTCAGTGTATGGGTTGATGGGTCAGCTAGATCAGGCCCTCGGTTGACAAGTAGGCTCAGTTCAGCCTCAGTTCTGCATTGATGAACTCTCCATCAGTTGATTTCACTTGATTCCATGAGGAATTTCGCCCCCCCTGGGCTAGATGGCCTGCAAATTGTATATACCCTTCTTGAGGCTCCCTCTTCCAAGCTAGTTAGAGCTGGACTGAAGGGCTTGCCATTGTAATACTGTTGTAATCTTTCGATTGTTGAAATAAAGAATCTTTGGAGGCTAAATGGTGTAATGCTCTCATATGTGTGGATTAAGCATTGTCTTACGGCTATTGATGTTGCCGGCTTTTCTCTCAATTTCTGCATCTGAACCCTGTCTGGCTTGAACGATTCAGTTGAATCAATAGGAGTATAGTTGGGAAAGTAAGGTTACTTGTTTTTCTTATATCTCATAGAATATATGTTGGAAGATCTTGATTATACATGTTTAATAAGTTTATTTGCATGTAATCCTTGTTTCTTTTTCATATATATATCCAGATCTCATGAGGTTTCGTGCAGGATTGTGTGTTTAGCTTTCAGGTAGCAAGGATTGGATGAGCTTTGGATCTAAGGATTGGACGAGCTGTGGATCTAGTTTTAATCCACTACGCATCCAAATTTTTGTGAAGACATTGCCCCTCTACATTCCACTAACAAGTTTCCTCTGCAGATCTACTTCAACAACAAGCACCTTTCTTCCCCTTTCTCTCCTTTAAAATCTAAATTTTTCCTCAAATCGGTTACTTAAAAGGTTTCTTATTACTATGATCTATCTCGCTAAGAAAAATACACATAGATATAATCAGTAATATCCTTCCCAAATTCTAGATCTTAGTTTTGTTTTGCACTTAAAGTTCAATTTCAAGAGATCTAGCTAAAAGTACCTTATTTTTGCAAGTAATTTAGTGAAAATTCATAGCTTGCTGTTAAGGTAGTTTCATTTGCTGTTCGATAAGTTTAATATTATGCAATATCAGTGCAATTTAATTGGCTGCACAAACAGTAATCCAAGATCCCAAGGAAATCTTGCTTTCCTTGGTTCGTTGTTCGTTGTTTTAGCTAGTTTAACCGCATTATTTTTGAGATAAAGTAGGCTGATGCAAAGGTAATATTAAAGTGCCTTTGGGAATATGTTATTCTAACTTGATTGCTATCCTTTAGCAGGTCTGACAGAAAGAAAAGGAAGCTGCTGTCCAAAGTGGTCTCAGGAGCGTTCAAATCCCCCCAGGAGTCTCCCTTTTCGCCAAAAACAATCTTAATTGTTTTGAAAAATTGTAAAAACTTGGTTTCAGCCTGTATAAGGACCAAGAAAGTTCTTATTTATCAGTTCTTTGATATTGTAACCGCTGTAACAAAATCATTTTTGGAATAGGCTCTTTCGAGCCCATTCCCCTTCCCCCCTGGGGGGATTCGCGTCGGTGCCCTTTTCGTCATTTTCTGCTTATTTCATTTTTACTAGAATTGATCTGATTTGTAGGGTAGTATACTTGATCTTGTTATTAATTCCATACTCCATATCTCACATTTCAAAGTAATCGTAATACTCAGCCCACGATTTCCCGATTGACTTGAAAGGGGAAAGAGATTCATGGTAGGATTAATTAAGAAATATGAATTGTGTATCTTTTTGATTTCTTCTACATTTGGTTTATAAGAAACTATAAAATTTACCCCTCTTTGATTCCCCTATTGAGATCCACTTGGATCGAAAGAGGTTCTTGGAGGCTTTTCTTTTAAACAAGAACATCTAGTTTAAAACTTACTAAAATCGACAAGACTCCAGTGCGTATACTCTGCACTTGGCTGTGGTTCGTCCGATCAGCCAAGTTGTATCAAAAGCACTTGGGTGACTAGCATAATTAGGACTCACCCTCCCCAATTGACAAACCATCAGGTGAAAATCCAACACCTCGATCAAACCTTTACGGTGGAAAAATACCCAAAGGAAGCAGGAACTTCTGAAAAGCGACCTTGGGGCGCCGATCTCTGTCACACCCTAATGGGTGCGTTACGAACAATAGCCCCAAAGACTCCATTTCAGCCCACATATTCCTTGCGGGTAGCCGTGAAGGTTTTGTTTTGGACATACTCCAAGTACTCTTGGGTATATCTGGAGTCCCCCCTTAGCCTAATTTAATCAATTCATACTTCAATTTTAACTTAAAACATACCAAGATGCAATCGCAAAACATCCACTCCAAGCACATGCAAGCACATTGATCTTATTGATTTGACTCCATTCTAAGGCACTGGTCATTTTTGCTTTATATATATATATTGTGTATCAGCTGTGTTCTTTTGTGTGTTTATCTTCGTATCTTGTCATATTTAATTGTCTATAGTTAAAATATTCAAACTCCTAAGTAACTGATTCAGTTTAACATCACCACACTAAGAAATCATCCTTAGTAACTTAATAGGGTCTACCCCCCTTGGCTTCGTTAGGAGTTGAGCCTAAACGGAGGAGTCAAGAACAAGGTGATAGCCTTGACTCGAGACTTGCCCCCAAGGACACACCGAGTGGCTTGAAAATTTCTGCCACGTGACCCAGGTGTGTGAAAAGGCGGCAATAGGTCACAGATCAACACATATCCCCCTCTATGAGAGTGATGAAGAACCTAGAGGACATTGATTCGTCTGCGAGTCAATATGGGAGGCAAATCAAGTTACGGTCGAAGAACGGCAGATGGCACAGTTCACGGATGCTTTACGAAAAATAGCACTGACTTGGTATATGATGTATATCGAGAGAACTCCCCAAGCATCCAAAACTGACATTAAGGCATAATTCTTATCTTTCTTTAAAACACCAGATGCAAAACATCTGGCAGCCAAAAAGCTGAAAACAACATCTCAGAAACCAGCAGAGTCCATCTGGGAATATGATAAGCGATGGAAAGACCTCCTCAAACAACTAGACTATGTAATCAACGAACAATTATTAATTCAATGGTTTCTTGCAGTCTATCACATAAAATACGGTGGCACATAAGCTTGGAGACGTTTAAAAATTATGAAGATGCGCTTACCAAAGCTCTACAAGTAGAGATGGATGAAGATTTCCCAACATATCTTGTCAATACCAAGCTAAAAGAACATCTAGAAATCATGCAGAAATCTTTGAAAGAGATAAACCTCAAGAATCAGGATGTCTGGTGCACAAAATATTCTACGGTCGGACACACTAAAGATAACTGTCGACAAGACATAAGCCGACAGGATGTTCGTTTTTTTCAGACAAAATGTTTCTGCGACATTTGTCAGGAACATGGAGAACATACAACGAAAGATTGCCCATATAACATGAAAAATGGAAAAGCAATGTGGTGCACAATCTATGAGGTAAAAAGTCACGCAAATGTTGACTGCCACTTAAACTTGAAGAATCGACAAAACTGTCAAGCATTTTATCAAACGAATGTAGTCGCACAGAACAATGATAACGTTTCAAGGAACAATGAACAAAATGAGCCAAATAATCAAAGATATGAAGGTCGTCAATATGAGCACCGGTTCGACAACCGTCATGGAGGATATGGAGGTCGAGGGTGATTTTCTGGAAATCACGACAATCAACCACGACGACCCATTTAGTGCTTTACATGCTACAAAGAAGGACATCGCTACACAGATTGTCCATACAAGGATAGAACTGATCTAAAGTTTTGTACTAGTTGTGGCGTGGGTGATCACTCATTAGAGGATTGTCCCACCATGCTCGACAAGATTAATAAAAAGAAACATGTTAATGTCTTGTCGTGCGTTCAAAAACATGACTCTAATGAATACAAAAAACTTGCACATAGTAACCTGACAAGGGACAAAAACTGGAAGTGATAATCCATGTATAAGTAAAATCAAAGAAAAGAATGCTTATCCTAACCCAACAAAACGGAAACAACTATATAACGACGCATCAGACATGTTTAAAGAATTTTCTAGGCAGGAAACAGTCGATGACAGTCGACAAAAAACAGTTAAAGAATTAATACGTTTAGTACATAACAAAAAATCGATGTCCCAATTCATTGAATTGTTGTATAATATGAATCATAGTAATAATACAGAAAAACAAACCAAAAATATATGTAGCATGAACCAAAAAGACAAGAGCAATGTCAACCCACTTGTCGATCTAGAAATTGGAGTATAACATGTTCGACAAGTTGAACTCGACTTCGGTTCACAAGTAAATATTATGACGTGAGATACATGGGAATAGTTGGGTAGACCTCCACTATATGAGTCAGGCATATACCTCAAGTTAGCCAACCAGGGGATGATCGAACCCATTGGGGTTTGGAGAAATGTCGATATGACAATAAAAGAAATATCAACTAAAGTCAACTTTGAAATCATCAACCCTAAAGAAGGATCCAACTCCTTCCCAGCCTTGGTAGGTCGACCATGGGGAAGAAAAATGAAAGCATCAATATCTTTAGACAAAGAAAGAATAAAACTAAAAGGGAATGGACGGAAAGTTATCGTCCCTATCCATCCTTCCCAGGGTGAACCTTGGACTGAACCCATCGATGAAGAAGTTGACATTCGAAAATTATATCAAATTCAAAATAACAAAGACTACACTAAACCCAATATCTATGATGAGCTTCACTTAGGAAACCAAGACTCAATAGGATATAATTCAAACGCAGAATTATATGATTGGGAATTCGAAAACTACGAAACTCAAGAAAGGGGTTGTTGGACCATTCAGGTTGTACAGAAGAAACCAACCCATCAATGCTTCTCAGTCTCCATCATCCCAAAAATATTCGAAAGGAAAACTAGGGAATACCCTACCTTAACCCCAAGAAATATAAGTATCATACAAAACCCAAGGTATAAAGAAAGAGAGTCCCCAATCCTACATATAGAACAAGTCTCTAAAAACCTAGGTGAACATGGACGACTACAAAGCCTAGTAGAAACCTTTACATGACAAGTTGCTAGATGGTGGGACACCCATCAGTCGAGACTGCATACTTGGACAACCACTTCGACTTACTTCGTAGAAAGATTCAGAGGAAGGAAGCTGACTAAACAAGTGCAAATACATGTCTTCATCCAAGGGAAAGATCCAGACGAACACATAAGAACATGTGAAAGAGAATGGAGAATACTTGGTTATAAAGATGAACGTACATGGCCACACCTATTTCCCTTGACGCTATCCGACTTACCAAATAAATGGTATAAAATGGAAGAAGCACGAGGTGAAACATTCCAATGGAATGAACTTAAAGAGAACTTCATCAAGGACTTTGGTTTTATACCACAAAACAAAAAGCTAGTCGAAACTGCAAAGCATATAAAAACATTCATAGAACCGACTAGAAACAACAGTCTGATACTAAACCATGATTGACCAGAAATATCATGCAATAACATTCGATCCAACATAATACCACAGTAAAAAATATTGCAAATGGAAAATGAAAATATTGAAGGAAAAATCTTTTGACGGAAATCTTATCACTCAAAGACAACAAAACCAATTCGAACAGTACTTAAAGTTGACAAAACCGACAAAGAAGACACCAACCGAATGACCGCAGCAGACTTCCCTGCTACATTCTCACAGTTCAAAGAAGGGAGTCGACCGATCAATGAAGCCAAGGCACCAGAATGGATGGATGCCAAAGTTAAAACTAAAGAGTTTGACATATCAAATGATGAACGACCAAAAATGGCAAGAATTGGCGATTACTGGAGGGAAGAGCAAACGGATGAAATAGTAAACCTATTAAAAGAATTCCAGGATGTCTTTGCTCGAGATTATAAAGACCTCAAAGGGCTAGTCCATGAAATGGGTGAAATGAAGATCGACATCAAGCTCGATGTCCGTCCCATAAAGAAAAGGCCATACAAATTAGCTCATAAATACAAAGAGATAGTTAAGAAAGTGATCGATAATTTGCTCATAGCAGAAATTATCTACCCTATCGACCAGTCGGAGTGGACAAGGCCGATGGTTTTCCAGCCAAAGAAACACGACCTGACAAAACTGAGGATTTGTGTCGATTTCAGAGAACTAAACAAAGTCACTCTAACAGACCCATTCCCAATTCCATACACAGACGAAATCTTAAATGAAGTTGCAGGACATGGATGCTACTCATTTACAAATGGATTCTCAAGGTATAACTAAGTACCAATAGCCAAAGAGGATCAGAAAAATACCACATTCGTATGTGAATTCGGTTCATTCTCCTACAAAGTTATGCCTTTTGGTCTCAAAAATGCACCTACAGTATTTTCGAGAATTTTTGTCGAAACATTTCAAGTATACATCTACACAACAATGGAAGTATATTTCGACGATTAGACGATCTACTCCATGTTGAAAGATCATTGCAAATGGGTAAGGCTCATGCTGGAACGATGCTGGAAAATCGAATTATCTCTCAACATAAGGAAATGCATCTTCCTAACCCCTATAGGAATACTACTAGGGCACATCGTATGCAAAGAAGGAATCAATGTCAACTTTGCAAAAATAAAGATTATCCTTGACTTGAAACCACCGGTAAATCCAAAACAAGTCAGGGTACTGCTGGGACATACTAGATACTACAGAAAATTTGTTAGATACTATTCAAATATGACCTATCCATTGGAAGAACTATTAAGAGAAGATTAGGAATTTGACTGGACAGAGGAATGCAATATATCATTCGATGCATTAAAGAGGAAACTAGTTGAGGCACATATCCTCAGATTCCCGAATTGGTCGATCAAATTCCATGTGCATATCGATGCATCAAGCCTAGAAATAGGTGTGATTTTAATGCAGCTAGGGGACAATGGAATGGACTATCCAATAGTATACAGCAACAGAAAACTAAACAAAGTAGAACGAAACTATTTGACAACAGAGGGGGAAGCATTAGGTATGGTCTTTGCGCTACAAAAGTACCGACATTACCTACTATCCAACCATTTTATCTTCTATACTCACCACCAGGCATTGAAATACCTCGTAAACAAACCTTTTCATCATGGGATAATTTGTCGATGGTTATTAATATTCTAGGAATTCGAATTCGAAGTCGTTGTTAGACCAGGAAAACTAAATGTTGGAGCCGACCACTTGTAAAGGATCGACACGGGGGAGGAGCATACAGGAGTCAAGGATGACCTACCGGACACACACTTATTCCGAATAGAAGATGTCCCAACAAAATTAGAGGAAATATCACAATTTCTAGAGAATGGTCAAGCACCAGAGGGCATGAGCACGAAAAAGAAACAAATATTATCCATGAAAGCTGCACCATACAACCTCATAAACAGTTTTTTATATAAAATGGGCTTAGACAACATCCTTCGACGATGTGTATTAGAAAACGAAAGAGAAAATATTATGCACGAAGCACACTATTGACCAGTGGGAGGACATTTCCAAGCATATACAACTGCCAAGAAAATCCAACAGTCGGAGCTATGGTGGCCGACACTGTACAAGGACTGCAAGAAGTTTGTTAGCCAATGCAACCAATGCCAACAACTGGGTCGATCTCTGCCTAGTACAGAAATTCCCTTGATATCAGTAAACCCAAGTCTGACATTTGAAATTTGGGCCATTGACTTTATAGGACCATTCCTGATACCAGCAAAAAGAACAGGTGCGAGGTATATAATGACTGTAGTAGAATATGTAACCAAATGGGCAGAAGCAGAACCTGTTGAAACCTGTTCCAGTGAGGTAGCTGCTAAGTTCATCTATGAAAACATAATTACTATATTTGGATTCCCAATAACCTTAATCAGTGACCAAGCGTCACACTTCATTAACAAAACCATCAAAGCACTGACATAATAGTTCAAAATTGACCACCGACGTAGTACAACATATCATCCTTAGTCGAATGGAGCAATAGAGGCATTTAACAAAACAATAACAAAGGGTCTAGCAAAAATCTACAATACTGACAAGGATGATTGGGATGAAAAAATCCTTGCAGTGCTATGGGCTTACAGGATAACATACCAACGATCGACAGACCAAACACCGTTTTGACTTGTCTATGGCCAAGAAGCAGTTGTCCCACTACATTTGCGACAACAAACACATGTGATAGTAGATGTCTTACACATCGATGTCGAAGAAGGCAGGAAGGATCGATTGATGCAACTAGGAAAACTAGAATAACATCAACTACTCACTATACAACATCAAGAAATTCAAAAACAACAGTAGAAGGCTTAGCATGATCGAAACATTAAAAACAAAAATTTGTAGATAGGAGATCTTGCTCTACTGTATAACAGTTGAGTGAAAGAAAAACCTAAAAAGTTACACACAGTATGGATGGGACCTTACATTGTTGAAGAAATTCATGCCAACGGATTAGTCCGACTAAGGACGTTACAAGGCATAGTATTTCGGAAACTTGTTAATGGTGCCCGACTAAAACGGTACCAAAAATAAGTAATTTAAAAAAAAATTACGACCATAACTTTTCAAAAAAACCTATAAAAATCTAAAAATCCCCAAAACAACAAAAAGAGCCATCAATCATAAGCCAAAATGACAGGAAATTTTGAAAGACACAATAAACCACACTTCGACAACTGACATCCCTACCATCGACATGCCATTATCGACCAACCTCATGATCGACATCAATCAAGGACTCCAAAGGTCAAATCACGCCTTCATGACTATGGTTAGAAGGAGCGCCAAAGCCAAAACGCATTAAACGTGACCTCAATCGACCATCCTGGACCATCATTTCCACCATTAATACCCCCATTGACAAAATCGTCATCCACTCCACCTATAAATATTACGTCAGAGAAATATTTCTTACTGCGTTTCGAAGAAATAGAGCAACCGAGTATTCAGAAATTTGAGCGCAGAAACCCTGTGAAGAAAGCTGACCAAGAGACTAACAAAATGTCCCCAAAGCAAACTAGAGTCGCAGCTGCCAAAACAAAAGAGCTAGAATATGTCGAAACCCCACTCGTAAGAAGATTCAAGAAATATTAAAAACGCAAAGGTACATGAAACTTCATGGGCAAAGATCTAGGCAGAAATCAAAGAATGGGCCTATGTAGATAAAAAAATGACACAGGAAGCAGAGAAAATAAGTCGCAGTACCATTATGAGTTACATGAATACACCTTTCATGGCGAGTTTCACCGAGACAAAAGAAACCGTTGTAAAATTTATCATCAGATGGTACCATAATGGCAAATTCTACTTCGACAAACCAGTCAAAATTTTCGACAAGGTCATATATAAGCTTACCGGACTTTCAAACCAGGGTGAACCTATGCCTATTGGCATAAAAGACGGACTAGTAGAATGACTAGCAGGGACACCGTCAGGGAAGAACTCAAAAGGGCTAATGATCAGTCAAAACCAATCCTATACGCCGCAAATAGTTGCCAAAATCATAGCGACGGGACTCACCCCCACAGGCCAAGTGAGTGATTTGAAGATAGAAATGTTGGAAGTAGTTGACACAATAGCAGACTCAGGAAAAATTTATCGTTGGGCCCAATATGTTGTTGACATGCTCAAGGCTATATGTGAAAAATGCCAAGAGTCGGCTGGAATTATGAGGTTCCTATCACTGATAATTTGGATAGCCATGTACCACTTATGTCCAGTTGAAGATAAGCAGTTCCAAGAACCATGCAAATATCACATGTGGTGTTTTAAACCATTTTCATAGAATGGAACCTTGAAAGAACTAGCAAATGGAAAAGTGTTGTTCGAGAATTGGTTTCAGACTCTAAAAGTCCAGACAACGAGATGGAGGGTGCCTCAGAACATCTAAAGAAGTATACCAAAAAAAGAACACATTCAACTAGAGCTCGACCACACTGCAGTCTGGTACATGCAGGGGGCGAAAGCAAAAGCAAAAACTCTCGACTATTATCCTTCAGTTGATGAGATTTTCCAAGAGCTAGCTCAAGAATCCAATACTAATTTGTTGATACCAACAAGGGCCAAAGCAAGAAATCAACCTATTGAGGAACCCTTGACTGACCAGAAAAAAGAGGAAGATTATGAACTCCGTCTATATATCAATACCTTCATGTCGGAGGATATACCGACAGAGGATACCAACAAGCTCCAACTGATGACTGTTCCACAACCTCTCCAAATTCAAAGTGCACCGACTAAAATTAGGTGGTCGTACCGACAGAACAAAGTATCATCCTGACTCATCAATAGGAGGGAGGAGAAGAGCAGATAGAATAAGAGATTGAATCAGATAATCCAGACTATGCTATGACAAGATAAAATTTAAAGAAAATAGCAAAGGGAATAGCAGCCTCAAGGGAAAAAGATAATCAGGAAAAAGGGAAGGGGAAATGTAAACTTATCCTATCAGAGTCAAAAGATGAAGAGGAACTATTGGCTACTGCTGTCGACATCATAGAAGATGCTACAACAAATAAAATATCAGTCAAAACACAATTCAAGCGTTTCGTCGACGTAGGAGTGAAACAAGGAAGACCGAAAAAGGTAAAAACTACAAACCCTTCAGTCGATGAGAATGTTGTTGATTTAGTTTCCACCCCCCTACTTCCATCTCCAACCCAGATCACATAAGAAGACATCCCACAACTACCCACCATCAGTCCTGTCGATATCTGTAAAAATGCTATGCCGAAAACGTTAAAAGAACGGTTCAACCATGATGGCGACTTCCAGGAATTTATTGAAAAACTCCCAGAACTATTCACCTCTACTCAGAAAATTACCACCAAATGCACATTAACCGAGTCTAGATCAGCATGCCAAACCCTCTCACAGCAAATTGGCCAAATACCTCAGAAACCGAGAACTGTGGAAAATATCAGATCGACATTCTTAAGGAACCCCGATAAAACTTCTTAAATTGTCACAAGCCGCACTTCATCCTTTACACCATCAAGTATTACCCATCCTTTACCAGCCAATGAACCCGTAGGAGAATTAGAAGAGAATGACCAAGAAGATACTTTAGAAATCAATCAGGAGATTGACAACATACTCTCTGTCGACTCAGACGACCCAGCCAATTCACTACCAAAGTCGAAGATGTTGATGTATTTGTAACTTTGGAATGTATTCACTTGTATATCTTATGTATTGTACCCCGATGTTTATTTTGATAAGTATCTGTAATGCAATTGAGTCATGTCATGCCCCGATGTTCCCATCGGGAGATTCAATAATGTAAACAAGTCATGTAAATTCATTGTGGGTAACCCTCCTTATTGATCAAGGGTTAAAGTCCCCACAGTTGTGGGGCCCTAGGGTTATTAGACTCTCCTAGAGAAGTCAGCCCCAGTGAGTTATTGTCAAGTCAGGAATTAGTATAAATAGAGAGGGATCTTCTCTATTTATCACACACTCACTCACACTTAGTTGTAGCGCATAGCTGAGAGAGAAGAAGTAGCTGGTACAAGAGAGAGAGAGAGAGAGAGAGAGAGAGAGAGAGAGAGAGAGAGAGTACTATTGTCGGGAGATCATCTTACTATTTTTGAGGTTTTGCTTTTGGTGCTGATTCTATCTTTGAGGAATTTGCGGGGTTTTCTCCTTTATGGTTTCCCCGAGGAAAATCTTTATGTCTATTGTCTCTTGTGTTTTATTGTTGTGCTTGTTATTCTCTCAGTTAAAGATCCTAAGATAATGCTAGCTTAAAATGTTAGCAATATAACATGGTATCAGAGCTAACCTGAGAAGAAGACACTATGTAGCTGTGAAAACTAGGGCTTCCTACTTTTTGGATCTCTCTCCATATATTTTCAGCTAAAGAAATTTGGACTGACTCTCCTCTCTAGAGCGCATCTTTCTGTCGAAGCAGAATCTGATTCTGAGCATTTTCAGTTTTTTACCTGACACTGCTGCAGAAAATTAGGGATTTCCACAAAGGTGGAATTTTTTAGTGAGCCCAGGCATGCATTGATCTCCTCCCCAAAATCAAAGTTTAGAGATCAAGCTCAAAGCTTTTGGTTGGGCAGAACTCCGAGAAAGTCAAACCCTAATTTGCTCATGAACCAGCTCTACAAAAATTCAGCTCCAAATCCAGTTCAGACATCTTAACCTGGTAAGATCTAAATCTTTTGTATTTCCATTTTAGGTTCTTAGTTAAGATGTCTCATCATACCAAGCTTGATGAAAAGCTTGAAGGAGCTGATAACTTTCGAGCTTGTAAGTATAGAATCTCCATGGTCCTGGAAGAAAATGAGTTGGACTCCTTCATCAATGAGGAGGTTCCAGTTCCATAGGGAGATGAGGCTAAGGCCTTACACAAGAAGAAATTGGTCATGGCTAAGAGAATTATTGCTGATACCATAGGTGTCCTCCCTAAAGACACCTAAAGCTATGTTTGATGCCCTGACCAAACTGTTTGAAGGAAAGAACATAAACCAGAAGATGACTCTGAGAAACCAATTGAAGAATGTAAAGATCTAGAATGCGGATACCATCCAGTATTACTTTACAGGGTCTCTCTGATCAAGTAACAGCTGGAAGAAGTAGATGAAGAATTAGAGAATGCAGAAATTGTGATGACCACCTTGAATGGTCTCCCTAGGGCTTGGGACTCTTTCATTCAAGGGATCTGTGCCAGAAAGAAGCTAGTCAAGTTTAGCAGACTGTGAGAGGAATGCTCACAAGAAGAAGCTCGAATATTAGCATGAGAAGAAAATATGGGAAGTGAAGATCAAGCTCTCACAGTACAATCCAAGAAAAACAGAACAAGCCATCACAAAGGTAAGCACTCTCACCAGAAGAGTAACTTTAGAAATTCTAAATATTTGTCTAAGTTCATTTGCTATACATGTGATGAAAGAGGACACCTTGCGAGAGATTGTCCTAGAAACAAAGATAGATCTCTCAAGAGGAAGGGAAACAAGAAAATACATCATGCTCATGCTGCAGAAGGTGATGAGCCTTCCAAGAATAGAATCAAACAAGACAGTGATGGTTCTTCAAGTGATGAAGAATATGTCTTGATTTCCGCTCTCACAGGAAACATCACACATGGAAGTAATGATTGGCTTATAGATAGTGGGTCTTCCAAACATATGAATGGATTCAAAGAATCATTTGTGAAACTATCAGAACATGAATCACCCCACAAGGTGAAACTTGGGGATGACTACCAATATCCAATAAAAGGTGGGGGAAAATCCTCCTACAAATTAGAATCTGGAAATTCTATGAAGATGAAAGATGTCCTATTCGTACCAGGACTAAAGAAGAACCTTCTCTCCATCTCTACATTAGAGGCAAAAGGCATAAGAGTTGAATTTATAGATGGCCAAGTCATCATGTGGCCAAAAATAAAGACTATTGACGATGCAGTAGTAATTGGAGAACAAAAGGGAGAACTATACAGATTAAAGGGCCAACCAGAACAAGCTTTGGTTCATGACTTAGTATAACCAAATGAACTTTGTCTTAGAAGGCTAGCACATGTGCACTATAGGGAACTACCACTTGCAATAAAAGTTGTTGAAGGTATTCCAAAAATACAAGCAAAACATGAAGGAGTATGCAAGGGATGTGCGAAAGGAAAGAACACAAAGAAGACATTTCCAAGTAGCGAAAGCAAGGCTAAAGGAATATTGGAAATCATTCACTCTGATGTATGCGGTCCGACGTCATCCAGTTCATTAAACGGGTATGTATAATATGTTTCCTTCATTGATTGTTTTTCTAGGAAGACATGGATATACTTCATGATGAACAAAGATGAAGTATTCAGCAAGTTCAAGGAATTCAAATCCTTGATCGAAAACTACACAGAAAAGAATATCAAGATTTTCTGATAAGATAATGGCAGAGAATTCACATCAAATGAATTCATTATGGAGTTGCAGAAAGGAAGAATAGAATAATCATGGAAGCTGCAAGAGCAATGCTTCATGATCAAGATCTTCCCATGCATCTATGGGCAGAAGCTGCTAGAAAAAATGTGTATGTATAGAACCATACTCCACATAGAGTACTCCAGAATAAGACACCTGAAGAAGTGTTTTTCGACAAGAAACCAGAAGCTAGTTGTCTCAGAATATTTGGTTGTCCAGTGTACATACACATTCCAAAAGAAAAGAGGACAAAGTTAGATCCTTCAGGAAGGAAGGGTATATTTGTGGGATACTCTGAAAGCTTGAAGGCTTACAAAATATACTTCCAAGGATTCAAGAAGATCGAAATCAGCAAAGACGTAAAATTTGATGAAGACTCGGCTTACAACAAATCCAGAAAGAGACATGCTGAAGAACCTAAAGAAGTAGAAGTACCCAGAATTCATGACACAACCATGAACGAAGCAATTCCAGAAGAAGATCGAGAAGTAGAAGAACCTCAAGAACCTATAGATCCACCTCAAGAAAAGAATCCTCATAAGAGGAAACCTACTTGGGTACGAGAAGCTATCCAAGGTGTAGAAAGATATGGGGCTCCAGAAGAAATACACAGAGAAAGGAAAAGAACCAGGTCCTGTTCAGGTTATGTATCCTTATTATGTGACTTCATTGATAAAGAACCTTCCAACTATGGAGAAGTGGTAGAAAAGAAAGAATGGAAAGATGCTATGATCGAAGAATATCAATCGATCATGAAGAATGATGTTTGGGATGTTGTCCCAATACCAGAAGGGAAGTCTGTTGTAACTTCCAAATGGATCTATAAGATCAAGCATGCTGCAGATGGTAGCATAGAGAAATATAATGAAAGATTTGTGGCTTGTGGTTTCTCCCTTGAAAGAAGGAATAGATTATGAAGAGACTTTTGCTCCTGTAGACATATATATTTCCATTAGATTGGTACTTGCTTTAGCTACGGTAATGAAGTGGAAAGTACACTAGATGGATGTCAAGACAACCTTCTTGAATGGTGTAGTAGAAGAGGAAGTATATGTGGAGCAGCCACTTGGTTTTGAGACACATGACAAGGAGACTCATGTGTGCAAATTGAAGAAATCCCTGTACAGTTTGAAACAAGTACCCAGGACATGGTACGACAGAATTGATGGCTTTCTATCCGATTTGGGCTTTTCCAAAAGTAAAGTAGATTCCAACCTCTACTACAAGGTTGAAGAAGGTAACCCAATGATACTCCTACTATATGTAGATGATCTGTTTGTAACAGGTATGGATGGGTTGATTGTTGAGACGAAGAGGAAGCTTGCTGCCGAGTTCAAAATGAAGGACTTGGGTATGATGCACTATTTTCTAGGCATGGAGGTGTGGCAGAATATAGATGGAATTTCCCTGGGACAAGGGAAGTATGCAGTAGAGATCCTGAAGAGGTTCAGGATGATGGATTGCAAGGCCATGGCCAAACCTATGGCATCAAATTTGAAGCTATTGAGTGATGCTTCATCAAAAGTAGTTGAAGCTGCGATGTATCATCAAATGATTGGGTCCTTGATGTACCTGAAGAATACAAGACCATATATTTGCTTTGCTACTTGAGCCAGTTCCTGACAGATCCAAGACATGTTCACTTGATTGCTGAAAAGCATATTCTAAGTTACCTGAAGGGGATAGTTGATTATGGGATCAAGTATGAAGCGAATCAGAAGATTAACCTAGAAGGTTATGTTGATTCAGTTTGGGTAGGTAGTGCCATAGATAGAAAGAGCGCTTTAGGATGTATCTTCAGTATGGGATTAGGTGTGATCTCATGGTTTAGCAGGAAGCAGTCCTGTGTGGCACTAAGTACAGCCGAAGCAAAGTATGTTGCAGCTTTTTCGGCCAGTTGCGAGGCAGTGTGGCTGATAAATATATTGCCTGATTTATTTGATCTCCAGATGGATGCTACTCGTATATATTGCGACAACCAGAGTTGTGTAAAGCTGTCAGAGAACCTAGTGTTCCATGACAAGTCAAAGGATATTGAGATAAAGTATCATTATATCAAGGATATGGTGTAGAGAGGAGCAATGAAGCTCCAATATGTTGCGAAGGACGAGTAGATAGTTGATGTTTTGAACAAACCATTACTCGGAGTAAAGTTTGAGTACTTCAGGGAGAAGCTTGGTGTTCTCCAAATCGAGTTTCCCTCCAAAGGGAATTGATGTGTCTATTGGCCCCTCTGACATGGTGGAAGCCTGAGCTTCACATGGCTAGATGTAAGTGTAGAGATGCTCTGATGTGATTGTGGGTTGAGTTACCACATGATCAGTGCAGAGACATTCTGATGTGATTGTGGGTTGTGTTACCACATGATCAGTGTAGATCCATTCTAATGTGATTGAGGGATGTGTTCCCACATGATCAGATATAAGTGCAGAGATATTCTGATGTGATTGTGGGATGTGTTCCTACATGATCAGTGCAGAGCCTTTCTAACAAGATGAGGTCAGATGTAAGTGCAGATCCATTCTGATGCAGTGTGTTCTCACATGGTCAGATATAAGTGCAGAGCCATTATAATGCGGCGTGTTCTCACATGGTCATATATAAGTGCAAATCCATTATGATGCGGTGTGTTCTCACATTGTAATATATAAGTGCAGAGCCATTCTGATGCGGTTTTTTCTCACATGGTCATATATAAGTGCAAATCCATTCTGATGTAGTGTGTTGTCACAAGGTCAGATGTGAGTGCTGGGCCTTTCTGACATGGGTTTTGGATGTGTTCCTCCTATGGTCAGATGTGAGTGTTGGACGTGCCTTTTTAACATGGTTCTTGGATTTGTTCCTCCCATGGTTAGATGTAAGTGTTGGGTGGGCCTTTTTGACATGGTCAAATATAAGTGTTGAAGATGATGAAGACCTAATTGAAGGCTAGTCCTACAACCAGCATGAAAAAGGGCTGGCTCTATAGAACTTCCTGTGATGAGTAGAATTGAGATAGCACCAATGATGATGACCCAGTGATGATCCAGCAGTGATACTCCAGATCAAGTGATGATCCAGACTTGATGATGATCCAGTGATGCTCCACATCAAGTGATGATCCAGAATTGATGATGATCCAGTGATGCTCTAGATCAAGTGATGATCCAAACTTGATGAATATGCCTTGACGATGAAGATAACTTGAAGATGAAGAATACTTAAAGATGAAGAAGACTTGAAGATGAAGATGACTTGAAGATGAAGATGACTTGATGATGACCTAGAGAAGAAGACTTTTGCTAATAAATTCTGTCGAGAGAATACCTTCCTAGTTAAGAGGGAGTGTTGATGCATTTGTAACTTCGAAATGTATTCACTTGTATATCTTATGTATTACACCCCGATGTTTATTCCAGGAATTATTTGTAATGTAATTGAGTCATTTCATGCATTGATGTTCACATCAGGAGATTCAATAATGTAAACAAGTCATGTAAAGTCATTATGGGTAACCCTCCTTACTGATCAAGGGTTAAAGTCCCCGCAGTTGTGGGGCCCTAGGGTTATTAGACTCTCCTAGAGAAGTCAGACCTAGTGAGTTATTGTCAAGTAGGGAATTAGTATAAATAGAGAGGGAGTTTCTCTATTTATCACACACTCACTCACACTCAGTTGTAGAGCATAGCTAAGAGAGAAGAAGTATTTGGGACAAGAGAGAGAGAGACTACTACTGTGTAATGAATATTAAATAAGTTATTAAAATAGATTAGTTGATTATATAAAAGGGTGTAACCCTTCACGCTCAAGCCTATAAAAGGGCGAGCTTATTGTACATTTTACCCATCATCTAATATATTATTTACTTTTCATATTCTTTATTACAATGATAGTCGGATTTGATTAACAGACAACCGGGTTCGGTTGCTCCATTTGGTATCAGAGCTCGGATTCAGTTCCTTTGACCTGAGCTCAGACTTGGCTCATAAATCCTTGAAATATTCCGCTGCTCCATTTCATCCCCTATCACTTCATTCCAAATCCTGTCCAAATAAAAAAATAAAAACAAAAACAAAAAAAAGAGAGTTTTCCTCTGCGCACCTTCCCCCGCACTCTGCTGCCATTTTCCAACCATCCTCCTTGGCTCTGCGACTCACACTCAACGCGGACCCTCCCTTTCCCTACTCACACTCCCCCCTCCTCTATTTCACGCCACCATCCTTCATTTTCCGCATCCTCTCCCCTGCGCATTGATCCCACCGTGCCTCCACTCCATCGTGCTTCCACTTCACCGTTTTCTCGACTGCATCACTATGCACTCAAGTGCATCACCTTATCCACTCCTCCACTCCACGTCTATCATCCATGCCATCTCCACCCTTCTTTCTCTTCACAGTATTCATATCCCTCCCCTCCATGCTACCGCTCATGCGCTTTCCCTTCCCTGCCGCTCTCCTGTCCAACCCTCATAGCGTAACCTCCCGCACAACTTCCTTCCAACCGCCGCCAAGCTTTGTCATGCGCCTTCGTTCCCATCTCCACGCTAACCTGCAACAAAAAAAAAACACAAATAATATATTATAATAATATAATATTATATATATTATTTCAAAAATTTTGCAATATAATATATTTTTAATAAATTATTTTAAAAAAATCAAATATTATATTTTTTATTATAATATTTGTTAAAAAAAAACTATATACAACATATAATATAGTTTATAAAAATATATATAATAATAATCATATTAATTAATTAATTGATTAATATATTATTAGCTCCAAAATAGTGTTAAAATACACACCTTCGCATACAAGGTCCAAGACCATGGCGGAGCTAAAAGAGAAAATCGAAAAAATGGAGAAGGACATAAAGTCCCTTGCTGCTGACCTAAAATGCATGAAGGAAAAGATGCAAAATAACAATACATTACTCAAAGACGAGCTTGTTGTGGTATTAGAAAGGAGGCTCGA
The DNA here is from genome assembly GCA_001517045.1 of Pseudotsuga menziesii. Classification (NCBI taxonomy): domain Eukaryota; kingdom Viridiplantae; phylum Streptophyta; class Pinopsida; order Pinales; family Pinaceae; genus Pseudotsuga; species Pseudotsuga menziesii. The sequence continues at coordinate 503,814 of LPNX010731657.1, read as the reverse complement.
TGACAAAATTGACATCCTGAACGAAAAACAAAAAGACTTAGATGAAAAAATGAGTACCATGACGCAAAACATAAACACCATAATAGAGAACATGAGCACCATGACGCAGAAACATAATACATATTCGAGATGTTACAAAGGTTCATACCCAGTCCGGGCCACGTTAGCATTCTAGACATGCTAGATGCCTCATTCATGTTGCCATCTAGGAAACACTCGCAAAGAATCAAGAAGATTTTCAAAAAGAATTAAAGATTAACAATGCGACACTTAAGCAAGAGATAGAAACACAAGTACTACCAGATATGGAGGCACGATTAAACAACAAAATAGACGCTATAAGTAAGATAGTAGAGAAAAGAAAAATTAAAAAGCACCACCAACAACGAAGCAATTTAGATATTTCACTTTCATCGTCCAGCAGTTTCGAGCCACCATCAAACCATAAGGAAAAAGGAAATCAATGTCGCCCTTACAAAGTGCACCCGCCTAAGGCAAAAATAGAGTTGTCGAAATACAATGGGAGTGAAGACCAATGTGTTGCTTGGCTAAACAAACCAGAAGAATACCTCAACATTTACAACATTAAATCTGATGAGGAGAAGGTGAAATATGCGTCAATGCATATGGAAGGGTACACCTATAGTTGGTACTTATGGTGGAAGAGAGATAATTTTACCTACACGTGGAATTTGTTCAAAAATGATTTTTTAATAGGTTTCAAGGAATCAAAGAAGGTGATTTTTTTAGTAAACTTACTAGACTACAGCAAGTCGAAAACGTTGAGGAATTCACTCATCAATGGGAATCCTTATCAACACAAGTATCTGGGTTGTCTGACAAGCAAAGTCTCGAACCCTATTTAGGAGGTCTTAAACCACACCTCCAAAAAGAGTTAAAGTTACATGACATACCTAATGTAGAAGTAGCAAGACGTAAAGCAAAAGCCGTAGAACACAAATTGGAAGGAATAAAAACAAAAGGTGATAGCCATTATTGACAATAAAAAGAGACACAATGTAGGTACTGTGCAGATGCTTGGTCTCCCAGCCATCAATGCCACAAACCTCAATAATACACCTATGAAATGGAAAATAGATAAAAGTCATCTAATGGTTACTCTAATAATAAAAAGAAAAAGAAGAAAAACATATGTCGTCGATGCGGTGATGATTGGACCCCTGGTCACAAATGTAGGAACAATGAGACAATACAGTGCAAAATCATCAATGGAAAGGAAGTGCAAGTCTCTGCACAAGAGACCTCATCCGATTCTAATACTGACACCGAGTTAGAATGAAGAACGACACTAGGAAAATACTTAAGCTTTGAGGACAAAGCTTCCTTAAAGGGAGTGGCAATGTAATGAATATTAAATAAGTTATTAAAATAGATTAGTTAATTATATGAAAGGGTGTAACCCTTCACGCTCAAGCCTATAAAAGGGTGAGCTTATTGTACATTTTACCCATCATCTAATATATTATTTACTATTCATATTCATTATTACAATGATAGTCGGATTTGACTAACGGACAACCGGATTCGGTTGCTGTTCACATCGGGAGATTCAATAATGTAAAAAAGTCATGTAAATTCATTATGGGTAACCCTCCTTATTGATCAAGGGTTAAATTCCCCGCAGTTGTGGGTCCCTAGGGTTATTAGACTCTCCTAGAGAAGTCGGACCTAGTGAGTTATTGTCAAGTCAGAATTAGTATAAATAGAGAGGGAGCTTCTCTATTTATCACACACTCACTCACACTCAGTTGTAGCACATAGATGAGAGAGAAGAAGTATTTGGGAGAAGAGAGAGAGAGACTACTACTGTCGGGAGATCATCTCACTGTTTTTGGGGTTTTTCTTTTGGAGCTGATTCTATCTCTGAGGAAGTTGCGGGGTTTTCTCCTTTATCGTTTCCCCTAGGAAAATATTTGTGTCTATTGTCTCTTGTGTTTGATTGATGTGCTTTTTATTCTCTCAGTTAAATATCCTAAGATAATGATAGCTTAAAATGTTAAAAATCTAACAGAAGATCCCCCATCGACTGATCCCGACCACGCCACTTACACCAGACCACTCACCATCTCCATCACCACCTCTGAATCCAGAGTCTCTGCCAAACCCTGAAGCAATCATTTGAAACCCTCCAGATACATACCGAGCAGCAAGCTCTACCCAAGAGGCTCAACCAAAAATTCCCCCAACTAATGAAGTTTAGCCCAATGAAGATCAACAGCTGGGAAGTCAGCCACCTGAAAATCAACCACTTGCAGAAACAAAGGCATGACAACAGGCCGACCAACGTAGACACAAAAGGAAGAGAAAAGACAAAAATAAAAAGGAACACCACAAAGAACAAATACCAATAGTGATCCACTTCAGCCAACTAGGATCGACTTCTGCAGTCAACACAGTGAAATTGAGAGATGGAGAGTTGGGTCAACTATTAGAAACCCTCGCCACAGAAGCAGCAACAGGAAGCCAGACCAGACGAGAACAACTCAACAACATTAAGAAAGAGCAATTTGAATTGATGTCAAACTGCAAAAACTTAATTCAAACAGTCATACCAGGACCAATAGAAGCCGACATCGACAAGCCACTAGAGAAATCATATCAACTATTTGAAATTGTGGTGCTGACCTTACAAGCCCACCTACAACTTACGAAAGAAGATAAAAAAGAGGAAACATCCAGATTACTAAGACAACAGTATACAATGTTCTTTGAAGCTCATAAGGTACTGCAGGACCACTTAGAAGAATCCATCATTACATAAGAAGTACTCTGCAATTGGCACACTTACTATGGGCAAGTATTTCAACAGACCCGACAGACTCGTGAGAAAATTGGCAAGCACTAGAAAAGAGGAGAGGCCTTGAAGAAACAATGAGGAGTACAATACAAGATTGGATTGAACTAGAAACAACAAAATTATAGAAACTAAAGAAACAAGCACATCAGTGGGTTCAACAAGCACTACCAAGCCTCGACAAGTTGGACACAATATGCCCACAGATGAAGAGAATTTTGGACATAGCAGAAGAAAAGGCTGAATTTATGGGGCCTGACATGGACAGCATCACAGATCTTTCCATCCAGGAGAAAATGTCGACTCTATCAAGCATCACAACCTTGACTATCGATATCCAAAAAGTGCTACAGAATTGGACAAAGTTTCTGCACCAACTTGCCATTACAGCAGAAGCCATTGTGGAATTTTGTGTGCGGAAATGACCAACCATCCGAATACACAGTCCATGAAGCCAAACCAAAGTAGAAGTAACTACCTCATACAGTGCAGTGATTGAGTGCCTCCCCTGTTTCTTCGAGACGAAGAAAGATTTTGTTCCTGGGGGAGATGTTGGAGGAGCTAGTCGGTGAGCTGACTAGTCGAATAGGCGACTAATCAGAGATTATGTCGATCGCATAATTTGTGTCGGTTGACCAAACCGACAGGTAGTTACTTGTAACCATTTGTAATCATATATATTAGGCTATTGAGCCCGATGAGTACTCAGTTCAGTTCTTGTGTATGTATGGACCCTCATGTAGTGCTATAATATAATATGTTACTTCATTACCTATTCTTGTCTCTTGTGTCTGTTATGTTTATATGTTTCTATGTGTATTATTGGTAACCATATGTGATTTGTGAGATTACAACAAGGACCTATAATCAATAAGATCAAACTCATGACGATGATTGAAGCTGAAAGAAATTATGGAGTCTATGCAAATAATTCATCATCGTAAAAGTATAAGAATATATTAAAAGAATCAGAATCATCAGGAGCAACAACTTGTAGCTCAATGGAGAATTCCAAAGACTAAAAAATGCCACCGTCCAAGGATCCACAAACAATGGGATCATCCTCAAAATGAAAATCAAGGTTGGATTTTATTGCAACTGGGTCCAATCCAAGGAGATGATCTTTGGAAATGACATAAATTTCTGAAGGAATGTTAGACTTTATCATAGACTCTAGGAAAGATTTATCTAAGGGAAGGATGCCATCCCAAATAAAATACATGTCACAACATTCACTTAGACCAATGGGGTGGAGGATAGGATCCAATGATCCCATTGGATTAATCACATAGTGAACTGTCGAAAACAAGTCCTAATAAGGTGAGCATGAATGCAAAGGATTATTCTTAGTATCGTTTTGACACAAGGGATATGGGGCGACATAATTCACTCATGGAAAGGAAATGTCTACCCAAAAATGAGGAACATATCAAGTGGATGCTTGGTCTAAATTAAGGTAATGAAGAGGATCAATAAGTGCAAGCTTATCAATAGTGACAATGCTTCTACTGTGAGGAAAATGCATCACACAAAAGAGCATAGAAACCACAACATTCATAACATATACATAATCACTCCCAATGAGCATATTGAAGTCTAATGGCCCCCCCATAACCATAAAATCAACCAAGACAGTCTTTCTGTCTAATGTAATAGGAAATTGAGTGAGAAACCTAGAGGTTCATTAGGTATTCTATCAAAAGTCATCGATTGACCATAATTTAGTACAAGGTTGGGAGAGACCACATATCTCCAAGCATATGCAGTTAAAATACTAACAGAGGTTCCTTCATCTATACCACATTTAAAAATCGCGTGGTGTTTAATTTGAAACCTTATTTGGAAGGGCGTGGAAGAAGGAAGATGAGGCCCATGTAGACTATTCTCATCAAAGGAAGAAATCCTAGAGCTTGGTGGAGGCTCATTTTAAGTGAAATTAGTTCCCCCTTTTCAATAGAGTTTTGAATTAGCAATGAAGAGAAATTGAGCAATAGCCACATCACTCTCCAAAGGAAGAGACGGTAGGGTCAATCGAAGTTTGCACCTATTTAACCACTTCAATCTTGTCACTCTCCAATGGAAGAGTAGGATCGATTGAATATTTCATTGATTCAACCACTTGAATCTTACCACTCTCCAAGGGAAGAGTGGAATCGACCAAATATTGCATTGATTTTACCACTTCAATGTCAATACTCTCCAAGGGAAGAGTGAGATCAATCAAATATTTCATTGACTCGGTCACTTCATCAACCAAAGATTGAATGGGTTGTTAGGAAATTATAAGTTATTCAGAAGTTAGATATCCTTGATACAGGGACGACACTCTTTGTACCTCCAAAATGGCAAGGCACATATGACTAAGGTGATCTCCCTTGCAAAGCTTACAAGGGAAACTAGGCTTGCATTGGTTGGTTGTTTGTCTCCAACATGAATTAAAGTGGCTAGTTACTTACCCCAACATGACTTGCATTGGTTGGTCATTTTCCTCCAGCATGAATTACAGTGTCTAGTTACTTTCCCCCAACATGACTTGCAGTAGTTGGTTGTTGGTCTCCAGTATGACTTGCAAGAAGTAGTGACCTATCTCAAGTATGACTTGTAGTCATTACTGACTTTCCCATAACATGACTAGCATTGGCCATGGAATTTCTCCTAGTATGACTTGCAATGGCTAGTGGCATGACCCCTTGTACTTGTATAGTATTTTTATTCTTCATTTATGTTCCTTTTAGATTGTTGGCTACTAGTATCTATATTTTTTTTTGTAACGTGAGAACCTCTCCAGACAACCCACCGAGCGTTGTCGATTTTCCATTTCGATATCAAAATCACAACCTTAGGCCATGATAAATGTTGGATAGGGATTCCATCAAGAGTACTACCTTTATCGAGGTCATACATGAATTTTCTGGGGTGCGGCACTATTCTACTAACACCTCCCCCGCAGGGATCGAAACCGTACTTCCGTCGATTCAACCATCAATACTAGTATCTAGATTTTCACCACATAAGGTAGGAGGAGGACAACATGTCACTTTTGAAGAAGGATATTGGTTTTGATTCTCTTGACATATAGTGCTTGGTTGATAAGCATGATGAGCATTCAAGACATTTGGAGTGGAAAACAACCAAACTAGTATCCCCATGGTGAATATAGGAAGATTCAAGGTGGCCATCAAGGGAGCACTTGAATTTCTCCAAAAGCAAAAAAGCACAAGGATCCCCTTTCATGAGGCTCCCTTGAATGGTCTCCTTAGGAACTCTAGTCATTTACTCATATTCAAAGAATAATAAATCTCTAAGGCATTCTATGGGCATCAAAAAATTACAATCAATGCACTCTTGTAAAGGAATCTATAAAATATAACCAAGTAAATTGGGTCTCCTATAAATCATCCCAGGGTGATTAAGACCTTAATCCAATTAGTGAAGAGCCAAATATGGGCCTTTGAAGATCAACTTGGGATGATGAGGGCCCAATTCCAACTAGGGAGGGTGTGAGAGATATATATGGTAACTCCCCCATAAGAGTCACCCAAGGTCAAAGTACTTTCATGAAGGTGAGTACCCTCCAAGGGAATTGAGTAGATGTTAGACCTCTACCTTAGGCACCGCACGTTTTTTCCCTTCGCAATCACCTATCAGGAACCTAGGAAGAGAAAGTATTGCCACCATTTCACATACGACAGTTAGGTGTAAAAATCGAGGTTATGTGTTTGTGAATGGGCATAGAATGTAGGACACAAGTCCCAGAACCAAAACCCCAGATAACCTGGTGTCACCCCAAGGAATTTCCACATGCTTAGAGCTCTCGTACTTAATTACCCCACTAAACAAAAAATTGAGGGGAAAATTTCGATTGCATGCCTAGATTAACCTCATGTTCGACGCGTGTATTAGATTTGTTTTCCCAACAAATCTCTCTTATACTAATGGTTTTCTCCTCTCGGCTAGTCAAATTCTAGGTTTGGTTTAAAAGGCCTTGGAGGAGATAACTCTCCAATCCTACAACCAAGGCCCTAGACCTAGACTGTTGTTGGTTTTCTATCATGGATTATAAAATCTAGTTCATTTTAGTGTTGTTTTTAGGGGTTGTTCAATTACTCGGAGAGATACGGAAATGGATGAACAATGGTGTCCTCAAATGAAGTAAACATGAAAAAAAATTATTCATTTATATTAACATTTCGAACAACATTCAAATGCCAATGAGATGTCGGAATAAATCAAATCTAAATTCCTTTTATTCAAAATGGTAGCAAGATGCAAGGAAACAAACTAGTGGTCTCCTACTAAAGAAAACCTAAGAATGCAATTTTTTTCTTTTTCATTTAAGAGGTACTACAAGGCATACAAGTAAAGAAAATATTGATTTTCTCTTTTTGCTTATAAGGGTAGGAAAACATAATCAAAGTCAATAATACTATGTTCTTTTGTTTCATAAATATGCAATGAAATCAAGCAAAGGAAAATCAAATAAGCTAGGTTTTTTCCTTTCTTGTAATGCATCCAGTTCAAAGCATAAAAGATACACTTTAACCAGTCAAAAACTCTTAAACCTTTTCATACAATTTCTTAATCAATTCTAGAGACCCAAAACAACAGACGACATGGCAAAAAATAGTAAGAAATAGAGATAAAAACTATGTTTTCAAAACCCCGTACACCTTTTATGAAGGAAAAGTGTGTGGCCACTCATATTTTATGATGAAAAGGTGTGTGGAATTCAAAACCCATGCTTTTGTTACCACTACATGGTGCATGGAAGACCTAGGAAATCCTAAAACAAGCATAAAACTAAAAAAAATGCATTTTTTTAAAAAGTTCAAGGACGGAGGACTATACTAAGGACTTAATGGACTGTAAACACCCAAATACTTGCTATAAAAATTAACCTACAAGTTCTGTAGAGAGACCAACTCCCCAATGGAATTCTAATTTATGTTGTAAAGAAAAGTTCCTAATGGCTAGGGCTAACCAAAAATAGGATGAAAGTAAGAAATATGATCTAGTTCCCTCAAGATTAATAGTTTGTGTACATTTGAGATATCGTGTCAACAAGAAAACAATCATTGGATAGAGATAAGAGAATAAGGGAAACCTACTTCAAAGGTTTCTGTTTCATTGATCTTTCCCATGAGATTTTATGTGCTCCACTCCAATGGTTTGAGACCTACAAAAGAGAAAATAAACCTTCCTCAAACCTTTATGAAATCAATAAAAATACAAATAAAATGAAATTCATGGACATAATAAAAAATAATATTGATTAATCTATTGAAGATACTATTACTCCTCAACCAACAAAGCTTGAGTAATACACAATTTTGACATGAAATTGGCAGAGGGAAAGATCATAAATTTCTATTAATAGACATCAAGAATGAAATACATATTACCTTGTCACTATTACACATCTTTTGAAACCGTAGACCGAGTTCCTCTGCACCCAAACCACTCATGCTCTAAACTCCCAAATGCTTTGTCTTCTTCTGATGTACAAGGATAAGTCTTATAAATGGGATGACTTCAATAACAAATGGAAAGACTACTTAAGGACAGGGGTCATTGAGGGGAATGGGCCATATAGGCTCAAAACAATAGAGAAATTCTTCCAACATAACTTTAAAAGGGTGTGCTACCTCCTCTTAGTTCACCATATCCTCTTTATATGTGTGTTTGGGATGGTTAATATGGTTACCAAATGGTTCGAGGATTTGTAACCAAGGCCAACCAACTTAAAAATGATTTATTTCATGAATTTTCATGGTTTTATATATTTTTATGTGTTTTTCTTAGCCCACACACCCTGCAAGAGGGAAAGGAGCGTGGTCACACACCTCCTCAAGGAGGAAGTGTGTGGGACCTTGGTTTTGCTTATAGTTCATGGATTTCAACTAGAAATGAATGGGATTTTCTCCTAAGGGTTCTAACCATCATATTGTCATATATTAAAGGTTTCTACCATGACGATAAGTAAATTTTGATGATCAGTATTGGAGACTTATGTGTCGTCTTTGGAAGGTCATCATCACAAACATGGAAGTGCTAATTTGACCTATAATATTGACATGCTATTCCCCTTAAAAATGATTTGTCCTTGAGGTTTGTGATTAATGATTTCACATGTTATGAAACTAAGTAATAGGATTTTCTAATTTGTCTCTCTTGATTCTGTTATCGATTATCCATCCATCCATATTTGATTCTCGCCAACTTCAATCCTTAATATTTCAATATTGGGCAATTTATTTTCCTTTGATTGCATTTGTTATTGTAACTTTGTCAATTCGATGTATATATTGGCCTTTAAGAATATCCCGTATCTTACTTGTTCCTTCCTCCTACTTCCATGGATGTTGTTTAACTTTTTGGTTGCATTAACAAAATTTACATCATGTTTGTGAGTTCTTCATGATATTTGGGGTACATCGTGTATGTTCAACCCGTAGATGCTCTCAGATGCATTTACACATGCTATATGGTCCATGATGGATTAGTACATTGGGGATAGGTTACTCTTTGGTTGATTGGAATTAATTGGCTATTTTCTTGGCATTCTTCCTTAGGACATTGGAGTTTGCTTGAAAACTTGGGTGACATCCTTCGTAATGGCCATGCGGAGATGATTGCTTACTTAGAGAATTCCCTACTTAGGAGGAGCATTGTGTAACTTTGAGAAGGGTATTAGACCCCAAACATGGGGTAGTTTGGATTCATGTATGGAGGCTAGGAGTTGGTGTTGGTGAAAATATATGCTATCTAATTCAACACTTAATTTTCAACCCGGGAAGGTAGCTTGTGAGATGCAAACACTATATGTGCAGAACTAAAGTCTAGATTATTCTAAGACACCCTAACCTATCTGCTATCAAACCATATAAATAACTTAGCACTACTGCATATTTAAAATCCAAATGAAATTATTGAAATTAAAAATTAACTTCTAATCTCTTACACCTAAAAAAATGAAATAAACTAAGTTATACTACTTAGAATCCATCAAGTAAATGACATTTAAAACTAGCTACAACACTCGGAAATGAAATACTACTAATCAAAACACAATTTTAATTCTAAGGACTATTTAGAAATTGAGACATGTAATATCCATGCAATTCCTATCTATCAAACTCATGCAAATTCCTATCAACTTCTAACCTATCAAGAAATTCAACCTATCTATAAATTATCAATACAAAAAACATTCAGAGTTTATAAACAAACTTATAACTAGGCATAAAACAATAACTCAAATGGCTGGAAACAAATTTAACTTGCAAGAAAATATACAACAGAAAACAAAATACTTCTACTCTACCTCTTCAACAAACTATACCATAAACTAAGGAATCTTAACCAACCATAAAAAGATAATGCAACTGATTTATAACTTGAAAAGTAAACTTGCACTAAACTAGGTTATGTGAACTTTTATCATCAAACTTTAAAATATTGTAAGCCAATACATCTTTGAAATATAAATGAACCTATTAAGCTTGAATTTGAAACTGATTTCTAATATTTTACATCTACTAAAATGAAATAACTTGAAGAAATGAAACTAAAAAATATTAAAACAATGAAATACTGTGTAATTGAAAATAAAAGACTGATTATAAACTCAAATGATAACTGAAAATTGAATGTTGAACCTATTTCAGAAATGAGACAAACTGATATTCAACAAAATCTATGATAGTCACTTTTAAACAAGCTTAAGATAATCCAGGTTTTAGGCATGAAAAAAATGAAAGTAACTCATAAACTACCTAAATCATAAACAAAAAGAGAACTATGCTACTTCTATTCAAACCAGAACTATTTCTCACTTGAACAGTAAAATATATGTTGAATGTAAATCGATTTCATCATCATTAAAAATGAAATAATTAATCTATGTGTTAATATAGAATTGATTATGAATTGATGGAGGTGGATTCGAATCCCAACTAGCTACAAAACATGATGAAGTACTGGAAAATTAGCCTATACCATAGCAAACTATTTCTGCATAAAACTCAATATTAACAATTATGGAAATGACTGCAAATTATGGAAAATTCTATCTAAGTTCGAATTAAAGGTTGAAAGACACACTGAAGGGCAGTCTGAACGAATGGTGCGAATTGCCGACTGAATGGATTCTGAAGATATAAATTTCATAAAAACGTAGGAAATTATATGTTATAAACAACAGAGTGTCACATACATCTATTACATTTTCCTGTAAGTCATTTCATTTCTGCAAACAAGTAGTTCGTTAGACTATTTATTAAAACTAGAACGAACCTTATACAACGTTTTTCTCTCCCTCCTCTATGCATGTGTTTCTCAAACGGATTTTTATAGTGATTACAATGGAGAGAAGGTCGAACCTTTTAGTGGTTGACCTCTCTAATAATAGAATGCCATAAAATTTGAAAATAGCTTCCATTGATGAGTTAAACTGAACAATTCGTTTTCCCCCAAATTGCGGATGTCAATTTCCTGGATTCACGCAACATAACAGGTGGATACTTGGACGAGATTTAGAGTGAATCTTTGCAAGCAGGAGCTTATGAACCATGTGTGCCAGGTGGGCAACAGAACCCATATTTTTGTTTGCATCATGAATGCATCTAGATAGGAAAATAAATGAATCTCCAGGTGTGAACGATGGGTTAAATGACCTGTAACTGAAATTTAAGTCACAAATCTGATTTTTGGGCTAAATTTCAGCTAGGTTGTTGCATGATTTAATTGTTGGGTGCTAGATTCCATTTCCTTTCCTGGCGTAGGCCCTCAACAACCTTTATTATCACAGAGTCATTTTCATATTTTTTAATTTTATTTTTAGACTCTTTTTCTCTCTCTATTCGTTTAACAAGTTTTCTTCCCCATGAAGATTCCCCTCTTTCAGTCAGTCATGTTCATTACCCCGTCGGGTTTACCTAGTCATACCATAGGTCGGTACCCGCTTCCAGCGAGCCTGTTTAGTACCCCAGCGGGTTAACCTCTTAAAACTATTTTCCATCAAAGGCCTGTGTCCCAAATATCCACTCCCTATAGATATTCGGAAAATAAATTTTCCTATGAAGGAGTGGTGGGGGAGCAGCTTTGAAAACCATGTTATAGGGTGGGATGGTATATGGGTTGGAGGATAGCTAGTCTCTTTTTTATCATGGAACCAAAATAAAGGTTGCAAGAGGAATATACTAAATCAAGGATACACATGGTTGATGGATTTAGTGTAAAGTGGGTGAAGCCATAAGATAATGAATGAAAGGTGTATATAGTCCCTAAATTCGTCTTCTTTCATATAGAATTATAATAGTGTTCCCTCACAAAATAGGAATTTCATTCACCCTTATGCTACCCTGTAGTAAATATGCTTAAATAACATGCCCTGATAATGAAGGTAGGATGTATGAGTGACCTATAGGTTTTAGATAGACCTTAATTTATGACAAATCCCCATGATGTTTAAATTTGGTCTTGAGTAACTGGTACATTCATAAATATGCATGTATGAAAATAAAACGATAGAAAATTGTTTCGGTTTAGTCATTGACATCATCTTCTTCTTTAGTTCTTTTATTGGAAACAAAAATGAAGTTGCATTATTCCCTAAACTAAGAATGCAACAATTTATTTATATACATATTTCCCTACCCTAAGAAGAAAGAAAACATTTTTATTCAAGTATATGAGCTCTTCCAATGAAACCAAGTGCGAAGCAAAATGAGAATTGTACCTTTATCCATATATGAAAAGATTGTTGCGGTGATTACCTGAATGTGGAAGTTCAACCAACTCACTTTTATTTGCATGAACAAGTGTCGAATGAAGGAATGGTATTGTGGTTGGGTTACCTCTTCGAACCAGCTTTCGATGTAGTCCTCATATTCACCTTCCTTCATTATGTCATGTGGATCCTCTTCTTCTAGTTGAGTAGTTGTTTGAGCATATGATGGATCTGTTAGCTTGCATGTAGAGAACTCTTTAATTTCCAGTTTCCTTCCTTCGGATGTAATCCCCGATGTATCAGTTTATTTTGTATTCTTGCAAGGAAAATCATTTTGTAGTTCTTGGGACTGTGTTTCGTCTTCTATTTCAGGAGAGGTTGAAAAGCTCTCAACTTCTATCAAGATCTTCTCTTCTTAAGAGATTGAGATCCCAATTGTTGCTAGGATTTGAGAGAGTTCTCTCATACTAATGAGCACCTTTGAATCCATTTGGTTGGTTGATAGGTCCTTCTTCACACACGGATTAGTCCCTAGGGTTCTTACGGTACCCAATTTTTTTTATGTGTTTAAAAAAAGACTATCTACTACTAAAACAAATTTGAAAATTAAACACACCACACCTATGCGAAGTTAAATTGTGAAAAGTAAACACAACCTAATCTTGCTGGAAGAATAACACATATGAAGTTAAATTGTGAAAAGTAAAAACACCCCAATCTTGCTGGAAGAATAACACATATGAAGTTAAATTGTGAAAAGTAAACACACCCCAATCTTGCTGGAAGAATAACACACTTGCATAGCAGTAAAATGTAGGAAATTAAACTACCTAGATTTGCAAGGCACACGTACATGAAATTAAACTATAGAAAAGTAAACTAACTACATTTTCGAAAAGAAAAGTACACCTGACTATGAGAAAGTAAACTAACTATGTTTTCAAAAAGTACACTTAAGAGAAGTAAATCAAACTTTGCGTGAGGTAAACACACTTGTGAAAAAAAGGAACAACAAGGCTTTGGGGCACCCCACTATAGTGGATGCGCGGGTTCTTACCTCTCGTCTTACCGTTCTCTCCTCCCCTTTTTTGTGTAATGTAAAGGAAACCTATCTACCCATATCTACGTAGACTCAAATCCCTTTAGCACCTCCCTGGCAATGACTCCAAAATGTTGGTGAAAATATATGCTATCTAATTCAACACTTAATTGTCAACACGGGAAGGTAGCTTGTGAGATGCAAACACTATATGTGCAGAACTAAAGTCTATATTATTCTAAGGAATCCTAACCTATCTGCTAGCAAACCATACAAATAACTTAACACTACTGCATTTTTAAAATCCAAATGAAACTACCGAAATTAAAAATTAACTTCTATTCTCTTACACCTAAAAAAATCAAATAAACTAAGCTATTCTACTTATAATCCATCACGTAAATGACATTTAAAACTAGCTACAACACTCGAAAATTAAATACTTCTAATCAAAACACAATTTTAATTCTAAGGACTATTTCAAAATTGAGACATGTAATACCCATGCAATTCCTATCTATCAAACTCATGCAAATGCCTATCAACCTCTAACCTATCAAGAACTTCAACCTATAAATTATCAATACAAGAAGCATTCAGAGTTTATAAACAAACTTATAACTAGGCATAAAACAATAACTCAAATGGCTGGGAACAAATTTAACTTGCAAGCAAATCTACAACAGAAAACAAAATACTTCTGCTCTACCTCTTCAGCAAACTGTACCATAAACTAAGGAATCTAAACCAACTATAAAAATATAATGCAATTGATTTATAACTTGAAAAGTAAACTTACACTAAACTAGGTTATGTGAATTTTTATCATCAAACTTTAAAATACTGTAAACCAATACATCTTTGAAATCTAAATGAACCTATTAAGCTTGAATTTGAAACTGAATTCTAATCTTTTACATCTACTGAAATGAAATAACTTGAAGAAATGAAACTAACAAATCTTAAGACAATGAAATGTTGTGTAATTGAAAATAAAAGACTAATTATGAACTCAAATGAAAACTAAAAATGGAATTCTCAACCTATTTCAGAAATGAGACAAATTGATATTCAACAAAGTCTATGATATCGTTTTAAACAAGCTTAAGCAAATATAGGTTTTAAGCATGAAAACAAATGAAAGTAACTCATAAACTACCTAAATCATAAACAAAAAAACAACTATGCTACTTCTATTCAAACCAGAACTCTTTCTCACTTGAACAATAAAATATATGTTGGATGTAAATAGATTTCATCATCATTAAAACTGAAATAATCAATCTATATGTTAATATAGAACTGAATATGAATTGCTGGAGGTGGATTCGAAACCCAACTAGCTACATAACATGATGAAGTACTGGAAAATTAGCCTATACCCTAGCTAACTATTTTTGCATAAAACTTAATATTAACAATTCTGGAAATGACTGCAAATTCTAGGAAATTCTGTCTCAGTTTGAATTAAAGACTAAAAGACAGACTAAAGGGAAGTCTAAACGAATGCCATGAATGGCCCACTGAATGGATTATGAAGATGTAAATTGCATAAAAACACAGGAAATTATATGTTATAAACAACAAAGTGTCACCTACAGGAAAACAAACTACTTGTTTGCAAAAATGAAATGACTTACAGGAAAACGTAATAGATGTATGCAAAAACAAAATGACTTAGCTACAATTATAAAAAGAAACTGCTGAATATACACAAATGGAACCTCTGATTGGTGAGCATCCCTTCTCATCAATCAGTGATTTGAAACTAACTCAGCTCAATCGCCAACAGAACATCAACAACTAAAAATAGAGAATGCTTATCAAAACCGGAACGAAGCTTATAAAACGTTTTTCTCTCCCTCCTCTGTGCATGCGTTTCTCAACCAAAGACATATTTTTATAGTGATTACAATGGAGAGAAGGTTGACCCTTTCAGTGGTCGACCTCTCTAATAATATAATTCCATAAAATTTGAAAACAGGTTCCACTGATGAGTTAAACTGAACAGGTCGTTTTGGGCCCAAATCATGGATGTCAATTTCCTGGATTCGCGTAGCAGAACAGGTGGATACTTGGATGAGATGTAGAGCAAATATTTGCAAGAAAAATCTCATGAACCATGTGTGCCAGGTGAGAAATAGAACCCATATTTTTGTTTGTGGCATGAATGCATCCAGATAGGTAAACAAACAAATCTCCAGGTGTGAACGATGGGTTAAATGACCTGTAACTGAAATTTAACTCACAAATCCTATTTTTGGGCTGAATTTCGGCTAGGTTGTTGAACGGTTTAATTGTTGGGTGTTGAGTTTAATTATGGCTAGGTTGAGTGCTAGATTCCATTGCATTTCCCGATGTGATGGGTGCGCTTATCCTCTTCGCGACGTGCGAATTCCCCTTCATTGTGAGTGAATTCCTCTTCACTGTGCGTGTGTTAATTCTCCATATTCGCTTGCCTATACAAAACATAAAATCCGTTAGTTACCAAAACATGAAATGGTAATATCTATATCTATATCTATAGCTATATATAAAGTCTTAAAGCAAGTGGTTTTATAAAGAGATTATATATGGGAATGATAAAAATAAATTAAAGGAGATTGGCCACGTGACATATGGTTTTAAATATTTAATAAATTATTACAATCCATGTCATAATCCACTTTATGGTTTGGTTAATTTAATGTGTGGGTTTGATATATTTGTTTTGATATTTAATTCCCATTTTTTAATATTTTTTTAATTTTCTTCCTTATTTAATTTTAAACCAATGCTCAAATCTCATCATCACTCATGGTTTCTGCATGTGCAGGCATTCATAGGACCGATGATAAATAGAAGGTGAGGATAAAACAAACCAATAACCTAATAACAAACATGCCATTAAACCTAGCGGGAAACTTAGGACCGGAAGAAGAGCTGAATGAAATGGTAGATGAAGTACCAAAATGTTTATCATCTGCACAATATTGCATTTAATACATTAAAAATAACATATTAAGGTTCATTTACGTTTAAGTGTTTTAATTGATGAAATAGAATAAAAGATAGCCCTTTTTAAGGCTAGTTGTATCAAATTATAGTAAATAGGCAGGAAATTAATGTAAATAAAAATCATTATAAAAGACAATTATGGAGCCCAACAGTTGGTTTAAGGGTGTCTTGGTTAAAGTCTTCATGTGCGGGGAATGGACCCAATGGGATTATATGGATTGGGAGGAGTAATTGGGTTCATGTGGGATTATGATGGAGCGTGGACACATATTCTGTAGCTACATCACATTTGAGCTCTTGTTGTGTATAGCATCATATAGGAGCTTGGAATGTGTACCCTTGGAGTGTAGTGCTCCACTTCATGTGTGAGCCTATGTATGATTATTGTAGGATGATTTTAAAGGCATTGGCCCACATATGTATTGTTGTCCTCCCTTACCTCTCTTATATATAGGAAGGAGAGAGTCCTTCACTATTCATTATTGTTCATCTTATTTGATAAATATGAGTAGAGGATTGCAATAGTCATCTTCACTCTCTCTCTTATAACTTCACTTTTACTTGGTCTCCCACTTTCTCTTCTAAGTTGTTCAGGTTTCTTTAGCTTCTTGAAGTAAATTGAAGTCTAGGGTTAGGGTTTCATCCCTTGGATATTTGGACATTAAGGTTTTGAGATGAAATTATAGGTTTTACTTGTGAAGAGGAGGAGGAGACATCTTTTCATAGAGGATTTACTTGAGTGGTTCATGATTGTTGGAGCTCCTTGGTTGAGCTAGGGTTTTTCTTGATTTTCTGTAGCTGGGGTTTTGGAAAGATACTATATTGTAGTATCCTTGTGAGAAGGATATGGTATGTACATGAACTTTATCTTATACATATCAATGAAGTTTTCAATTGTCCAATACATTTGTATATTTCATATTTGATTTTCAATATCTTTGTCATCATTGTTATAATTTCCAGGTATGTATGTGTTATTGATTTGACATAATTTAAGGATGATCATATTAAGTGATATAACATTGTAATTGAAGAATATAAGGATAATTTAGTTTCTATGTTTTTTGTTATAAGTAAGGGATTTTAGATCTAGTGTATGTGTGATAAAGATTGCTCTAAAGGGATGAAACTTATCAGAACACTTTGGTGTCTTTTCTATTGGATTTTCTATATGTTTGGGGTTGTTGAGGATTGAAATATTGTCTATTTATACTGCTTTTTTAATTGTATTCCATAATGAACCTAAGGATTAAACTTCATAGGGTTAAGATTCAAAGAACTTCTAGGATGAGAGATAAAAGTTTTAATCATGTTAGAAAAATATCAATTCATGATATTTCAGCATGGTATCATATCTTTTGTGGATGACATCACACTAGGTGTAAGAGTGAGTTGGTATTTCAGTTGTGGTGGTACCTAGGAGAGGTGTTTGACCTTATTAAGGTTGTTGGGTTGGATACTCTAGGTTTTTTGGAAGAATCACTTGAACCATTGGAAGAGTTTTTTTACATATACTATTGATTTTTGTTCATTTGAGACTTGTTTAGGATGTGTAGGATAACTTCAATTTTACATATTGTGATAGGTTGAATGGAGATTCAATTTTTGTTCCATGGAAGCTCATGCTTCCGAGAATTATGGAGAAAGAAAATATTTGGGAGTATGTTGAGAATGAGATTCCAAAACCTATCGATCCAACATAATTGGTTGTCCATTAGAAGAGAAAGCCAAATTCAAGAGAATAATTATTGATTCTATAAAGGATCATTTCATCTCAAATGTTGTAGATAATAAGAATAGAAATAAAATGTTTTATACTCTAATTGAATTATTTCAAAACTCTTGTGCTTCTCGGAAGATACTCTTGTGAAACCAACTTATAATCATTCACATGGGAAATATTAAAAGTTGTGAGCTACCTAGCCATGATCATTGGGTTGAAATATTAATTAGCTTCCATTTGAAGAATGGTAGAGGATTGGAAGTTGGTGCCCATTTCCTTAAAAGGACTCGCTCCTTCCTATGTTTCTTTTGTTCATGGTATTTGTGCTTAGATACCTAGAGAAAGTTTCCAAAACTTTTGGTTGATATTTTGTAGGAAGAATCATATTGAAATATTATTCATAGCAACAATGGGAAATAGATGTTACCGGTCCAATTAGGAAGATGAAAAATGTTAGAAATAAAGGAACAATAAGGAAAGTACAGATATAGTAAATAAGGACTTGAACAAGGTATTTGTTTCTAATGCTAAGATGAGACATTATGACATCCAATATCCATTGAAGAAGGGGGAAGATATGAAACAAGTTGTATCTAGGACTACAACAAGTGTAGAGTAGGTTAAATATCAATTTCATACTATATTTTCCATGAATTCTTGTTTATATTCTAGCAATATGTTTAGTGTTTATAGTATATGAAAAATGAATGTTTGATACATATGACAAGTCTTTATTAAGAAATATTCAGGTACAAGAAAGAGGCATCTATGTGGATATTGGTGATGACGCCACTTTCCCTTGATAACAGTTGGTTCTATTCCTTTTCATATTCCTTTAGGTGATGTTGTTGAGTTAAGTGATGTTCAATTTTTTCTTGGCTTGAACAAGACTCTTCTCTCGATTTCTTGTATTATAGATTTATAGTATATATTTGTTTTTAAGGGACAACAACACATAATCAATGGTTGTAGTTTAGCTAGTATAAGGAATTTGGCTAGTGGGGTGGGAGAGTGTGACCTTTATAGGTTACTTTCCAATTTGGTGGTACTTTTACATTCTAATGGGATGATGGAAGAACCTTATAGTTTTGAGAAGGCACATGCATGATGAGATTCCATGGAGACATGTTTAGAACCTAATATGGATGTTGTGATAGGATCTTATTCTTATGGATACACTGATACTTCTAATGCTTACGGGATTAGTACACTAGCATTGTGGGAGACTATGGTGTGTATAGATGTGATATTCGATGTGGATGTGAGGTCTTCTAGTTCATAGTATTCCCATTCAATGATTGAGGAGAGAGAGGAGGTTGTCGTTCAAGAGATTAATTCAAAGGATTGAGATGAGTCAAATGCATAGGTAGTTGAGGTGAGATTGAGTATGGATATGCCCTCACATACTCCATATTGTAGGAAGATGAGTAGATTCCATACACATTACAAGATGCTCGAGAGAATATAGGAGATCCCAATCATCAATAACTATGAATATACCTTCTAAGAGATATGCGAGTTATGTTGCATTAGTTTCATCCATCCATAAGGATTCCAAGTGTCTTTAGGAGGAGAAGTGTGATGCTATGATTAATTCCAAGTTTATAGTTGATGAAATTATTATAGAGTATAGGGACATAGTTGATGAAATATCCTAGGAAAAGGCATTTTCCTATGATATTACACTTTCTTTAGGTTTCTCTCAGGATGAGGGGGTTGGTGTAGTTCAAGTTGCTTTAGTTTACATATTATTTGAGATGCATGGGAGGGATTCTCATGTTTACAAGTTGTTAATAACCTTGCATGGGTTGCTACCTTTTAATTTAGGATAGAGGATTTGACTTGTGCAATTTTCTATCTTTTATACTTTGAGAGTGTGATCCACTTTTCTTGATCTTATATGGAGATATGATTTTATTTACAGGACATCATAGAAATATTGTGATATAGTGTCCATTGAGTTTGGCATGTGACGTTGAATTGAGGTATAATAAAGTTTGGTAAGTTAGTTTTGTTCCATATTTATGCTTTTTCATATTCATAGGTGGTAAGTATTCTTTGGAGGATCAAGATGTTGTGGTAAAATGGGTTACAATTTATATACAAGAGATAAAGGTTGGATACCAAATCGCAACAAGTACACATTTGTAGGAGGAAGAATAATAGAGTTGTAAAGGGATTCAATGGGTGTTTCTATAAAAACATTCCTCATAAAGAAGGAGTATTAGATTTTAGATTACTTCAAAAGTGCTTACACTATCTTTTGGGGCGATTCATGAGATTTGGGGTACATGTTGTACATTCAGTCCCTAGATGGATTTTCATATGGGGATGGTTTGTAATGGATTCAACTCATTGAAGATGGATTACATAGTGGTTTATTCACCTCATTTGGGTGATTACTTTGCACTCTTCCCGATAGAGTTAGAGTACTCTTGAAAACAATTTGGGTGGTGTTCTTTATTATGGCTACATGGATATCATTGCTTTCCTAGAGAATTCCCTTCCTAGGATCAGGAGCACTATTCATCTTGGAGGAGGGAATTGGGCCCTAGAAAACATGTAGTGGCTTGGATTACTATATCGAGTCTTGGAATCGGCTTATGTACACCTAGGATGCAATAATGTCCATGTAAGGGGAGTTGACCTAGTGGAGTACATGGTTTATGATGAGCGATGGAGTCCATGTGGAGTGTGATGGATGAATATGGACCATTTTGCATGTGTGTGTGTGTGTGGTCTAATTTTAATTTCAAAACATTATCCATACACCTAATAAATGTATGGAATACTCTTATTTGTTGGGAAAAAGACACCCTATGTGATATGATTTGACCATTAAAGTTTATGGAAACTTACATACATTTCCCCACTTTAGATTTGAACATGTGACATCCTTGGAGGAAACACATGTTCTTAACCATTAGGCCCACTCATTTTGTGATATGGAATCACCTTATAGATCTTATTGTGTCCAAAATCACCTTGGATCTTTACATTTGTAGCCTTTGAGTGTACCACTCCACTTCTACAAGCCTACGCATGGTTATTGTAGGTTGTTTGTAGGGAATTGGCTAGAATTTGTATTGTTGTAATGGTGAAGAGGAGGATATGTCTTTCCTTGAAGAACTTGCTTGAATGACCAATGTTTGTGATAGTGGATTGTACTAATTTTTTGATAAGTCTTTGATATTCACATGAACTTCATCATATGTATATTACTAAATTTTTCAGCTACCCAATACTTGTGTAAATTTCAACTTTAATTTTCAACCAAATTTTGAGCTAATTTTGTCTTTTTGTTTTTTCATAAGTTATGGATTATTAAGTAATTAACATTGTCATTGAAGAGGATAAGAGTTGTTTTGATTCCATATTTATTGTTCCAAATAAGGGTTTGTAGATCTCATTTATACACGATAATATTTCCCTATAGGGATGGAACTTATTGGAACACTTTGGTGTATTTTCTCTTGGATTGCATACAAGTTTGGGTTGTTAAAGATTGTAATATTTTTCATTGTCATTGTTGTTTTAATTGTATTCCATGGCATCCCTAGCACTGAAAATTTACAGGTGTAATATTTGGGAAGCCTCCAGTATAGAGGTGAAATTTTTAAATTGCATCATAAATCTCAATTCATGAAATTTTAATATGTTGTTTATTTTTCCATATTCCTCCTTGGACATGAGGATTTTCTGATTTAATTCCTTATCTTGTTTATAGTCTTTCTTGGTAATGGAATGTTGATATTACTTGGCCTTTAATGTTTCCTCTTCACTTTTGACCAACACTACATTCAATGTCCTTTTGTAGAGTAAAAAGATATTATAGTGTCTTTCTTGACCTTTGATTGTATTTTCTCAAGAGAAAATTCCTTCAAATAATTTTGTTGATTTTCCCAATTTGAACTCTACCATATCTAGTTTAATCTCAACTTCTTCAAGTATCTTCAAATCCCATTCTTTCACTTCCTCTTCCGTCTTCTTCTGAAGTTGAATGGTGATGTTATCCATCATTTTTTCATTTTCAATCTTTGCTTACATTTCTAATTTGACTTCATTGGTATTTAGGGATTCTTCAACCTTGTTGCAAATTTCTTCTTCAACTATATTGGTCATGTCCTTATTTATGATCTTTGTTTCTATATTGTGTGGATAGCGTTTAACATTCTTAACATCATTAATTAAGAAGGTATTTATTATGCTTACTCAACATTTCTATTTCTCCATCCTTCCAAGACAATTCTTCCTTTTGGTCATACTTTTCCTTCTTCAATTTTCTTGTGCTTTCTTGTTTTAAGTTATTAGCCTCTTTAAAAGTGTTAATAAGGACTTGTAACTTGGACAACTCATTCCCCTTATTTGTAATTTATTCTTTTAGTTCATATTTGTGATTTTGAAATTTAGGGGCTCTTCTACCAATCCCTAAATTCACCAAATAAATAACAAATTGCAACAAAAGAACATATCCAATTTTCCTTTGCAATATTTAACAATTATTTAGGCTCAAGGTCATCTTTATCTCCACTAAAATCTAGTATAATTACCATTAGTTATTTTCATAAACACATGTGGTGTTGTTGGAACCCATATATTATAGCATAATAAGTTAACATGGAATATCCCCAAGTTTTCCCAATTTTTGTACATATATGTATTATTCTATGGTTCCTCTTTTAAATGACTTTTGGATCACCCAATTGGCAATTATAGTTGAAAGGTATGCTAAGTTTAGGTTGACTTACTATTTTATGTCATTTTATGGGAATTAGACATACAACATTATATCTTTTAAATATTTGTGATTTTTATTCCCAATTCTCTTTTTGACCTAAGCACTTTGATATGTCCTCTCTTGAATGTCACTGGTCTCACTCATTTATATCCCTTTTCGAATGCAACAATTCCTACTACAATTGGACCATGCAATCTTTAGAATATGCATTTTAGTGAACCCTGTCAGTTTGAGCAAGGTTATAGGGTTAGGTATAAATCCTAACTTGTATAGATATTATTACTAATATCCCCACACCTTTGTTGGTGAATGTTTTACTCTATAGAGATAAGCATATATTATATCCAACATTCAAGTCTCACTTTATTTGGAGGTACAAAGAAAACGTCATAGATTTGATGATGTGATATACTTCTTGAGTGTACCCAACCAAGAATAAATTTCTATAATTATAAATGTTATGAATCAAATACACACTAATATACACCAAATATGTACATGGAGCATATCTCTGAAAAATGGTAGTAAAGATGAGTTACACATAAACTTATTATATTATGAGAATAACTCTCAGATTATCCAAATACATCCAAGTACAATACTCATATCAATCTATCAATCACACACACACACACAATCATGTGTTACTAAACTAATGTGGTCCCATTACCAAGACAAACGGAATTTTATGTACATAATACATAATAAAGCACAAGAAACTTCCATACACGCATTGTACACTTATAGAATGTGGAGGACAACTCTTAAAAGTATTAATATGATGAGTTGTGTAATATTTCCTTTTATATATGAGGAGAACAACTCCATGTAACCTATTACATCCATGTAAAATAATCATGATTCAATGCATGTAATAATTACTCTATTAGCCTCATATATATCTAATTCTCACTTATTTCCCTTGTAAGATCACTACCAATATGGCCTAATATTTACATTTACATTTGGCCACTTATATACCCACCTTAAGTCATAACAAGTTATTTTCCTTGCACAAGGAAATTTGGATAAGACTCTGTTGTTTTAAGTCAGCCTTAGATCATTATCATTTCAAGCACTTCTTGATCAATTTTTCATCCCCTTGTTTGAAATTAAGATTTCAATTATTTCCTTCTATTTTTACTTGATTTATTTCCTTATGTCGAGCACTAGGAATTTGGTATTGATTGAGGAGGGGGTGGATTTTTAGGAGCATCTTCTATTTTACCTTATCCTATGGCAATTCTTGTTTTTAATTTTTGTATAGGATAGGAAAGGGTGGAAATCACCATAATACACTCTATGAGTAGACTCTCATATATAAGAGAACCTCAAGGAAGCAAGAGAAAGGACTAATAAGGATAAGTTTTGTATGCAATTATATGCCAAATTCTAGAATTTGTATTATTTTTAAATAAGTTCAACCACGATTATTTTTGGTAAAGATTCTAACTCATATTAAAACACAAATACTAGGTTTCATGGAGGTGGAGGTTTCTTGAGTGAGAGTATTTCCTTTTATCTCCTTGATTCTTCCAAATCCCTAATAAAAAAATAGTTCCCATGTAGAATATTTGTTAATAAGGATCTAAATCTACATGCAATATTCACCAACAAGGATTGGGATCCTATATCTAGTATTCACTAGTTGGGATTCAAGCCATATACTATGCACACTAATAATTATTCCAACCATAAGGGCTTGTTGTGATGCATTGGTTTTCTCATTGCATCGCATGATTAAGGTCCTTAGTTCCACTCCATTGTGCTTACAAGTAGAGACTCAAATCACAAAGCCTTCACTGGAGAGGATTTAATGGTTCGAAAATGCTATGATTTTCCCATATGAAGTCCTCCTTTATATTTGATACTTGGTATTCTAATAAAAAATAGATTCCTCAAATGGAAATCTACCTCGAACGTTACTATTATAATTATTTTAGGAAAAAGGCAATAGTAATTCTATATTAACAAGATGAAATAAAATAAAATAAAATATTGATAATAATCTTTGTTATTTTTTTCTTCTACTTGTTAGGCATAATTTATCCAAACTTGTAAACTTACCTATAAGTCATGAAAATAAAATCCATTGAAATTAAAAGAAAAGAAGTAGAAACTAAATAACAAATAAACATATCAAAAGACATAGTCATAAATATAGGTAAAACTATATTACAATCGAAAAGTATAAGTGTATTTGTGATTTAATATAAATAGTTGTGAATCTCAAAAGGTATCGGATCAATCCTTGAAGCTCGTGTGTTTGTAGGAGATCAAGGATCAAATTGTCAAGTTGAAGTTGAGTTAAAATCTAATTTTGAACAAAACAAAGATTTAAAAAACAGAATAAACCTTATTTTTATCAATTTCTGTAAAAGTTTATGGCTAAAAGATTATATTGATCTTCATATGTCAAAATTGATTGGAAAATTTGAAAAATTTGTGAATGAAAGTTAAGAAAAGTCAACTAATTATAAATGAAAATAGTTAAATGGAGAAAATAATGAAGAGAGTATAATAATTTAAAATATTTATCAACAAAATTAGAATGTCTTGAGGATAATATGCATATAGTGTGATTATCCACTCTAGAAAGTTTTCAATTTTGTTAAGCTAAACTTCCTCAAATTAATAAATATTAATATCTTCTTGACAAATAAAACATAATAAAGTTATCAAATACATAGTAGAATCTAGATTAGATTAAAAATTGTAAGGATAATAAATTACATGAATGTATTTCACTTCAAAATATAAAGGATAATCTTACAATTTTAGTAGCATCTCTATGTTCATTAGGGTTATCCTCTAGAATACAAATCCCAAGCCTATATTTATAAGATTGTCATGTACTTAAATAAACTCCTAATCCAATTTAAAATAACTAACCTTAGGTTTATAGAAAATAAACCCACTTAATTACATAATATGTACAATAACAATCCCCCATGTACATAAATGTTTAATGAAAACAACTTAATAAGTTTAAAAGCAAAATTAGCAACACTGGGTACAATTACCAAAAAATACTAAGGGGTTATTTCTATCATTTATCACCAATGCTTGGATAGTTTCATGCTAATGTTCCTAGTACAAATAATCTTGTTCTAGGAACAAGTTTACACTTATGAGATTATTAGGAATGCCATCCACGAATGTGGGAAAGCATCCCTTGGGTTTCCCCTCGAGTTTCTCCTTAAAAAATGTTTAAAACCAAAATTTAAATATCATTTATTACAATATAATATTTCTCCAAAACCCTCATTCTTAAATACATAAATTTTCATTGACGAAATATATTTTATATCAACCACGCTCCCGTGCCCCCAAGGAATCCCTTCCCTCTCTCTACACACACACTTACTTCAAAGATAAAGTATATATATTTAGAAACAAAAGGAGTTTTTTCAATTAAAAACATTTCAACAAAATCTTTAAAAGCACTAGTTTTATTAGGTTAAAAAGAGTTGGATAAAAAAATGGGGGTGGTGTCTGATGTAACCTTCATGCCTTATCCTTTTATATAATACCCATGATATTGATAATTAGAATGTATTGAATAAAAATATGTGTAACACCCCGGTTTTGACCCCGTTTTGCATTAATACATATGTTGTAAATAATCATGGTGAGGAGCTAAGGGCAAAGGCCCCACCATTGATTTAGTTATGTTATGTTTCGGATTGGAATGGTCACCGATGGTATATCAGGACATACGGCATATATTAAATTGTGACATCATGTAAATGTGCATTTTAATTAAATAACCCAACCATCTATGTTCACTGCAACTAATTTGAGAAGGGGCATGATTCCAAAGGATAATGAAGGGGAATGTTGAACATTGAGTCATGGGGGAAGAGCCATGTGTCACCACTCTCTTTTGCTCACCACCACCTTAGTTATTCCATGTTAGTTGGGGGCAGCGATTGGCTGGCAAAATACCACCACGCTCACACTCTCTCCACGACGTGCCTTGAGGTAGCAGATGGTCTGTCCACTATGGGGATTGAGAGTCTGTTCGTTTCCCTCACGTTGGGTGGAGTTAAAAGGTTCCACATTCCATTGTTGGGGGTTCTCCTTCCCTCTCTCATGTCGATTGCTAGTCTGTGAGTTCTCTTCTATGTTCACGCAGAAATATGGTTCTCCTCTGCCTCACGGATTTGTTGGCCTGCGGATCAATTCTTTCCTCTGTTCACGCAGATTTTTGTGTCTTCTTCCACCATTGTCAGATTGTGTAAGGTTCAGTTATTCCATCGTGGAATCATGGTAGGGATTTCATTCACAGTTATGTGCTTTGGAGGTGTCTTTTTCCCCTCACACACAGATTGAGAATCAATTTCTTTCCCCATTGTTGTCTAGGTAATTTCTCCAGCGATTTCCTTGAGGATCGGGTGCTGTGGGTTCATAGTTGTTGTGGGATGTTGTTTGCCATGATTGATTGTTGGACTGTGTTTTTCCATGTAAAATCTTGAATAGTTGTTTGGCTGCTTGCATGCAGTGGTTTTGTCCTCGGACTACATTATGAGGGCCTGAGGTGCTTGATAAACCTGGTGGGTTGAGAACCACACAAACATAGGTACTGAGATGGATTTCTTCGCCACAAACCCTGAATAGAACTAGAAGGGAGATTAGGGTCTGAGGGACTGCGTTGTAGAGAAGGGATTGATTTCCTTGTGTTGGGTGTGTGTGGGTGTTCTAGAAGCCAGGTTGGTTCTGGTGTTGGTGTCTATAGCTCTTAAATGAGCTCACCAACTTAGCACTTATCCTTTCCCATCCCCTGGATGGCCTGATAAACCCAACTTTGTTGGCTTGGCTGATCTGTTGTTCGCCTGATAAACCCAATTATGTTGGCTTGGCTGAACTATGTACCCTTGTGGTGTTTTTATCCTTGGCTATGTGTAATCCCGTTAGTTCCTTATTCCTTGGGAAATCATGCCCAGCTCGGGGGTGGAAACGTTGCTAAGAGATTGAGGAGCACGTGGGCCTATGGTTGGGTGGAACGTTGCAGCGATGTAGCTGGTTATAGAACAAGTTCTTATTAAAATAAGTATTCTTGCCTAACTTGTGTATGCAATTATGTTTACCATTGATGAATGATGATATACATGTTAAATGCTGATCTGTATATGCATGAGTATTGATTGATATGTTTCGCTTTCATTGTGTATATGAATGATTATGCCTCGTAATATGTTTGATGTTTTAAGTATCATGCTTCAGCATTACATATATGTATGTTCATGTTCGTTGAGCTAGATGCCCAGATTATTTGATGTATAGTAGTGTCCTCTTCACCGATCGAAGGGTCAGGGACGTTACAGTGTGGTATCAGAGCTCTAGTTGTAGCATGGACCTGAATGGGCCATGAAAGACCAGATAGTAGAAGAAGGTTACCTTCTGCCCAACAAAGATCAGAGAAATTTCATAAAAAGTTTCTAAGTGTTTGGCCATCGACACATCGAAAAGCTTAGAAAGATGGATCGTCGATGCTTAGCTGATTGAGCGTCGCTGTTGCGGACAGCTAGAGGACTATCCTTCTGATGGATAGAGCCTTCGACTGCCGATGCCACAGAGGAAAGACGTTCTAGAATCCGATGCAGTAGAATTTTTTTTGAAAAAATCTCCAAGTAACGAAATCATCAACCATCGGAAGATGTTAGTGGTTCGTGCGCCTGCCATTGTGGAAGCCTAGAGCACTAGTCTCTCGATGAGGAAAAAGTTTCGACTGCCGATGACCGATGTGCTTCAGCTCGCCAATCGAAAACAAACAGTCGATTTGATCGGCATTGGATAAGAGATGGTTGAGCCGATACAACAGCGAGAGAAAGGTGAAGGATCTATGAAAGTTAGTTGGTTGAACCGACGATGATGACGGCGGAGTGAAAGTTTTCAAAAAATTTCTAAGGCAAGAAAATCATCGGCGATCGGTGGACGTTAGTGGTATTGATCATTGATGAACAGTGGCAAGAATTAGCTGATGATGTGTCCGTCGTTGCAGCTATGTAATGGACTATCTACCTGACGGATAGATGCTCTGATAGCCGACGCGGCAGAAGACAAAGAAGGAAAATTTGGAAAAATTTTCCTAAGTGAAGAAAACATCGGGCAATGTTAGTGGATCAGATCACCGATCAGAAAAGGTTCAATGAATATGAACCGCAGTTGTGGCTGCTTAGGCAACTATTTCGCTGATGCATTAGTCTTCCACTCGTCGATGCCAAGGTGTTAGTGAATTATGGTTCCGATAACTACAGTGTCGTTTAGTGCTCGGGAGTGCCGACACTATGGAGGTATGGGGGTTTAATCCCGTCCGATGAAACAATGGATCTGATCGTCGATCGAAAACAAATAGAGACGCTGCTTGGAAGAGTTAATT
Source organism: Pseudotsuga menziesii (assembly GCA_001517045.1). NCBI lineage: Eukaryota > Viridiplantae > Streptophyta > Pinopsida > Pinales > Pinaceae > Pseudotsuga > Pseudotsuga menziesii. Next base: position 474,390 of record LPNX010731657.1, on the reverse strand, counting down.
CCTATGGAACCACCGTTGTGAACTTCTAGAGGACTAGGTGTCTTACGCCACAATGGGATGTTGCTCCAACAGCCGACAAAGTTGTGAGCTGCAGAAGACTTAGGAAGACTGTTGACCGTCGTTGTGGAAAGATCAATGACTAGCCATATGATGCGCAGAACCTCCGACCGTCGATGAAACCATTAGTATACATCATCGCCGATGAAGTTCGGAGCAATAAACAATTATTCACCGATATGGCAGATGAAATCAGACCAATGAATCGCTGATGAGACTCGGTACAGTAGACCACTGCAGGTCTGATATGGTGGAAGAATTAGATGAGCAAATCATCAATGCAGCGGAAGAAATTGGAAGTTTCAAGCCATCGAAATGCCAGGGAGTTAGCAGGGAAGAGACCCAATTAGAAGAAAACTTTCAAGAGTATGATCCCATCAGAAAATTATTGACGATCAAGCCATCGATCAGAAGAAATCAAGGGATCATAAACCCGATGTTGCGACAGTTCAAAGCACTATCCACCCGATGGATAGTAGGCTCGATCGCTGATAGATGACCACAAAAACTGGAGGAGGATCACTTACCATCATTGTGGCTGCTCAATGGACTGTGCACTCGATGAACAGTCGATTTGATCGCCGATACAAATCGTAAGTTTAGTTGGTTTGACCACCGAAGAATCGGAAAGATAGTTGGGAAGAGGTCCGATTGGGCCTAAGGAAATTTGGGATTTTTGAAGGATTTTCTCAGTAATTTTTCAAGCAGTTTTCGACTGTCTTTCAGTAGTTTTTCAGCAGATTTTAGCAGATTATCACCAGTCACAGGGCTGAAAAGAAAGAGAGAAAAACTTTGTGTTTTAAGTAAAATTGTGTTTTATGAATTTCCAGAAGAGGAAGGTAAGTAGTTTTGGTTTTATATTAATTATATGCATCTAACAATTTGTTACTAACACATTGCAGAATTATAGACAACTTCCAAGAGCATTACTCCAGAAAGAACAATGTGGTAAAGTAAGAGGTGGTTCAGTCATGAGAATCCATGATGGATATGATGCTCGGGATTCTTACAAGCGAGCAGAAGATGCCATGGGAGAAAATGTCCGTAATGGAAATGATGGCATAGAGTCTAATGGAAGGATATTCCAGGGGACACCATCTTAGGTTGCAGCCACCATGAGGAGCTTGGTTAAATCCCAGGAAGAGCAGCATCAGTTGAATGCTACCATATTTGACAGACTTGCAGAAAAAGATAGATTCTGGACGGGGTACATCAAGACCAGAAGGCAGTAAGAGCAGCACTAGGAGAAGAAGAAGGACTTCTAGTGGATCATCTGACTCTAAAGAATCTAGCGGGGATACAAGTTCATCTTCTCATAAAAAGAAAAGAATAAGGCACCATAGAGATCGCTTTCGAGATGAATTTAGGAAATCTAAACCTCCTACATTTGATGGTGAGATAAAGATGGGACAAGAAGCTGAAGCTTGGCTTCTTGGGATAAATAAGTACTTTCAAGTGCAGGATTATTCAGGAAACATGAAGGCACAAGTTTCCATATTCAATCTGAATGGAAGAGCATCCATTTGGTGGGAACACTTCAAGCAAGTAAAGAAGATCAGTGAAAGGAAACTAAAATGGAAACAGTTCAAGAATTATTTTAGGCAGAAATACCTCTCTGACAGGTATTAGGATATCAAGATTAAGGAGTTCCATGAGCTGAGATTGGGATAGCAGACCATGGATGAATATGCAAATAAGTTTTTGGAATTGTTGAGGTATGTCCAATACATCAGAGATGAAAAAGTGAAGATCCAGGAGTTTCTAAGTGGATTGCCTCAAGCTTTCAAAGATAGAATTGAGTTCTATGAACCAAGAACTCTTGAAGAAGCAATAACAAAGGCTAAATATTGCTATGAGCAAAGAAAAGGTAAACCTGATTACCATAAGGTATGGAAGGACAAGAAGAATGAGAATTTTGACCAAAGAAGGAAAGGTTTCAAACCTTCTAGATTCAGGAATCAGCAAAAGCAGCCATCCCAAGCTGTGAGTAATCCAGTTGGAGTGACAGGTGGAAATCCTAAAGAGCCACATCAGAACAAAGGTCCACTCAAATGTTGGAAATGTGAAGGACCTCACTTGTGCAGATATCGTCCACTTGAGAATGAAAGTGCAAGACCAGCTTATAACATTCAAGGAGTAGAAACAGTGGGTCAAGCAGTAAGAGTAGTCCCTAGAATTTATGCAGCATTGGAGGACTGCCAGGCAGATCACCAGTCAACTGTGGTTGAAGTTGCAGGTAAGATTTTTGAACAATCTGTTTCTATTTTGACTAACCCTGGTTCTACGCACAGTTACATTACTCCTAGAGTAGTGGAGATTTGTGCTTTTAAGAAGGAAAAGCATAGGAAACCTTGGTTAGTTTAGCTGGCCACTGGGACTAAGAGAAGGGTCAATGAATTGGTAGAGAAGTTTCCATTGGTTATGAATGGATTGATCACTTGTGTAGGCCTGAATTTTCTACCGCTTGGTTCCTATGATATTCTCATTGGAATGGATTGGTTAGAAGCTCACCGAGTGAAGCTTGATTGTTATAACAAGACTTTTGAATGCATGGATGAAGAAGGAAACCCAGTAGTGGTGAAAGTTATTCCAAAGGTAATTTCTGTAAGACAAGTTTCAGCAATGCAATTGAAGAAGTTCAGTAGGAAAATTTTCCAAGTGTATGCAGCTCATATTCTGGAACCAACAGGAGATGAGACTCCTAGGTTGGAGGACTATCAGGTGTTACAAGAATTCAAGGATGTGTTTCCTGATGAAATTCCAGGGCTTCCTCCAAAGAGGCACATTGATTTCACCATTGAACTTGTGCCAGGAGCAGCACCAGTGTCCAAGACACCCTACAGGATGAGTACACCAGAGATGCTAGAGTTGAAGATGCAACTGCAAGAGTTGTTGGAAAAGAAGTATATCCAACCAAGTGTGTCTCCTTGGGGAGCACCGGTTTTCTTTGTGAAGAAGAAAGATGTTACACTTAGGTTATGTATTAATTATAGACAGTTGAACAAGGTTACTATGAAGAATAAATACCCTTTTCCTAGAATTGATGACCTCTTTGAACAAATGAAAGGAGAAAAGGTATTTTCCAAGATTGACTTGAGGTCTGGTTACTATCAAGTAAGAATAAAGGATGAATACATTCATAAGACAACCTTCAGGACAAGGTATGAACATTATGAGTTTGTAGTGGTACCATTTGGTCTCACAAATGCACTAGCTACATTTATGTTCCTTATGAACAACGTCTTCAGCAAGTATTTGGACAAGTTTGTTCTTATTTTCCTTGATGACATTCTCGTTTATTCCAAGAATGAGAAAGAACATGAAGAGCATTTGAGATTGACATTGCAAGTGCTCAGGGAACATCAGTTGTATGCAACGCTTAGCAAGTGTGACTTCTACAGAGATAGGATTCAATACTTGGGTCACATTATCTCAGAAGAGGGTATATCAGTAGACCCTGAGAAGGTCGAAGCCATTATGAATTGGCCTACTCCAAGAAATGTGACGGATATAAGATCTTTTATGGGACTTGCAAGATACTACAGGAGATTCATTGAAGGATTTTCCAAGGTCGCACATGCCATCACTTCTTTGCAAAAGAAGGGAGTAAAGTTTGAATGGACTTTGAAGTGTGAAGAAAGCTTCCAGCGGTTGAAGAATATTATCACCAGTGCACCAATATTGAAGGTTGCAGACCCAGAGAAAGATTTTGTGGTATGTGCCGATGCATGCAGACAAGGGCTTGGAGGAGTCCTTACGCAGGACAACCATGTGATATGTTATGAGTCAAGAAAGCTGAAGGAGCATGAGAATAACTATGCCACTCATGATATAGAGCTTGCAGCCATAGTTCATGCTCTCAATATGTGGAGACATTACTTGATGGGTAGAATATTTGAACTCAGAACAGATCACTGTGGACTGAATTATTTGTTTGATCAGCCTACTCTAAATGCTAGGCAAGCGAGATGGCTGGAATTTTTATGTGAGTTTGATTTTGAAATCAAGCACATAAAAGGAAAAGAAAACAAGGTAGCTGATGCACTCAGGAGGAGGTATAGGAAATGCATGTGGCATCTCTTAGTATTCTCCAATCAGATTTGAGGCAGCAGATTGTTAATCATGTTGCCGAAGATGAATTGTATGAGCAGGTAAAAGACAAATTGCAGCAGCAAGGTCTTGAGAAGAAGTATGAGGGATATAAATTGGAAGAAGATGGACTTCTCACTTATAAAGTCATAATTTATATTCCGAATGTAGCAGATTTGAGGAGAGTTGTTATGGATGAAATCCATCAAGCTCCGTACTCTGGTCACCCAGGATATCAGAAGACAATTGCTACAGCTAGAAAGCAGTACTTTTGGCCAGCAATGAAAAAGGACATGATTGAATACATTTCAAGGTGCACGAAATGTCAACAGGTAAAGGTTGAGCATCAACATCCAGCAGGTTTGTTGCAACCTTTTCTAGTCCCGAAATGGAAGTGGGAAGTTATTTCCACGGATTTTATTATAGGATTGTCGATGACTTGTAGACAACATGATTCCATCATGGTTGTGGTAGACAAGTTGACAAAAGCATCACATTTTATACCAGTGAATTCTATGCACAAGACTAATGACATTGCAAATATCTTCATGAAGGAGATTTTCAAATTGCATGGATTGCCGAAGGCAATAGTTTCTGACATAGATGTCAAGTTCACTTCCAATTTCTAGAAGGGATTGTTCACAGATTTGGGCACAAAGTTAAAATTCAGCACTGCATACCATCCTTAGACAGATGGGCAGACAGAAAGAGTGAATCAGGTGCTTGAAGATATGATTCGCATGTATGTGATGGAAAAACCAACCAAGTGGGAAGATTACTTACACTTGGTAGAGTTTGCTTACAACAATGGATAGCAGGCATCCTTGGGGATGATTCCGCATGAGGCTTTGTATGGAAGAAGGTGTAGGACACCAATGACTTGGGATAACCCAGTGAACAGAGTTGTGTTTGGACCAGAATTTCTCAAGGAAATGGAGCAAGAGGTTGTAAAGATTAGGCAGAATCTGAAAGTAGCACAGGACAGACAGAAAAGCTATGCAGATAAGCATAGGATGAGCAGAGAGTTTAGTGTTGGGGATCATGTTTACCTTAGAGTGAAAGCAAAGAAAAGTTCCTTGAATCTTGGAATTTGTGCTAAGCTGTCACCTAGATATTATGGGCCGTTTGAACTGCTTGAAAGAATAGGCCATGTTGCATATAGACTTGCATTGCCTGCTAGTACTAGAGCTCATAATGTTTTCCATGTTTCTTTGCTTAAGAAATATGTACATGATCCTAACCATGTGATAAATTGGGATGTGATTCAGGTGGAACCCGAGGAAGAGTTCCGAAACGAGCCAATGCACATCCTCTACATGAAGGTCACAATGCTCTAGAACCGAGCCATAGGGAAGGTAAAGGTGCAATGGGGGCACTATGGACCTGAAGAGGCTACGTGGGAGTTGGAGGATGCCATGCGATTGGCACATCCATTTTTGTTCAATCCTGCGGAACACTGAGGCAGTACCAGTGTAGCATTTTGTTCAAATTTTGTAAAGCACTGAGGATAGTGCTATTAAAGGGGGAGAGTAATGTAACACCCCGGTTTTGACCCCGTTTTCATTAATACATATGTTGTAAATAATCATGGTGAGGAGCTAATGGAAAAGGCCCCACCATTGATTTAGTTATGTTATGTTTCGGATTGGAATGGTCACCGATGGTATATAGAGACATACGGCATATATTAAATTGTTACATCATGTAAATGTGCATTTTAATTAAATTACCAAACCAGCTATGTTCACTGCAACTAATTTGAGAAGGGGCATGATTCCAAAGGATAATGAAGGGGAATGTTGAACATTGAGTCACGGGGGAAGAGCCATGTGTCACCACTCTCTTTTTCTCACTGCCACCTTAGTTATTCTGTGTTAGTTGGGGGCAGCGATTGGCTGGCAGAAGACCACCACGCTCACACTCTCTCCACGACGTGCCTTGAGGTAGCGGATGGTTTGTCCACTATGGGGATCGAGAGTCTGTTCGTTTCCCTCATGCTGGGCGGAGTTAAAAGGTTCCACATTCCATTGTTGGGGGTTCTCCTTCCCTCTCTCACGCCGATTGCTAGTCTATGAGTTCTCTTCTCTGTTCACGCAGAAAGATGGTTCTCCTCTGCCTCACAGATTTGTTGGCCTGTAGATCAATTCTTTCCTCTATTCATGCAGAGTTTTGTGTCTTCTTCCACCATTGTCAGATTGCGTAAGGTTAAATTATTCCATCGTGGAATCGTGGTAGGGATTTCATTCACATTTATGTGCTTTGGTGGTGTCTTTTTCCCCTCACGCACAGATTGAGAATCGGTTTCTTTCCCCATTGCTGTCTGGGTAATTTCTCCAGCGATTTCCTTGAGGATCGGGTGATGTGGGTTCATAGTTGTTGTGGGCTACTATTTGCCACGATTGATTGCTAGACTATGTTTTTCCCCGTAAAAGCTTGAATAGTTGTTTGGCTTCTTGCATGTAGTGGTTTTGTCCTTGAACTGCATTATGAGGGCCTGAGGTGCTTGATAAAGCTGGTGGTTTGAGAACCACACAAAAAAATCTACTGAGTTGGATTTCTTCTCCACAACCCCTGAATAGAACTGGAAGGGAGTTCAAGTTCTAAGGGACTGCATTGCAGAGAAGGGACTGATTTCCTTGTGTTGGGTGTGTGTGGGTGTTCTAGAAGCTAGGTTGGTTATGGTGTTGGTGTTCGTAGCTCTTCAATGAGCTCACCAGCTTAGCACTTAGCCTTTCCCAGCCCCTGGATGGCCTGATGGCCTGATAAACCCAACTTTGTTGGCTTGGCTGATCTATTGTTCGCCCGATAAACCCAACTGTGTTGGCTTGGCTCAACTATGTACCCTTGTGGTGGTGTTATCCTTGGCTATGTGTAAGCCTGTTAGTTCCTTATTCCTTGGGGAATCATGCCCAGCTCAGGGGTGACAGCGTTGCTGAGAGATTGAGGAGCACGCGGGCCTATGGTTGGGTGGAACATTGCAGCGATGTAGCTGGTTGCGGAACAAGTTCTTATTAAGATAAGTATTCTTGCCTAACTTGTGTATGCAATTATGTTTACCATTGACGAATGATGATATACATGTTAAATGCTAATCTATATATGCATCAGTATTGATTGATATGTTTTGCTTCCATTGTGTATATGAATGATTATGCCTTGTAATATGTTTGATGTTTTAAGTATCATGCTTCAACATTACATATATGTATGTTCATGTTCATTAGGCTAGATGCCCAGATGATTTGATGTATAGTAGCGTCCTCTTCACTGGTCGGAGGGTCAGGGACGTTACATTATGTGTCAATTTTAAATGCATGGTTATAATTATGGGAGTCGATTAATGTCAACTTAAATAAATGACCTCATGTGTAAATAATGTATATATGCTTATACAAATTCTTAATGTGGATCTCAAGGCCAAGGCCTAGCTACTGAATGGTTAGGAATTTAGATGCAATAAATATACTTTCCATGGATTATGTGATAGAATTATCACAAGCCTTTGATAGCTATGTAAATATTGTTACCAAAGTATAAATGATGGTCCAATATGGTTTTCAAGAGCACAATATGGGATACATTGATTCCATAAGTGGGGAAGAGGAAATAAATCCCAACGGAAAGTTATCGTTTTTTTTGAAGTGTCAACCTAGGAATTACTCTTATATTTCATATCATGTTCCTTTAATAAATCTCATCCACCACCTTTGACTTATAATCCATGAAATATAAATTCATGAAGTGGTCGGTCAATAATGTCTACCTCACAAAATTATGTAGGCATGGAGGTTGAATTAAGGAATCTAGGGAAAATGTGAACAACCATTCATTCTCTTTCATCATAGGAAATATCTCTCTCATTTTCACATTCACCATTCCCTCACATGTAAGTGCTACCCGAAAAAAATTTGTTGTGTTCTTTCTAATTGAACTGATACCCAAAACCTAAAAATGACTAAATTATAAATGTAAAGAGTAATCTATAGACCTAACATGATTGGTGGTTGGATTTATATGATCATAGAGAATAGTGTGGAGAACCAATCTGGTCCATATAGAGAATATCCAAAATAGATATTTCAACATAAAAGAATCCATAAGAATAAGAATAAAATAAATATGAAATGATGAGATGATTGAAGATACAATAGGAGGAGCATTATATACAATCTTAACGATCACCTTTGATGTATGTGCACAACGGTTGTGCCCCTTGGATAACAATTATTATTAGTATTACTTATAAATTTTATTAAATACACACACACACACACACACACACACATATATTATGTTTATTACACTGTCTTCCACTTAAAAATGCTTTGTCCTCAAAGCATAATTTTTTAAAATATTCCCTTTAACTCTCATTTTGGATCACTATCTTCTTGAGATCTTATGTGCTTGTAACTACAACACTTGACAAAAGAAAGTGATATGATTTTTGAATTCCCAAGTGAAATTGTTACATAGACTATGAAGCGATCCACCCCAAGTTGATATTTACTGGAACATTTTGTTGATTGACTGTTTAGATAGAACTTCTAATAGTTGGCTTCCACACAAGTTGTCGATTTTGACTCTCTTCTTTTTCATTGTTGTACTTCATATGTATAGAAGAAAAATATTTTTTATATATATTTTGATCTTGTCGTTGTTTACATAAATTCTTGCGATTTGGATGACGATAAGGCATATTAATATTTGTGATTTTTCCTTGGAACCATCTTCTCTTGAGGTTTGTAGTGATTTGTCAATATAAGAATTATTTTAAATTTGAATTTCGACTAACTCTATATCGGTTCCCTTTTCTAATGATTAATTTTGAGCATCTAATAACTTCTCTATTGGGTCAGTCATTGTTTCTTTATCAACCAATGATCCTTTGCAATCTAACTCTTCTTGTAAAGATTCGTTATCATGCTTTATATTTTTAAATTGTGTAATCAAACTCGGATTATGAATCCTTACACGTTAAAGTTCTTAATTGTTCTCTGTATTTTAACTTTGTCCTTAAGATCTTGGTTTATTAATTGTGTCTCTTTTAAACTTTTTTATTTTCTCGAGAAAAATCTGGTTAAGGTTTATTAAGATAGAAGCTTCTTGATCTTTCTCTATAAATTCTTGTTGAATTTCTTCACAAGATCTTGATTCTCTTGTTCTAACTTTTGAGCAGATTTTTTCTTCTCCTTGGTCTTAATGATTTTTGCCGGTAGTTTTTGGTTATGATTCTTTAGGAGAGAAATACCTTCATCTCTTTCAGTGACTACCTTGTCACATTTATTGTTTTGATATTGTACCCTTTGTATTGAATTATATCTATCTTGAAAGATATCTTCTAATACATCACAGAAGTATTGCGTGAAATTGCGATTTTGGTATACACTTTTTTGACAATCAGGTGAATTTTGATTGTAATTTTTAATTTCTCATCTAAGAAAATAGTCAAAACATTTTCTCGATCGATATTTTTTAAAATACTCGCTCAATAGTTTACAAGTTGTTAAATTTAATGACGTATAGGATATTCATACCTACATGAATTCAATGAGAAAAGAAGGATGCAAAAGAGATAGAAGAATTTAGTAGAGAATGATCAATTACTCATGGAAAAATTGCACACACATGGAGACAACATTGGAATAATGATATTACATCCATTAATCAGTATGAAATATGTAATACAATGGTAATGATTCAAATTCCTAATATAGGATTCGAATCTACCAACCTGGACTGACTCCGAAGCTAACTCAGTGTGGGAAAATCACCACTAGAGCTCACTAATGCAACTCCGGATCACTAAAACAGTTCACAACCAGTTAACTGAAGAGTGTAATTGATTAAATTCACCCAAACTACCATGAATCATGGAAATTGGTACTAGGATGACTGAGAGTGATCTAACTAATGGGAATCTAATCATAACTGAGCATAACTGAATACCTACTAGAGTCAACTGAAAGATATTGTTGGTGGCACTCATAGTGGCTTTCTAAATTATAGGGATTAGTCCTTGTAGCTCCTAAAATCATGCAAACAGGCACAGTTTGTTGTTAGTGGCACCTAGGTGTGTCCCCCAGGAAATAGTGAAGCGATGATGACTTCCTAAGCTAGTAAAAAGGTCAAATAAACTATGTGGGAAAAGGGAGGATTAATTAATCCTAGAACCCCCATTTAATCCTAAATTTGGACAACCTGGGACCTGGAAACTAAGGAAAAAGGTCTCCCATACAATCTAAATGAATAAAAATGATTGCTTAACAAATAGGGAAATGGGAAAAACCTCATGGGAACCATGCCCCCCTCAAAATAAGCAGGAAAAAATAGGATTAATCTTTCATATCAAGATAAAATTTCTTCTTAAATAAAAAAATTGTGAAAATATTTCTACAACCTATATCTCTATGGAGGAGTAATGTAGTGTGATGGTCCTTGTGTGCACTAGTTTCCTGGAACTATGCATGTAAACCTCTACATCTTCTTCCAATTCAACGATGGGTAGGAGAAGTAGTGTTTCCTTTGTCTCTTCTTTCTAGAGGAAGAGTGACATGATCCAATTTTTTCATTAGTGATCATAATTGTTGATTAATCCTTACCATCATGTAACATCTCTGTGGTAGTTTGTAGCACCTCTATGAAATAAGTGAATTTGCTTGACATAGCACAAGGCTCTCTTTTTGAAACTAGTATCTTGTTCTTCTCATGTTATATGTCTCTCCAATCATGTTCCCAACCACCTCAATAACCTTTTGATCCCACTTAGGCCTAGGATTGGGAGTAGGGACTAGATTTGGCATATGGATCTGATTGAGCTTCATCTTCAATTCCATAAACCGATTCAACTTTGTCCTCTGCTTCGGATTCTGAATCTAAAACGTTAATGGAAACATTATCATATGAAAAAGGTTTAGGTAGGATCAATTTACCTTCCCTTTCAAATGGAATCTGAGATGGAACTAGACCTAAGTATGGCAGAAAGTGTGAGAATCCATATGCCTTGGAGGCATGGTTTGCAACACCTTTCGCTATAAGCTTCCTAGATGAGATATATGAGATATCCATTGAGTCAGGACCAAATATGACTCACTCTGGTGAATTGGTATGTGTCATATGGTATGCAAATAACAAATTTGCATCTTAGGAGGGAACATAGAGTATATTCTTGAACACTCCATTCTCTAACTTAATTGAACCCTTTCCTTCAGCTTGATTTTGACTGTCATCACCCATGTGAATACTCAGACCATCAATGAGTCATAATGAAGAGAATGATTCTTTGGATGCAACCATATGATTGGAGGTTCCTGAATCAATGAGGAAGGCATGTGATTTTGAAAAACCAGCCTTCACTATATGCCATCTCTCATCATGATCTTCAGTCTTGTCTCCATATTCTTCCTTCCTTGTGCCTTCGGGGAGGGAAATATTGTGTTGCTCAAGGATTTTTGACATTTGATCTATGGTCTTCTTCATATAATATTTCTTTGTATGGTTTCCTTTATTACAGTAAGAGCACTTTCCTTTGTCAAACCTTTGGTTTTTGTCTGTCTTAGAGCCCGAGGCTTCATCTACTGGATCAAAATCATCCTTATATTTGAATTTAGTGTTCCTTTTGTCTTTTCCTTTATGCTTCCTCGCTTGCAAATTCCTTGTCTCACATTCCTTGTACTGATACTCTAGCACCCCCCCTTCGACGTAGCTCGGGGGAATTGAGCCTAAGACCTCAACTATGATACCATGTTAAATTTAATGAAGCATGGGATCTTTATGCTTGCATGAATTCAATGAGAAAAGAAGGCCGTAGAAGATAAAGAAGAATTTAGTAGAGACTGATCAATTACTTATGGGAAAATCACACACACATGGAGACAAAATCAGAATAATAATGTTACATCCATTAATCAATATGAAATATGTAATACAATGGTAATACAAATAGGATAATTTGAATGCATAATATAGGATTCGAATCTACCAACCTGGAATGACTCTGGAGCTAACTCAGTGTGGGAAAATCACCATGAGAACTCACTAATGCAACTACAGATCACTGAAATAGTTCAAAACCAGTTAACTGAAGAGGGTAGGTGAGTAAATGGAATCAACCTCCCTTAAATAATGGACACTGACGCTAGGATGACTGAGAGTGATCTAACTTACGGGAATCTAAGCATAACTAAACATAACTGAATACCTACTAGAGTCAACTGACTGAGACTATTGGTGGCACTCGGAATGGGTTCCTAAATAATAGGGATTGGTCCCTAGAGATCCTAAACTAATGCACATAGGAACAATGAGTGGTAGGTGGAACCTAGGTGCATCCCCCATGCACTAGTGAAGTGATGATGACCTCCTAAGCTAGGAAAAAGGACAAATAGACTATGTGGAAAATGGAGGATTAATTAATCCAAACAAAAGTTTCTCATCGGACATTTTGGTTGGGTTTATGTTGGGTTCATAAATTTATCGTCTAAGAGTTTAATATTTTATTGCCCAAGATTTTTCTCAAACCTTCCAAACAAAATCTCATGTGGAACTCTCATATGAGAAATAAGATTCATTTTTTAACTCTCATCTGAGAGAATATTTTATATATAAAGGGAAAAATTGACTTTCCCCGCCATATTTTTGTATGTGGGTCGCACCTGACATAACACCCACGAGAACATATCCACTGGTAATGCATTCCTCCCATGAAAATGACTACACCAAGGATGCAATTTTCTCCACACAGTAGTGGCAACTAAGTTCTTGGATATATGTTGGAGGATATATTGGTGGTAGTGGATAACCTGGTACTGCTATTAGTGGTGTAAAAATGAGTATTGATGTGTATATATTGTTGGCGCTACCGCTGGGTATCCATCTTACTCTAATGCTAGTGTTTCTTATGCTACTGTCATTGCTTATGTTATTGGGTCCACAAGATCACCTATGAAATGTCATTCCACGAGTCGACAAGATCATCCACTGCTTTTCATCTTCATTGTAATTGACAAGATTGTGGTCAATTCTTCACCAGTGACCAATAGTACCGGATATGTGACCCTTTGTTGAGGTAACCATCCTTTCTCCAGCGCTCGGCAGCACCGGGTGTGTAACCCTTGCAAAATTTAACCTAAATTTAACCTAAAATAAAATATATATAAAAAATTTGTAGTAATAGAAATTCATGCTTTATGATAACATTATCATATCAATAGTAGCGTTTGTGGTGTTTTTTGGTTTCAAGTGTTTTCTTGTGAGGCAATTTACTAGTGAAAAGTAGCAAAGTATCCATTCAATGTGTTGATATTCTAAAATATGTGTTCCACTTCTTTAAAAACCCCATGTTAACCTACTAACATAATCATTCAATGGATTACCTTATTTATAGTGGATATGCGTGAGTGAAAGAAAACCAATAGGGGGTTGGATGATACTTATAGATATTTTAGAATTAAATCACTAAAACCCAAAATATTTTAGCCTAAAATCATTAAAACCCAAAATCAAATACTAGATATTCAAGTGGGGTACTTACAAGATCCACAGTTTTGTCCATGATACTCTCCAAATTGAGAGAATCCATTATGTCAATCACCACTAATTGAGCTAATTCCTGGGTTGCACCAAAAAACATCTCAACTAGATTTTGGTGTTGAGTACTACATGCAAAAGGAAAATGATCGCTACCATATCCTAATGAGAGAACAATGTTATGAATATTTATACATATTTCCTTTGAGCAATTCCATATATTGAATATATTTACAATAAAATAGGACCCTACAGATCATGCGAGATGAAGGGACAACATTAATTGCATGCCCTTTAGTATATTAAGGCCCACTAAATTATGTTTTCATGAAAATAAAGGGATATCCATGTTCATGATGTGTGGTATTCTGAAAGCATTTGATGATTAAAATGTGTTCCATGTTAATTCACATCACACTATCTCGTATACACAAAATCATATCTATTAAATGAGGAGGTGTTCTATCATTATCCTATCAAACAAAATAGTAACAATTATATATGGAGGTGGTGGGTTGGTATAATCTTGACCATAGTGGTATCTATTATATATAGAGGTATGGAGGTTGTGGGTTTTGTATAATCTTGACCAGAGTTCACTACCAAATGGTTCTGGCATTTCAAAAAAAAATTTCACATGAATGTTAACAGTGATGCATGATCCTTTGGAAATGAGATGGGCATGTACAAATCATGCAAGATTAATAGGCCAATTGTGACAAATTCCCACTTTCTAATATTCCACTAATTGAAAAAAATCATGGAAGTATCATGTTGTTCATAATAATTTCTTTGGGATTTACCTACATAAACACATGATCATTAATTAATTAAAGTTATGGATCATGCTATGAGACTTCTTTAAAAAAACATGATTTTATTTATATTTTTTGGTCAACAAAAGTAATTATTGAGCTGAGTTATCATAAATGGGAATTCATTTTCTCACATTTGTCAATACATCTAATTCTTGTGTTATCATAATTGAAGGTTTATTTTCCCAAAGTGACATTAATTGGAAATGTAAGTAAAAACTAATTTTTAAGGAAGCCATATTTTATTGGAAGATGGAAAAACCTATCATAATGGGAAGACTTCTCGATGTGCTAATGGGTCTTGGTCTACGTCAAAGGAAGCTGAGCACTTAGCCAATCCCAACAGTTTAGTTCAAATCCATCCTAACTAATCTCTATATGGTTATCCCACCTTCATATTGTGAAGAAGGAACACTATGGCACTTCATCACTTATTATAGGTATTTTGATAAAGTCGACATCAAGAGCAATTATCCCTTTCCTAGAATTCATGATTTAGTGAACAACCTTCAAGGCACCGAATTGACCTCTAAGGACAACTATAAAATTGATTTTGAAACCAAATTTGGGTTGTGTCAATGGTTGGTGATTCCTTTTAGACTCAATAATGATGCAGGAGCATCCATCTCAGCTTGATAAATCAACATCCAGCTTGACTTGATGATATGAAATGCCTTGTAATCTCTTCTAGAATGGATAGGGTTCGATGTTAGTGGATAGGATTAGTTTATTTTGTAATAAGTGGAATATTATCCATTATTCTCCATGATTCCTGCATGGAATTCTCAAGGATATATATTTGTTGGTAGGATTTACTTTTATTAGCTCTTCAAATCCAACCTAGTCGGATCTGACAGTTTCTTAATGTTATAAGAAAGATTGAGTGCAATAGATAAACAGAGCGAGTGAGGATTGAGTGCGAGTGCATATTGTGTAAGTGTACAGAGACTGTGCAAAATAATACTTCTGATTAAATTGAGTGAAACAAATTTATTCTGCAATTCAAGTTAATTTGCATGCCTTTGTTTCAATATCCAGGAGTATTGCTGAAATTTCCCCGTGCGTATGTGTTGTTTGCATTCTGAATCTTGATATAAGTGTAGGATATTGAAAATTGTCTGTAATAAGCTTCATTGGAGAGAGTTGATCCTTTCAGTGATTAATTAAACAAAGCTCATGAAGAGTTAAACCTAAGGAAATTGTATGGTGGGGATTGACCTTAGAGAAGATCAATGGTTGTCATTGATTTCTGTAGCAAGGAGACATAGATATGCAAAGTTAAAATCATGACTACATCTAGAGGAAGATCAATGGTCGAGAATGAATCCACAAGGATCGATGATGTGGAGGTCGGAGGACAGAGAGCATAAAAATAAAGAAAAGTTAAAGAGAAAGTGAGATTTCTAACTCCGAAGTCCAGAAGTCAGAAAGAGGCAAGCGACAAAGCTAGGAAAAAGACAAAGAAAATAATATTTATGATATCCGAACTCCCGGTGTGGAAGAGCGAAGTACGAAAATCGGGAAAATGGGATAAGGCAAAAAATCAGTTTCGAAAACCGATAGTCTAAATTTCGCAACCCAAATGGAAAGTATTTAAAGTGCGGAATTGCAGAAATCGACAATTTGAAACAGAAAATTTGGGTTTGAAACTGTAAAAGAATACATAAAAGAATTTGTTAGATTGGTTATTAGAGCTGGACACACATAGGGAATTCTAGAAAGAGTAGTTAGGTATATAAACGGATTAAGATATGATATACAGGATGAGCTCAGTTTATTAAATTTGAAAACTATAGTAGATGCATATCAGGTAGCTTCAAAGGTAGAAGAGAAGCTGTTAAGAAAACAGAACGAGAGAAATAGGGGAAAGAATATAGTAAGAGGAAGAGGATCTCCTAGTAGTGGAGGTAGGAATCCCAAATATGGAGTTGAGGCTTCTAGAAGTCAATAAACCTAGAGGGGAGGATTCAGAGGATGTAGAGGAAGAGGTAGGCATAGATAGGTAAAGTGTTATACTTGTGGAGAGATAGGAAATATGTCTTAGAATTGTCCAAGAAATCAGTCTCTAGGTCAGAGAAATGTGAATGTCGCAGAGGCTTAGGAAGAGGAAAAAGAAGAAGAAGAGATGAATAACCCTCCAGAGGAAGGAGAATATATTATGTTGAAGAGAGTTTTGGTAAAGTCAGAGAAGAAAGTACATGAACCAACTCAAAGGAAAAGTTTTTTTAGAAAAAGGTGTAAGTCACAAGGTAAGTGTTTTAAAATGGTTATTGATAGTGGTAGTATAGTTAATTTGGTTTCCACTGAGATGGTAGAGAAGATGGGATTGAAGAGGATGAAGCATCCCACTCCCTACAAATTGTATTGGTTACATATCTTACTAGTAGTTGCATATCTTACTTTCTTCTTGTCTTCAATTTCTTCAAAATCAAAATATTTATTTAGAGCATTAATCCACTCCATGAGTTCTTCAACATTTAAATTACCTTCATACATAATTACCTCCACTCTTGGCTTGCTACTGGTATTCATCAGCATCTTCAAAAATTTGACTTCTTCATGATCTTCTTTTTCTTCTTTAGGGGATTCTTCTTCTTCATTACTGTTATCTGAATCTTCTGAGTTGTTCTTTCTTTCCAGTGAATGAGCAGTGTAATGTGGAATTCTAGATTGGTACATATAAAGATGAAATATTATGTGACATAATTCCTATGGATGCGTGTTATATACTCTTAGGGAGGCCTTGGCAGTATGACATGAAAGTTGTTCATGATGGGAAAAAAAATACTTATTCTATGGAGAAAGATGACAAGAGACATACTTTGTCACCCTTAAAGGATGAAATAGTTCAAGAAAGTTCAAGTTCAAACATTCTGTTGATGTCTAGCAAAGAACTGTTGCAAGAATTTCAGAAAGAGGGGGATCTACATTTTTCCCTTGTTGGTAAACCAAAGGTAATTTTAACTTCTACGAATTTAGATGATTTTCCTGTTGAAGTTAAAACTTTGCTTGATGAGTGTGTTGATATTATTGTGGATGAGTTTCCAAATGATTTACCTCCTGTAAGAAGTATTAGTCATCACATTGACTTAATACCTAGTGCAAGTTTACCTAATAAAGCAACATACAAATTAACTCCTCAAGAAAATGAAGAAATCAAACAGCAGGTACAAGACTCTGAAGGAGCTATTGGAGAAAGGATTGGTAACAGAAAACTTGAGTCTTTGTGCAGTACCCACTATACTTAGGATGGAAAATGTGCACTGAGTCTGAGGGAAATCAACAAGATCACTATCAGGTATAGATTCCCTTTACCCATAATTGATGATCTGATGGACTGTTTAAGTGGTTCAAAAATATTTTTCCAAAATAGATTTGAAAAGTGGATATAATCAGATTAGGATAAGGGAAGGGGATGAATGGAAAACAACATTTAAAACTAATGATGGGTTGTATGAATGGTTAGTGATGAAATTTGGGCTTAATAATGCACCTAGTACCTTCATGAGGTTGATGAATGAGGTTTTAAAAGAATTTACTGGAAATTTTGTGATAGTGTATCTAGATGACATTTTGATTTTCAGTCAGAATAGAGAGGAGCATTTAAGGCACCTTAAGTTGGTGTTGAGAACTTTGTAAAAAGAGAAGCTATTGATAAATCTAAAGAAATGTAGTTTCCTGAAGAAAGAGTTAGTTTACTTGGGATTTGCAGTTTCAGAAGAAGGAATGAATATGGATCCTAACAAGGTACAAGCGAGTGTAAATTGGCCAGTTCCAAATAATTCTTATGAGGCAAGGAGTTTCCATGGAATTTCTATTTTATATAGGAAGTTCATTAAGAATTTTAGTCAAATTTGTGCACCTTTGATAGATACTTTCAGAGGGAGTAGACATCCTTTCGAATGGACAGAAGTAGCTGATAAAAAAATTAAATTGCTGAAGAAAAATATAACTGAGAATCCTATCTTGGCTTTGCCCAATTTTGACAAAGTGTTTCAATTGGAAACATATACTGGTGGAACAGTAGTGGGAGTATCCTTAAGTCAAGAGCAGAGGCCAGTGGCATATTTTCGTGAGAATCTGAATGAAGCAAAAAAAAATATATTCTTCATATGAATAAAGAATTATATGTTATTGTGTGGACTCTCAAGAAGTGGAGACATTAGTTGATGCCTAAAGAGTTTGTGTTGTATTCTAACAATCATGTTTTGCAGTTCATAAACAGTCAACCTAAGTTAAACCAGAGACATGTTAAATGGGTACAATTTCTGTAGAAATTTATCTTTGCTATCAAAAATACAAGTGGTAAGTCTAATAAAGTTGTTGATGCTTTGAGCAGGATAAATTTGGTATTGCAAGAAGTTAAGGTCAGCACTTTTGGATTTGAAAACTTGGTTGATATGTATAAGGAAGATTTAGATTTCAAGGATATATATGTTTCCTATGAAAATCTAGTTACCCATAACATAATTCAGTGGTTATATTATATGTTGTAGGAAGGATTACTTTTCAAATATAGTAAATTGTGTATTCCAAGGTGTTCAATGAGAGAGAATTTGATTCAGGAAAAGCAGAGTGGAGGTCTATCAGGAAATTTTGGACAAGACAAGACTTTTACTCAAGCGAGTAATTTTTATTTTTGGCCAAAGATGCAGCATGGTGTGAAGAAAAGTTTTGAAAGATGCAGAATCTGTCAACATGTTAAAGGGAGAAGTTAGAACATAGGATTTTATCAACCCTTTCCTATTCCATCTAGGCCTTGGGATTCCATAAGCATGGATTTTGTTTTGGGTTTACCTAGAACTCAGAGAGGTCATGATTCAATTTATGTTGTGGTAGATAGATTTTCCAAAATGGATAA
The DNA here is from genome assembly GCA_001517045.1 of Pseudotsuga menziesii. Lineage (NCBI taxonomy): Eukaryota > Viridiplantae > Streptophyta > Pinopsida > Pinales > Pinaceae > Pseudotsuga > Pseudotsuga menziesii. The sequence continues at coordinate 455,043 of LPNX010731657.1, read as the reverse complement.
TTTTATTGCATGTAAGAAGACTAATGATGCAACCAATATTGCCAACCTTTTCTTTTCATAAATTGTGAAGTTGCATGGGTTTCCTTTGAGTATTGTGTATGACATAGATACAAATTTTGTTGTTCATTTTTGGAGAAATCAATGGAAGAAATTGGGGACTAATATCAGTTTTAGTTCTGCTTATCACCCTCATAGTGATGGAAAGACTGAAGTGTTAAATAGGAGCTTGGGAAACATACTAATAATTCTTGTGTATGAACATCCAAAACATTGGGACTTGGCTCTAGCTCAAGCTGAGTTTGCATACAATAATTCACCCAATAGAAGTACATGTATGAGTCCTTTTCAAATTGTCTATGGGATGCATACAAGAGGTGTATATGAAATTAGATATTTGGGAAAATAGGAAAAGAGAAGTGCAGAGGGTGCAGACTTTGCAATTAGTATGCATGAGCTGCAGAAGAATATTAAGAAGAGATTATGGGAAAGTGCAGAAAAATATGTGACAAAGAGAAAGCTTGAAGAGAAGAGAAGTAAATTTTCAGGTTGGATATTTAGTGATGTCCTATATTAAAAAGGAAAGGTTCCCTAAAGGAACTTATAACAAGTTGAAGCTTAAAAATATTGGACCTTGTAAATTTTTAAGGAAGTTTTCTACAAATTCTTATGAGATTGAGCTTCCTTTTGACCTTTAGATTTCATCAATTTTTAATGTTTCATATTTGTATCCTTTTAGAGATGTAGGTATTCATACAGATGGTGTAAATTCAGATGGAGATGATTTAGCTATAGTTTATCAAGGACAACTTCCACAGAAAGAACAACCTCGGATTGAATCCATCCTTGACAAAAGAATCCTAAGGAAGACCAAAAACAAAACCTTCTTTCATTTCTTGGTCAAATGGAGAAATCATCCTACTGAAGATGCACCCTGGATGATAGAGCAAGAAATTTCCAAGTATAATGTGCAGCCTGAAGATTTAAGAATAATTATTTTCTTCCTCAGGACTATGATGTACGAGCATCCATCTCATCTTGATGAATCAACATCCATCTTGACTTGATGATCTGAACTGCCATGTAATCGCTTCTAGAATGGATAGGGTTCGATGTTAGTGGATAGGGTTAGTTTATTTTGTAATAAGTGGTAGATTAGCCATTATTCTCCTTGATCCCTGTGTGGAATTCTCAAGGATAGATCTTTGTTTGTAGGAGTTACTTTTATTAGGTCTTCAGATCCAACCTAGTCGGATCTGATAGGTTTTTTGAATATTATAAGAAATATTGAGTGAAATAGATCAACATAGCAAGTGAGGATTGAGTGCGAGTGCAAAGTGTGTAAGTGTACAAAGACTGTGTGAAATAATACTTTTGATTAAATCGAAGGGAACAGAGTTATTCTGCAAGTCAAGTTAATTTTCATGCCTTTGTTTCAATATCCAGGAGTATTGTTGAAATTTCCATGTGTGTATGCGTTGTTTGCATTCTAAATCCTGATATAAGTGTAGGAAATTGAAAATCATTTCTATGAATCTTTACTGGAGAGAATTGATCCTTTCAGTGATCAATTAAATGAAGCTTACAGAGATTTAAACCTAGGTCAATTGTATGGTGGGGATTGATCCTAGAGAAGATCAATGGTTTTCGTTGATTTCCGTAGCAAGGAGACATAGATCCACAATGTTAAAACCATGACCATATCTGGAGGTAGATCAATGGTCGAGAACGAATCCACAAGGATCAATGGTGTGGAGGTCGAAGGGCAGAGAGCGGAAGAATAAAGAAAAGTTAAAGAGAAAGTGAGATTTATGATTCTGAAGTCCAGAAGTCGGAAAGAGGGAAGTGACAAAGCTAGGAAAAAGACAAAGAAAAGTAAGATTTACAATATTCGAACTCCCGATGTGGAAGAGAAAACTATGGAAATCAGGAAAATGGGAAAAGGAAGAAACTCAGTTTCGAAAATCAACTATCCAAATTCCAAAACTCGAACGGAAAGGAGTTAAAGTGTGGAAGTGTGGAAATCAACAGTTTGAAACTGAAAAATTGGGTTTTTCGAGTTCTACAACCCGCTTGTGGAAAAGGCAGTGTAGAAACAAAAAATTAAGGTCTGTTAGTTTCAGCATATTAGTTTTTGAGGTCTGTAAACAAGCTAGTGCCATCAAGTAATCAACCTATTACCTTCTAAACACTTCTTGATGATATTTTCTAGCCACACCTAGGACAGTTTGTAGTCATATATTTGGATGATATTCTTAACAACTTGGTGTACCTTTCCTTGAGAAATCTGACCCAAGTGGAATTGGGTCTTTCATCCTTAGTTGCTTCCTATCCAAGGTGAAATTCACCGTTCACTTCACATTATTTATACATAAGTTGATGGTTCATATCTTGCAACTTTTTTATTCATCAGTCTATAGCTGTAACAAACCAATTGAATATATGTTTCTTCTCTTCCTTGAGTTATTCCAGTGCAAAATTCACTTGATTGTCATAACTTTACATCGATATGGTTTATCCTTCACATGCATGCATGGCATGCTCTCATAATTAACCAACCATTATATTGTCTTGATTGTAGTAACCTCTATTGAACATAGCATTATTTCCACTTACATTATTGAAGTAGAAAAGTTAAACCAATAAGACAAATGTATTATTCTATATTGGTATGTTTTCCTTTTTACTACATTCCTTCCTTAGAGGTATGGTTCTTATAACCTATATCATTCACAACTCTTCTTCTCAATCTATAAGTCACATGGTTTTATGAACTTCAACCTTGAAGTTCAAAATTCAATGAATGTCGAAGAAATTCAAGCTCGTTTAGGTTCTCTGAACTTTATGGATGAACATCAAGACAAATTGAATCAAATTTCAACTTAAGGAAAAATCAAACTTGAAGGTGATCCAAATATGGCATTGAGGTGAATGGGAAGGTGTGTTTTATCTTTCATTGTTTTTTTAATTCATATTCTTCATTAATTTGCCCAGGTTGTTGACTTTCTCCATGTCCATACATTTGTAATTTTTTTATCTCCTTCATTTGCTCAAGTTGTAAAATCACCTCCATGATCTAGTCTATGAGTAACCTAACCCTCAATCCTCACTTTGTAGTGAGTTCAACCCTTGACCCTTGACCCTCACTCTTTGTGTTGTGAGTTCAAACCTTAGGCCTGTTGTTGTAATTTATCACCGTTGTGCCATGGTTTAGTGTTGCAATGATTGACAGGGTCTCCTCTGTACTGCTTGGCGATAGGTGACTCTATTTTAATAGTTTCTAAAGAGTAGTTTATTTCCCTACAAAACCCATTAGATAAACTAATATACACATATTTTCATTAGTATGATTTAAAATAAAACTCATTCAATATTTTTCCAACTTTTACACTAGAATCTAACTGTCAAAATGTTTGTAATTATAATAAAACTCTCCATTGTTAAAGCAATCTCAATAAAAAACAACGTATAAATAAAATGAAGAAATCGAAAAATAATTCTATGCATGTATGAAAGGAAAGATAATTAAATGTTACATGACACCAGTCATCACGGTGTGATCTAGACCAAACTGTAATAGTTTCCAAATGAGAAACTAGTTACTCTTAAGCACTTCAATAACAACATTGATGATTGGATTTTATCATGATTAAGTTACTCATATATTGTTATTGATCATGATTCTTACTCATACATGTTTATTGATCTTGATTTTTTACTCTTTTATGTTTTTTTTTTCATTTTAAAGTATATATATATGAAAAAAGTATATGGATGAACCTAATGGGAAATCTCATCGAATTTTTTTAATTCTAACTAAATATCAGCACTGTCAAAATCAAACTCAAACTTGAACCATGTGACATAGTTTCTAATTATAATTTCATATGATGATTGCAAATAAATGCATTGCATGTTTTTCTTGCCAAGGGTTCCAACAATTTTAGTCCATTTTTCCTTGTCATGCACGACCTTTGATTCAAATATGCCAATTATTCCTGGACAGCCTTAGTATAAGACTCTAACATTCAAATTGGTATTTGACAAGCACTCTTGATTGACATGTTCTTTCCTATCCATTTGTGCTTCCATGTTGTGTCATGCAAGCACCTTATTGAAATATGTGCAGTCATACTTAGTCATTTTTGTATCTGGTATGGTCATACTTCATCGTAGACCTCTTTCCCCAAGTTTAATATCCTTTGAGTTTCACCCACATTGACAATTGTCTTGTCAAATCAATCTTGGAGGCTCTATTATGCAATTTCCAGAGGAACCAAAATAACATTTTGGGCCCCAAACATGAGTCTTTTTCTCCATTATCCTTTGTACTAACTTTCCAGCAGTTGTTCTGATATGGCATTCTAAGTTTGGAATTGAAAGTTATAGTACCCAGAGGTTCACCACTCACTTATTTTCTTCTCTTTTTTCTTTTGAAAATCAAGGTTGAATACCATATTCCATCATTGGTGGAATAAAATTAAGTGAGAATTGGAATAACATTTGTATCAGTCACTAAGGGAACTGATAGTACTATCATTTGTGAACACTCAACAACATTTATATTGGAAATTTGTTGTTCTCAACAAACTATTAGTTTCCCTTTTGGGAACAATTGGGAAGATAAACAAAAGGCCAAAACAATCAATTGTGTCATGTACCCATACCCAGATTATCATGCAGAATTAGAAATTTTCTTAAAGAACCGTGGTTCTTATTTTGAAACATAGGGCATAGCAGTGAAAACAGTCTTGAACATTCATTATTATTTTTAGAAACCATTGTAACAGTCGTTCCACCCTTTATAAATCCATTTTACGATTGGAAAACACCTTTCCGCACTGAAATTTTCCTTTTCGCACTCCTCCTTCTGCCTTTCCCTTGCAGAACTCGAGAATTAAAACTTAACATTCCATGAAACTTTCAACTGCTCTTCTGCCTTCTGCACTTCCTCTTTCTCCTTTCTGACCTCGAAAATCGGGAATTAGAGAACCAACAAATCGATACCTCGACTTGTCCGCTTTCTGCCTTCTAACTTCCACCCTTCCTCCTTTCGTTGTGGAACTTGGAAATCATAAGAACAACTTTTCAACATAATTGTTTAAGGAATTTCCACCTTCCGACTTCCACCCTTCCGTTTTTCGCTGTAGAACTCGGGAGTCGAAAACTCAACGAAACAACCACCTGTCTTTCATCCTTCCGACTTCCGCCTTTCATTGTGGACTTCAAAAACCTGAACAACAATTTTTCCTTAGGACCTTTTTCCCATTTTTTTCCTCCCTCCTTCCTTCCGTAGGCGGATCCCTAGGTGCAGAAAACACACCTTTACCTCATAATTTCCTGCTCTTTCACCGCTTCCGCGGGTGGATTTTAGGTGCGAAAATCACACTTTCTACCTTGTTTCCACTTTTCTTTTCTAGTTTCCTCCTTCCTCTTTCCCCATGCCGATTTCAAGGGGCGAAAATGCAAAGTCGGATGCCTTCTGACTCTGTAACAGGCTCCTAGCCTCCATGAACTTAGGAAACATGCATTGAAACATACAAGGCATAAACAAATGCAAATGCAGGGAAATTCATTCAATGGTAACCTCTACTTTAACTCATTCATAAGAATTCAACATGATCATTTCATTCATAAACAAATACATTGCAGAAGTAACAAAACAAAGAATACTTATCTTGAATGATGAAGTTGTCTCACAACTAGCTATGTCACTGTAATGTTCCACCCAACTATAGGACAATGTTTTCATTAATCTCTCAACACCACTGCCACCCTCGATCTGGGCATGATTTCCACAAGGAATCTAGGGAATAATAGGCTCATGCATAGCTAGCGCACATCAAAACACAGTCAAACCAACCTATAGTTGTGTTTCTTAGACTGCTAAGACAATGGCTTACCTCTGGTCGAATGCACACCAAGACTCATCCAAACCAGCTAACAATTGGGTTTCTGAAGTTGTTAAGGCAGTGGGGAGGTATATTTCCTAAGCTAGTGAGCTCAACCAAAGAGTTATGTAAACCTACACCAGATATATCCATGTTGGCATTCCACAATACCTACACACCCAACACAAGGAAGTATTCCCTTCACTGCTACACAATTACCTCAAGCCATACCTTCCCTTTCAGTGCTCTTTAGGGTGTGCATAGAATATTTTCCATCCCCTCTTAATCTGTCTATGAGGTTTCTCTCTTCACTAATCTTATTAGCCAATTCTGGGCCTCTTCCACTCCTGGGTCTTTCAGACCAAAAATAGGGATTCACATAACATCAACCCTCAGGGAAAACAACAACACAAGGCTCTACTCTATCACACAAACAACTAGGTTTTCATACCACTCCGTAACACAAAGAACAACAAGGTTCACTTGCATGCAAGAGAAACACTTCGGAACAACACTTTCGTGACTCAGGGTAGTCAAACAACAAAAATGCCTACGTGGATGAACAAGAATGAATGACCATCCCGAACCCCTTTAGAACAACAAAAACTTCATTGAGTCTTCGAGAAAAGACAGACTGGGAACAAACCACGTCATTACTTGCTGCAAAAGTAAGAACATGGATTCCCATACTGCAAACATGCAGGATTGCTCAGACACACAATCAGACTACCGTGCATTGCTCTACCTAAGGAATTAACTGCCTCAACCAACTTCTATAAGAAATGAATGATTGAGGACAGAGTACAAAAAGGTACTTGAGGGTCCATGGGTTTCCCCATTGACATCTGGTCTCACCCTATTGGCTCAGGGGGTTTGACTAACTCCCCTACCTATCCCTTGTGAAATCATTCCCCCATCTCTTTCGCGTTGCAGTGCATATTTAGATGTGGTATTTTTATTAAATTGTATATTTACATGATATATCAAAATATATTGTGTATGACTTATCATCATAACCATCGGTATCAACCTTTATCACCGATACAAAAAATCACCAAATCAATGGCAGGGCCTTGGCCTTGAGCTTCTTGCCATGATTTCAATACAATACATACATCATGTACAATTTCAATACCATGGGATCAAAACCAAGGCGTTACATTCCCCTCCCCCTTACATTAGCATTGTCCTTAGTGCTTTACAAAATTGAACAAAAATGGATGTGTCAATCGCATGGCATCCTCCATCTCCCATGTAGCCTCTTCAGGACCGCAGTGCTCCCACTACACCTTCACATGTCCAACAGCTCGATTCCAGAGCATTGTGACCTTCCTATTGAGGTTTCACAATGGATCAGTTTGGAAATCTCCCTTGGGTTCCACCTGAATCACATCCCAATTTATCACATGGCTAGGATCATGTACATATTTATTAAGTAAGGAAAGATGAACAACAATGTGAGCTCTAGTGCTAGCAATAAATGCAATTTTATATGCAACTGGACCTATTCTTTCAAGAACTTCAAACGACCCACAATATCTAGGTGACAACTTGGAACAACTTCCCAGCTTCAAGGAACTTTTCCTTGCCCTCACTCTGAGGTAAACATGATCCCCAACACCGAACTCTCTATGCACTCTATGCTTATATGCATAGCTCTTCTTTCTATCCTGGGATGCTTTCAGGTTCTTCCTGATCTTTGCAACCTCTTGCTCCATTTCCTCGAACAATTCTGTACCAAGAAAAATCATGTTCACTAGTGTCCTACACCTTCTCCCATACAAGGCTTCATATGGACTCATTCCCAAGGATGCTTGTTGTCCATTTTTATAGGAAAACTATAAAAGTGTCAATAATCCTCCCACTTTGAGGGTTTTTCCATCACATACATGTGAAGCATGTCTTCAAGCACCTGATTCACTCTCTCTCTCTCTCTATCCATCAGTCTAAGGATGGTAGGCAGTGTTGAAGTTCAGCTTTGTGCCCAAATCTACAAACAGACCCTTCCAAAAATTGAAAGTAAACCTGGGGTCTCTGTCAGAAACTATTGTCTTAGAAAATCAATGCAATCTGAAAATATCCTTCATGAATATTTTTGCAATAGCATCAGTTTTATATGTGGACTTAACCAGTATAAAATGTGTTTCCTTTGTCATCTTTTCCACCACAACCATGATGGAATCATGTTTCCTCCAAGTCATTGGAAATCCTGTAATAAAATCCATGGAAATCACTTCGACCCATTTCCATTCTGGGAATGGCAAAGGATTCAATAACCATGTTGGGTGTTGATGCTCAACCTTTACCTGCTACCATTTCATGCACTTATATATATACTCAGCAATGTCCATTTTCATCCCTGGCCAAAAGTACTTCTTTCTGGCTGTAGCAACTGCCTTCTGATATCCTAGGTGACCAAAATATGGAGATTGATGGATCTCATCCATAACAAATCTCCTCAAGTCTGCTACACTTGGAATATAAATTGTGTTCCTATAGGTAATAAGTCCATCTTCTTCCAATTTATATCCCTCATACTTCATTTCAAGACTTTGTTGTGGCAACTTGTCCTTTATCTCTGCGTACATTTCATCCTCAATAGTATGATCAACAATCTGTTGTCTCAAGTCGAGTTAGAAAATACTAAGAGATGCCACATGCATTTCATGCACCTTCTTGCTGAGTGCATCAGCCACTTTATTCTCTTTTCCTTTTATGTGTTTGATTTCAAAATAAAACTCACACAAAAAATATAGCCATCTAGCTTTCCTAACATTTAGATTTGGTTGATCAAACAAATATTTTAGACCATAGTGGTCTGTCCTTAGCTCAAATTTTATGCCCGTGAAGTAATTCCTCCGCATCTTGAGAGCATGCACTATGGTTGCAAGTTCTAAATCATGAGTGGCATAGTTTTCCTCATGATCCTTCAACTTTATTGACTCATAGCATACCACGTTATTTCCTTGCATAAGAACTCCATGACATCCTTGATTACATGCATCAATACACATCACAAAATATTTTTTGGGGTCTGCAATTTTCAAAATTGGTGCACTTGTAAGAATATTCTTCAACTGCTGGAAGCTTTCTTCACATCTTGGTGTCCACTCAAACTTTATCCCCTTCTTTTGAAAATAAGTGATTGAATGTGCAACCTTGAATAATCCTTCAATGAACCTCCTATAGTATTTTGTAAGGCCCATAAAAAATCTTACATCCGTGACATTTCTTGGGGTTGGCCAATTCATAATATCTTCAATCTTTTTAGAGTCCACATATATTCCTTCATCTTAGATAATGTGACCCAAATAGTGAATTCTATCTTGATAGAAGTCACATTTACTCAACTTTGCATACAACTTATGCTCCCTTAGAAATTTCAGTGTCATCCTCAAATGTTCTTCAGCGGCTCTTCCTCATTCTTAGAATAAACAAGAATGTCATCAAGGAAAACAAGAACAAACATGTCTAGATACCTATTGAAAACACTATTCATGAGGAACATAAATGTACTTGGTGTATTTGTGAGACCAAATGGTACCACCACAAACTCAAAGTGTCCATACCTTATTTTGGAGGTTGTCTTACGAATATCTTCATCCTTGATTCTTACCTAATGGTATCCAAACCTCAATTCAATCTTGGAAAATACATTTGCTCCTCTCATTTGATCAAAGAGGTCATCAATTTGAGGTAAAGGGTATTTATTCTTCATAGTAACTTTGTTCAACTATCTGTAATCAATACACAACCTAAGTGTACCATCTTTCTTTTTCACAAACAACACTGGTGCTCCCCAAGGGGACACACTTAGCCTAATATACTTCTTTTCCAACAACTCTTGCAACTACATCTTCAGCTCTAGCAATTTTGGTATGCTAACCTGTAGAGTGTCTTATACACTCGTGTTGCTCCAGGAAGAAGTTCAATTCTAAAATCAATGTCTCTCTTTGGAGGAAGTCCTGGAATCTCATCAAGAAAAACATCCCTAAATTCTTACAACACATGAAAATCCTCCAACCTAGGAGTTTCATTCTCTGATGCCTCCAAAACATGGGTTGCATACAACTGGAAACCTTTCTCGCATAACTTCTTTAGTTGCATTGCTGAAATCTGTCTAACAGAAATCATCTTTGGAATGCCTCTTACAACCCTTGGGTTTCCTTCTTCATCCATGCATTCAAAAGTCTTGTTGTAACAGTCAAGCTTAACTCTGTGTGCTTCTAACCACTCCATTCCAATGAGAATATCATAGGAACCAAGTGGAAAAATATTCATATATTCATAAGTGACTAATCCATCCATCTCTAATGGACATTTCTCTACCACTTCACTAACTTTTCTTTTGGTTCCAGTGGCTAGTTGAACTAACCACAATTTTCTATGCTTTAACTTCTTAAAATCACAAACCTCAACAATTCTAGGAGTAATATAACTATGAGTAGAACCAATTTTAGTCAAAATAGAAACAGATTGCTCAACAATCTTACCTTCAACTTAAACCACGGTTGACCGATGATCTACCTGGAGGTCCTCTTGTGGTGCATTAATTCTAGGGACATTCGTTGCTTCTTGACCCACATTTTATGCTTCTTGAATGTTGTGATATTGACTCACATTCCCATTCCAATGCAGACAGTTCCTGTGTATATGGGGTTCTCCACATCCCCAACATTGGAGCGGTTCTCAGATCTATTTTGGATCTCTTGGCCTGTCTCCCATCACTCTAGCTGGCTGATTCACAGCTTGTGATGGCTTCCTTTGCTGATTTTAGAAGTGAGAAGGTTTGAAATCTTTTTCCTTTGGTCAAACTTCTCATTCCTCCTGTCCTTCTATGCCTTATGGTACTCAGGTTTTCCTTTGTTCTCATCATAGCAATACTTAGCCTTCTTGATAGCCTCTTCTAGAGTTCTAGGCTCATCAAAATCAATCCTATATTTATAAGACTGAGGTATCCAAATCAGAAAACATTGGATTTTCACTTTATCATATCTTATGTACCTGACATACCTCAACAGCTCCAAGAATTTATTTGCATATTCTTCCATGGTCAGTTGTCCCAATTTCAGCTCATGGAACTTTTTAATCTTGTCATCATAGTACCTATCAAATAGGTACTTCTGGAACTACTTCCACACAATATTCCTTTCACTGATCTTATTCACTTTCCTGAAGTGTTCCCACCATATGGATGCTCTTCTAATCAAGTTGAAGATGGCTACTCTAGCCTTCATATTTCCAAAGTAGTCTTGGACTTGGAAATATTTTCTCATCCCAAGAAGCCAAGCTTCAGCTTCTTGACCGTTCTTTACCTCACCATCAAACTTAAGAGGCTTAGCCTTCTTGAATTCGTCATGTGAATTGTTCTGTCAATGTCTCTTCCTCTTCTTCTAGTGATATGAATAGATTGAACCCTCAGTGGATCCTTCAGAGTCAAATGATCCACTAAAATACCTTCTTCTTCTAGCATCGCTCCTACTTCCTTTTGAATTTACTGTCTGATCCCCAGAGTTCATCCACCTCTGGATGTCTATCAAACTCTGTAGCATGGCTGCATTTAGCTGATTCCACTCTTAATGAGCTTTAATCATTCTTTCATTGTCTTCTCTATAACTTTGCATCTCCACCCTTAGGCTTCTCATGGTGGCTTCAAAATCTGGCAGAGTCTCTTGAAATCTTCTCCCATTGGACTTGGTCTCAGCATTTCCAACTCGGATATTTTCACCCATGGCATCTTCCTCATGCCCATAGGGATCATGTGCATCATTCATGCCGTAGTTTCTCATGGCTGAGCCAAAAACCCACCTCTTCAATCTACACTATGATTCTACAAAAATGTGTTAACAAGCCTATTGTTAGCTCCACAATAATTTCATAATTTAAACACATTGGTGAGTTGAATTGTTGCAACCAATAGTAACCATTGGATCTGATACCACAATGTCACATACCCATAGCCCGATTATCATGCGGAATTAAAAAATTTCTTAAAGAAACATGGTTATTTTTTTGAAACACAGGGCATGGCCATGAAAACACTCTTCAACATTCATTCTCAGGATTAGAAACCACTATAATAGTTGTTCCACCCTTAACATATCCCTTCTACAACTGAAAAAAACCTTTCTGCACTGAACCTATCCTTTTTGCACTTCGCCTTCCACCTTCTGCTTGCGGAACTCAAGAATTGGAACTTAACATTCGACGAAATGTTCAACCACTCTTCCACCTGNCTGCACTGAACCTATCCTTTTTGCACTTCGCCTTCCACCTTCTGCTTGCGGAACTCAAGAATTGGAACTTAACATTCGACGAAATGTTCAACCACTCTTCCCCCTGCCACACTTCTGATTTCTGCCTTTCTGACCTCAAAACTCAGGAATCAGAGTACCAACGAATAGATACCTCGACTTGATCACTTTCCTCCTTTCGACTTCTGCCCTTCCGCCTTCCGTTGCGGAACTCGAAAATCAGAAGAATAACTTTTAGATGGAATCGTTTAATGACTTCCCACCTTTCGACTTTCATCATTTTTCTTTCCGCTGCAAAACTCAGGAATTGGAAACTCAACGAAACGACCACCTATATTTTGACCTTCTGACTTTCACCTTTATGCCTTTCGTTGTGGACTTCGGAAATCAGCACAACAAATTTTCCTTAGGACCTTTTTCCCATTTTCTGCCTCCCACCTTCCACCTTCCGTAGTCGGATCCTAAGGTGCAGAAAACACACCTTTACCTTGGAATTTCTTGCTCTTTCTCCATTTTCGTAGTCCACCTTCTGTAGGAGGATTTTGTGGTGTGGACAACACACTTTCTTCCTTACTTCCACTTCTTTTTTCCAGTTTTCATCGTTCGCTTTCCCCATGCGGATTTCAAGGGGTAGAAACGCTAAGTCGGATCCATTCTGACTCTGTAACAGGCTCCTAGCCTCCATGAACTTAGGAAAAATGCATTGAAACATACAAGGAATAAAAAAATGCAAATGCAAGGACATTCATTCAACAATAACCTCTACTTCAACTCATTCATAAGCATTCAACATAATCATTTCATTCATAAACAAATACATTGCAGAAATAACACAACAAAGAATACTTATCTTAAATGATGAATTTGTCCCACAACTAGCTATGTCATTGCAACGTTCCATGCAACCACAGGCCAGTGTGTTCATTAATATCTCAAAACCACTACCACCCCCAAGATGGGCATGATTTCCACAAGGAATCTAGGGAACAACAGGCTCACATGATAGCCAAGGCACGTCAAAACACCATCAAACCAACCTATAGTTGGGTCTCTCATACTGTTAAGACAATGACTCACCTCTGGTCAAATGCACACCAAGACTCAGTCAAACCAGCTAATGGTTTGGTTTTTGAGACTGCTAAGGAAGTGGGGAGGTATAATTTCCAATCTAGTGAGCTCAACCATAGATCTATGGATAGCTACACTAGATCTATCCAGCTTGGCATTCCACAATACCTAAACACCCAACATAAGGAAGTATTCCCTTCACTACTACACGGTTACCTCATGCCAGACCTTCCCTTCCATTGCTCTTCAGGATGTGCATAGAATATTTTCCAGCGCCTCTTGATCTGTCTATGAGGTTCCTCTCTTCACTAGGTTTATCAGTCAATTCTGGGCCTCTTCCACTCCTGGGTCTTTCAGACCAAAAAAATGGATGCACATCAGAAAAACCCTTAGGTAAAACAACAACACAGGGATCCACTCTGTCACACAGACAAACAGGTTTCCATACCACTTTGTAACACAAAGAACAACATGTTTCACTTGCACACAGGAGAAACACTATAGAAAAACACTTCCGCAACTCAGGGTAGTCGAGAAACAACAATGCATGGATGCATGAACAAGAATGAATGACCATCTTGAACTCCTCCAGAAAAACTAAACCTTCATCACATCTTCGAGAAAATATGGACTAGGCATGCACCACATGACTACTTGTTCTAGAAGCAAGAACCTGTCTTCCCAGACTACAGACATGCAGGCTTTCTCAGACACACAATCAGACTGCCATGCCTTGCTCTGCCCAAGGAATTAACTGCCTCAACTAACTTCTAGAAGAAATGAATGATTATGGACAGAGGACAAAAAGGTAGCTGAGGTTCCATGTGTTCCCCAATTGAAATATGGTCTCACCCTATTGGCTCAGGGAGTTTGACTAACTCCCCTCCCTATCCCTTATGAAATCATGCCCCCATATATTTCACGTTGCAGTGCATAGCTAGTTGTGGTATTTTTATTAATTTGTATATTTACATGATATATCAAAATATATTGTGCATGACTTAGCAACATAACCATCGGTATCAACCTTGATCACCGATACAAACAATCACCAAATCAATGGCAGGGCCTTGGCCTTGAGATTATTGCCATGATTTCAGTACAATACACACATCATGTACAATTTCAATACCATGGGATCAAAACCGGGGTGTTACAAATTGGAAGCAATAAAAAGGTTGCAGGTTTATGGTGGTTTCTTCAATTATGTACATTCTATCCATGGTTTCACCCTCAAAGCCATCCCATCTATTCTTTCTTTGAATTCTCATCAGTAAGATCCCACCATCCACAAGCTCTTACTAGTTGTAATTTGGTTCTCTTTCCATTGCATGCATAACATTCATGGTTTCACACAAGTTCCTCCATGAATAAGGATAAGTGTTACCACTTGAAATTTCTAGTTCATTTTGCATTTTTTGAAGCATTATCTTCGGTAGCATTGTACAATGAGATATGAACTTTAGGATCTTGGTATGAGTCATTTTTTCTAGCATCACATTATTTATCATGAATGGTAGAAATAGTGATGAAGAAGCATGCTATTACCTTATATTTCACATGTTTATGGGAGTTTTTCATTATTGAGTTTGCATATTTGGAGACAGTATTGCACATGTGGTATCATTTCACCATTTGGGAATAATTCTTAGTGTTGTTCTAGTCTCTTGTGTGACCTATGGAGCATGTAGCCCATTTGTTTTATAGATCATTTTTCAACCCCATGAAGAATTTTTACATCATCAATCTTAACAAGGCTTTTTAGGCCTCTGGGCTGAAAAAATACTAGTTGAAATACCTCTTCAGTTTCCATGATAATGGAGGAAGATTATTCAACATCTACATCATCCTTAATTCCATGAAACTTGTGGAGCGTGTGATTCCCAAATTCTGAACCAACGAAGCTTGAAAACTTGACTTGATAACACACATTGTTGATGTTACATGAATTGTATCAAAATACTTGATCTCCAATTCATTCACTTAGCATAGAAGGTGCAACAATTTAAACCCTGTCAAGAATCAAGAATCTCTATATCATCAACCTTAACAAGTTCTTTAGGCCCTTGGAATGGAAAAATACTAGATAAAAACCCTCTTCAGTTTCCATGAGAATGGAGAAAGATGATTATGTTAAATATAATGTAGTCGTGACAACCATTCTCTATGAGGATAACACCCTATCCAATTAACTAGGGTTCTTGGTTAGTTAACCAGGCAATGTAAGTCCCTAGCAGGTATCTAGGGTCTCCAGCAGTCTACTAGGGTTCTTGGTATCAGACCAAGAAGGTCATAGCCATGGAAAATACCCTAGCATGTGTCTAGGTACCTTATCTGTCTCTAGGGAATTCTGGTAAAGGACCAGATATTTTCTTGGTCATTAGGACCAAGTAGATCCTACAGGTAGAGATAGATATATCATGGTATGGGACTAGGCAGAGTCTTGGTCAGGGACCAAGTAGGTCCTACAGGTGTATTCCTAGTGAGTTATCTAGGTGGATCTTGGTCAGTTAACCAATATTATGATGTGTTATGTCCTTCTCTCCTAGGTCCTAGAGATGGTTGATCTAGGTTGTTTCCTCAAGGGGCTGACTATCCCTTGAGGGAATCACTAGTATTTGACCTTAGGAGTATTCAGGAGGATCAAAGGATCACATCAACCAGTTTGGACCTTCCTTATATGGTGATGATAAAACTCTCATTTGTTGTATGGAACACTTGTGGATCACATACATTGATAGAGAGAGATAAAATTTTGTTTTCCCTTGTCTTTTGGTTAGAAGGGTTGTCTTCCCACATTGTCTTTTGGTTAGAAGGGTTGTCTTCCCACCTTGTTGTGACACCTCTTGTTGACTTGTGGTTAGCCTTTTGTTGTCTTAGTCTTATGGTGATTCCTCCCTTTTTGGTCCCATATGCTAGCACCTCCCTTTGAGTTTGGTAACTTGACCTTGATCTTGTTCTTGGTACCTTCTCCTAAGACGTATTTACATTGAATTATGTTTTTATATGTGGAACCTCCTAAAAGAGATGATGTATTGACCTTATTTAGTTAACCCTAACCTCAATGTCCAAATAGAAGGTGGAACCTTCTAGGGGTCATTGAGAGGCTATAAATTTGAACCTAAACCTCATTGTTAATGTATCTTAAAGAGGTATCTTAGCTCTTATTTATTATGTGTGACTAATCGAGGGTTTCAACAGTTTTATTTGGATGACGTCTAGGGCTCTCCTACTTCTTGTGCTTGGATGTTTTCTTGGTTCTTTCCTACTACTTAGGGTTGTCCTTTTGAAGGCTCATTGTGCATTCTCTCTCCCTCATGTGTGAGTCTTGGATTGTAGGGTTGCTGCCTATGTGTAATGTCGTGTAGGTGTTGTTTGTCATCTTGTGATTGTTGTGGTCTATTTTGGAGGGACGATGCATGTGTGGACATTTTTGTGTGTGTCGTGAATCTTCTTGTCATTGATGTTGTAGTGATTAAGAATGCTAATGCTTATGTGAGGGTGTAGATTCATGTTTGAAGGCTACCATTCTCTACTAAGTCATCTTGTGAGGTGGTCGTTTCTTGATTGAGGTGTGTTTGTAACTGTTGTGAGGTTTTTAAGGTTGTCATCCACTACTGTGAGGTCTTGTAAGGTGTTTGAGGTTTCCATTATTGGGTGCCTCTATTGATGTCTTTCTGTTTTTCTTGATCATCTCTTACCTTGTATAGACCTATGCACTATCTATTGTACCTTTCTAAACCTATTCTACAACTCTCTCTCTCTCTCTAATGCCTTGGAACTAGTAGAGTGCATGATTACAAAATTTTGAAGCAACGAAGCTTAGAATCTTGACTTGAGAACACACACTGCTAATGTTACATTAATTGTTTCAAAATACTTTATCTTCAGTCCAGTCACCTACAAGGGAAACAATGAAAATGATTGGCAACTATCACAGTGACATGGCATATAAATGGCTGATATTTTTCCAATTTGTTTAAATTTTGTGTTTGAGTATATGAAAGGAATTGGGGCATATAAATAGTGTTGGTGTATATGATGGATGAATATGGTAAATAATTTCCAACTTTTTCCCAGTATTAAGTCTCGAAGACCTTGCCAATTTTGCATATTTTTGGATAGGTGTTTACAAGGTATGGATAAACTGTAATGCAGTCATATGCTTCCTCTTGTGGTGACAAAGTATTTCATTATTTTTCTCCAAGTAGACATCACCTAGAAGGCTCTTCTATTGAACACCTTCCCTTCCATATTTCTCACCAAAGGATCTCTCCAAGTGT
Source organism: Pseudotsuga menziesii (assembly GCA_001517045.1). Taxonomy (NCBI): domain Eukaryota; kingdom Viridiplantae; phylum Streptophyta; class Pinopsida; order Pinales; family Pinaceae; genus Pseudotsuga; species Pseudotsuga menziesii. Next base: position 437,550 of record LPNX010731657.1, on the reverse strand, counting down.
ATATAATTCTTTTGTAACCTCGAGTGTGATCAATGTATTACAAGGAAAACATGGATATTTTTATTGACCTTGATCTAGTTGCATCATGGATTCTTCATTACCCCCTATGTCTCATTATATTTACCATCCTTTCAATGTCATTCCCTCTGCTACTTGCTGAATAAATATTTGATATACTTAGTACATAAGGTGCAACTTTTTCAAACCCGTCAAGACTCAAGAATCTCTATTAATCAATCTTAACAAGGTTTTCATGTCCTTGGACTAGAAAAATACTAGCTTAAATCCCTCTTCAATTTCCATGAGAGTGGCGGAATATTATTCAACATATACATAATAACCAATCCCCTAGAGTTGGTTGAGTGCATGATTCCCAAATTTAGAGCGAAGCTCAGAAACATTTCAATGCTACTGAATTTTCGAAAGATTTTTCATAATTTATTTTTTGGACTAGTTTCCTTTCCAGAGAAAACAAAATCCCATTTTATTGTGTATGTCCTTAAGCTAAATTTAGCTTTATTTCTTTCATGTCTACAATCTTTATTCATTTCATGTTTCCTAATGATTTATTTCTTTCATGGTCTCTTATGCTTTGTTTTGTTTATGTATAGAAACAATGGAATCATGAAAACTGCCAATGTCCCCTCCAGATACCTCTCCATAAGTGGAGGATGATCAAGTTTGTTAGACTATTAGTTCAGGTTTTCAAGAATAGGTTTTTTATATATTTATTGTTTATTGTGAATGCATGTTTAATGTGGAAAAGTATTGTTTTCAATAGGTACACGTAGCCAAACGATTCATGTGTCAAGACATCTCTCATCACATAAAAAACGACATGATCTCTCTACATCTACTGCTAGTGGTTTCCACTCCAATAGAAGTCGTTATGAGGGGTCTATTGGATGTGTTACATGTACACATTCGATTGTTAGTTAACATGTTCAATTATATGTTATATATAATGTTGAGCGTGTGAAAAAAACATTTTCAACGTGTGTTTAATGTGAAAAAACATGGTCATATATAGGTGCATGTGATGGACTTCAGGTTGGATCTATTGCTCCAGAGCCACACATGTGTTTAGTGTATTATTCTAATTGTATCCCTTTGACAAGTGACCCACTATCTGATAGAGTTGGTATAGGTAAAATATGAATAGAAATATTGTCTGAATACTTTTAATGTAAAAACTTATTGTTTTTCTCATACTTGAGTTATTAACAAATTAATGTTTTGTATAGGGGCTAGTCGAGACGTTGCTTCCTTAGAAGGGGACAGTTCTATTTCGAGAAGTAGATAGGATGAGATAGTTTTTCCACCATGTAATTTTTAATAATCACAAATTTTTTAGAAATGAATTTTCCTTGGAAATTATTTGCATTTATTTAAATATGTGTGCATATAACACATTACATATTTTGGGTTTTCTCTCTCATGCGATACCTCCTTAGAGGGGTAAAGGTCATAAGACATAATGGTTTACTCGAAATCCAATCTATGGAGTTTGAACCTATTTACATCCATTCTATAGATATACCAGGGGATATTCCTTGGGAATACAACATATTGATGCTTATTGTTGATGGGTGAGGGAGCATTCCACTAGATTGTGCAATGAGTTGGATAGTTGCAATATTGCTAGCCCAAGTAGAGAGTGTCTCCAAGTTGTTTTGTACAATTTGGAGAGTTTGATAGATACATGTCATGGGTTCGGACCGTCAAACCATTTTTTTTATATGATATGTAGGAGGAGAGAATCAGTTATGGGTATCCACTCCTATGTTGAAGTTAAAAGTAAGGTCACTAAATAAATGGCCATGTCATTGTTTGAATTGTATCCCAAAGACAAAAAACCATTTGAATATTGCAAGATTTAATGATCTTAATATTGCACCTTTTATTTATGAAAATTTCCTCTATGCATATGACAAGTTCCCCAATAATGATGAGGTACCTCAGTATTTTTCGAGGATGTTGTATGCTTAGTTTTGAGAGCACATGAACCCATATTATACGGATACATGATCCGATTTCTATGCAGTTGGAAAAGGTCATACATATGAATGACCTAATGTTATGCAATATGTTGGGTTTAGGGATCGAACACCTCATTTAGCACCTAGACTGGTTTCAGTTCCAAAGGAGTTAGCCCTTACATCCAATGAACCAAATCAAATTAGAGAGAAGTTAAGGGAGCATATTTCTATTGCTTTGGTAGGAGTGGAATTTGGCTTAGGAAAGAGGACATGTTCACCTTTTCTAGAAGCTGATCAATTTATGAATATTCCAGATGCTTTGTTGAATGAGATGGATCGATGAGATCTTCTAGAATATGCAACAATTTGTAGAGATAACTATCATAGAATCATTTCCTATGAAATGTCGAGCTTGGGTGAGGTATGTAAGCATGATATGACTAATGTTTAAAAAGTACATGTTTATTGGTTTGAGATAAAATGCCTCACGTCCATATATTTATTTGAACTTTTTAGTACTGGAACTGTACTCTATAATTTTCCTTTTATTTTCATTTTGTTTCATTTTGAAGCCCTTAAATGTTTGATTTGAGTCTTCTAAGGTGTGCTTGATTCCATATTACCTCATACCCCTTAGGTTTGTTTTAATATGTTTATTTTTATCAATGATTTTAGCTTGGCTCTTATATTTGAAGTAATATCTTCTAATGGTCTAATATTATTAAACTTCTCATGGATTTGAACTTTATTTTATGATATTTTTCCAAAGTTTGATTAAATTTTCAAACTTGCAGCATTCTAACATCGAATTGTAAATATTTTGTATATGTTCATGCAGTTGGAATGTCTTAATTCTTTGTTTTAGTCATTGTCATTCGACAACCCAAACTAATTTTGGAAGTGAATTTCAGAAAACTCAAACTAATTTTGGTCAAGAATGATATCATTCACAAAAACTTCCCTCATTTTTGCAACAGGTGTCATGGTTTGGAAGATTCGAATTGAGCTTTATGGCCTCTTTTCCACGTTTAAACATTTAATGATTTCTTGTTTGGCGTATCTTTCAATCAAGTGGAGAGGAATTTTTAAAAATAAAAAGAGGTTTTTGTTCATCACATACCTATTCATAAAAACCTCTCTCGAAATTTAAGCAGTTGTCACATTTTAGCATATATAGGTGGTTATTTCAGGACATTTTTTTTCCAGAAATTCGCCAGATTTCCCTCAAAATCCTATTTTGTTCTTTTGGGCATATTCGAACCTAGAGTTTTGGATCTAGAATCTATCTTTGGATCTCTAATTAGTTATAAATGTAATGAATCAAATGGTAGAAAGGGGGATTTGTTGGTTTTTTGTGAGGGTCGAGAGAGTGAATCCTAGAGCTACAACTAGAACTCTTTGTATCTTTGTAAGTTATGTGTTAAAGACCATTTTGAATATGATTTATATACATAATATGAGCCAAATTATCCATTAATCAATTTTAAATGCATTTTTAATCTTTTTCTATTTATGTCAGTTTACGAATTCATTTATGGTAAGTTTTTTATGATGAATGCTTGTAACGTCTCATTGTGTTCATTCATTCTTCTCAGAAAGTGTTTCTGTTTAGAAAATTTTAAATGTTAATATATATATATATATATATATATATACAATTTGTACTTTATGTATTTAGAAGGATTAGCCTAGTTCATCTATGTGTATGTATATTTCTTCTTGTATTTAAATATGTTTCCATGGAATATCAAATCCATGTAGTGGTATACTTGTTATGAGATCTTAGCTCTTGACCCTTTGTCTTTCTCCAAACATGAAATGAAATGCAATTACTCTTTAAATATGATGTTTTCAACTTAATATGTATGGGCTTTGTACTTCTGCAGTCTAAGTACAAACTCCAATGCAAACATTTTGGTGTTGTTTTCGGAGATAGAATAATGAAGTCATCTTCCCCGAGGTTTTGATATTGAGTATATCCTCTTCTTGATGGTGAACAAGAAGTGGGAATTATTCTGACTACAAAATATTTCACCAAGTGGCTCCACGATCAGAAGACTCCACTAGAGGAAGGATCCCAGCTGACATAAAGACATGAAGAAGTCAGAGGGAAAGACCAGGTATTAGTTTGTTAGTTTCCTCCATGAAATTGTGTTCTTATTTATCATCTCTTTCCTATCTTTCCCATTGCATGTCAAAATAATCATTCTTTGTTTTGTTTACTTCGATGATCATAAACTGTCATTCACATATCCCTATTTGGAAGAAGAAGCTATGCATTATTCCTACATTGTAGATGTTGATTCTATCCCTTCAGCTGAAATCCATGAGAAAAATTATGTATCTATAATCATATCTCCCAATAATGATTATTTTTGTCAGTATATAGGTAATAAAGGTTATACATTACCTTCTACCATTATTGCTAAAACTTGCAATCAACCTGTTGAACTTGACTTTCATCCCACTGATTTTAAATCTAGAATTAGAGAAAGAAGTTTTAAACCTTTAAGGATGTCATCTACTCTTTATCCTTTCCCTCACAAGTTTTGTTAATATCTCCCTGTATTTACTATAGAAGACCATATCACAACAGAGAAGCACTTGGGATATTTTCCTAATTTTGTTGACAATTTTGAAACTGTTCATGAGGATGTTGTCATGAGTATATGTTTCTAAATCTTTAGCTGGAAATGTTGGGTCTTGGTTTTGAAGTTTGAAGAATGATTCAATTTGATTGTGAGTAGAGTTACATGATGTCTTGTTGAGGTATTGGGGTGAGAACAAATATTTGGAGAAATATATTTCCGAGTTCTATTCCATGAAAAGGGAGGAGGATGAACCTATTACTAAATACAATTCAAGGTTTCATAGTTTTTATCTCAGCATTCCCAAGGATATCGGAGCTTCATAAAAAATTTCAATTGTATATTATGTTGCAGCTCATCAACATCCATATTTAGTCCTTCATCTCAGAGAGAGAAAATCTTTGTCTTTACAATATATGTTTTCAAATGCTAAGGAAGTCAAGAACAATCTACGGGCTTGTGTAAAGCTTCATGATCAGATATTGAATGAAGAATCAGATGCACAAAAACTAGAAGAAGACTATCAACATCAAAAATCAAATTTGAGCTTTCATGTTCTTCAAAGTTCTAATATTTCATCTTCATATGTGTTTTATTTTTCATATTATGAAAATAATAGATTAGATTTATTATTTTCTAAGGATGTTTTTATAATGTTTACTATGAAAGAAATGGCTTAGGAGATTGTTGACGTGAAACTACTGAAAGGACATTGCTTGTTGATCAAGTTCCATATTTCGATGTGTCATGTCCCAAATTTTTCATTGTGTCACAATGGCCTTATCACATTTTCCATATTCATTATATTTTGTCAAATTGATGCTAAGGGTCAAATAATTGCCAAGGAGGAAAATTACTAGTTTCCTAGGTTGGGTGTGAAAGCTTTGGGATTTGGAATAAGGGGGAAAATAAATGATGTTTGAACATTAGAATGGAATAAATATTTAATAAGGGAGATAAATAAATAAATACAAGGGAATAAAAGTGGCCATTGATCATGAAGACACATGGAGAATGTGGGACCCACACAAGCTAGATTTTCTATGCCACATGGCATCCTCCTCTTGTCATTTCGAATCCATAAGAAGACCAAGGGTCTTGGGATGAATTTTAAGGTCAATATAATTGGCATGAATCAATTCAAGTTGAATTGGAGTGGAATAGTAACTCCCATGGAAGAGGAAGAGGCATTTTGGAGCTAGTGAGACACATGGACAAGATTCCCTAGCTTTATGACAACAATGATGAAGATGCTATGACACCTATAACACAAATCAGATATGAAGGATGACATATGAAATATATGAAATTTTAGGTCGAAATAGAGCATCCAATAGGTCTCTCATGTGATTTGGGGAAGCTCAATAGGTTCCTACTCAAATTGGGGGAAGATGGAAGGCTAGGAAAGGGACGACAGGTGGAAAATATTGAGCCCACACCCAAATTCGAATTGGATTGAGTTTTTGGATGGATTGGTAACCTTAGAAGGCTAAGGATATTTATAAAATACAGGAATAAACCAAGATAATGGATTTTTATCATTTGTGAATTGTGAGAGCTAGTGGATGACTAGTTTTCTTGCCTTAGCCAATTTCGAGGGTGAAAGATTCCCATCCAAGTTGGTTTTTGGAGAGGCCACTCAGGTATTTAATGGATATTTAATGTATTTTTATTTTAAATTGTAATCTATATATAATATTGTGGTTTCTTCTATTGCAGCACTTTCTCTCAACTATTTCCAGTTTTAATTGCATATTCTTGCTCATGGAGGGATTGCACTTTGGGTGAGCTATTGATCTCTTTGGGGAAGCTTATAATGCCCAATTATTTTATGTTATAATTTAAATTATCTATATTTAAAGTTCAGAATACTCTCAGGTATAAATACTGAAATATTTCATGTAAAAATGTCAATCAATGAAGAAATAGTGTTATTTCCCCACTATCTTGTTGTGAACCAATGTAATGTTGATGGATTCGAATGGATAAGTAAAATACTGATGGTTTATAGATTAATGGAATTTTATTTTATGTATTTAAAATTTCAGAATACTCTCAGGTCTAAATACCCAAAATATTTCATGTGAAAATGTTAAACAATGAAGAAACGGTGTCATTTCCCCGCTACCTTGCTGTGAACCAATATAATGTTGATAGATTCGAATGAATGAGTAAAATAATGATTTTCATGGATGAATGGACTGATATTTATGTATTATATGAGTTTAATGTTCATTACATAAGAATTTGGAGTTATTTTGTTGAGTTTCATAGCATTTGGAGAAGTTTGCCTATCATTTCCCCCAAGGTTGAAACTAGTCTTTTGGCATCTAGTTTAAGGGAGTTATAGAATAAATTAAAAGTTGAATGATGATTCATATGAGTTAATATTTATTTTCTTTACATTTCCCCTGATTCCATTCAAAAATTCTAGTTGTATTGGGTGCATTTGGGAACCCATTTTCAGTATTCATTGTGGGGGAATTAGAACCCCAAATTACTAGTCAAAACTCCTACCTCGACTAGAATATTAAAGAAGTTTGAATAAGTAATTGTAGGTTCATAAATAATCCCTGAATATAATATTCAAGTATTAATACCATTCATACACCTTTTCTGAATATTTGGGAGCATTTGGGCCAAATTGGAGACCTAGACATCAAAACTAGTCAAAGTTCGAAATTGGGAAAAAAGTGAAAATTTGGTCATTTAATAAAAAATATTGAAAGGGGACATTACAGTGGTATCAGAGAATAATATTGGAACCTGATGTGGTCTGATATTTATGATTACAAGAATTCAGGGACCACCATTATATATTGAAACCCAAAAGTGCTTTTGTTGAAGAGGAAATAATAACTATGGATGAAAAGGGAACCTCATATGATGGTGAGGAGCATATAAAAATAATGAAACCTTTAATTGAAGACATGACCAATAATATTATGAAAGGATTCTAATTTTTTCCTATCCAAGGTTGGATAAAATATATTGATCTTAATAAAACCATGGGGGGAAATGCATCATCTTGCTTGAAGGAGCAAAAGGAGGAGACCCATGAACCACCTAATTCTGAAATAGGTGAAGTAGAAGAAGTAGTACATGAAGAGGATCGAAATTCACTCCCGAGTGACTCTGAAAAATATGAAGAGACATCACATGAGTATGAATAAGTTTCTATTTAAAATATTGAAGATCATTTCAAGGCACATTCTACCTGGGAAATGAAACAACGAGCATCTACTGATGGATGCTTGAACTATGAAGGAGTACCTATTGGTGGGTGCTCGCAACTCTATGTTGGTGACATAGAGATCATATTTCAAAATTTTGATGCAAGAGAAATTTCTAGTAAACATGAAAATGAAGACCTTGTAGCAGTTGAAGAAGAAACAACATCAACTTCTCCGTCACCACTTGAACTTCATGAAGTTTGTCCAAGCAAGAAGGAAGAAGATGAGGAGGTTCATTTGCAAAAGCATAATTTTCTTGAAGGGTCCTTAAATATGAATGAAAAGAATATACAAGAGGCCCTTATAATACTACATGACACTAAAGCATTGGTTTCAAATTCATGTTGGAAAATTTCTTCATTGGAGGATCCATCCTTCCTTGAAGACATGGAGAATATTCAAAGAGCAATGTGCAACATTGAAGGTAATTTCATGTCTTTGCTTATTGATAGAAACAATTTGGTTGAGCTTAATGAATTTTTACATGAAGCATACTTGAATAATAATGAGGATATTCATAATCTTCAAATTCAAAATGAGAAACTTCTAGAGAGGCTACAAGATACTTGTTCTTCCTCCCATGTTTTAGATTGTCATATGGTAGATTGCTTGGAGGATTCTCATGACATGGTGGATCATGATAAATGTAGAAATTTGAATGTAATTTATGTGTTTGAATATGAACTTGAATATATCCAAACACTTGATGTGGTAGAAGAGGAACTTGAATTGTCTCTTAATGAAGGTTATGCAATTTTTAAAGAAGAGCATGATTCCTCTACATTGGAACCAATCTATGACGAAGGTTTCACACTTTTGAAGGAGCTACATGATACTACCCATATGGATCCTTCCCATGATGAAAATTCTGCACTTTTTTATCATTTGGGTGATTTAATTCATTCTCTTGCATCCTACAATTCCATGTTTTTCAACATTGGTCTCAATGAAGTGTGGGTGAAAGGATTTTTTTATGGTGCCACATGAGGAGTATGGAACTCCTAGATTTACTTTTTATGATGAAATGGTTGGAGCACATTATTATTCACATTTGCAACAACATACTTTGTTACTTTATGATGATGCACATCTACATGGATGCACCTATGATATGCATTTGAGTCACTTAAAGGCTCATGGTTTTTCTTGCTCAACACTTGGTTCATTTCATATTGGAGGAACTTCATCCAATACTGGGGTGAATAGATTAATGATTGGAGAACATTTTTTTCCACCCACATAATTTGTTATATCTTTATGATTCTCTCATTCATGGATGTATGGGTGATACTTCTTTGAGTCATTTGAAGTCTCCTTGTTTTTTTTGCCCGTTATTTGGTTCAGATTTGAGTGGAGATTCTTCATTCACTTATTGGATGAAAGAATACATGGCTGAATATTTTGATGCATATCACATCATTTTGGAGCAGCATTATAGGACATGGTATACTCACATATGTCATTGGATCATATTTTATTGGTAATTTGAAGCTTGTATGCACTTGGAAAATGGTGGTCTACTTACTTGGAGGTATAAGCACTTTCATGATTTTTTTATGAGGCACCTCCTTGGTGTACATTTTTATTATGTTGTTATGTACTTTGATGATATATATTATGTAGTCATGATTTTTAGAAGAATACATACAAGAAAATGGGATCCTAGAATTCTATTCCCTAATGGTATGGGTTGGAGAGCACTCTTAATTGTTGGAGTCCAATACAAGCAATGGGACCCTGGGATAGTTTTTAGTCCCATTGATTTCAATTTTTTTTGGAAACAAGCAGTATGGTAGATGGATTCCCAACTTAATAAAGTGATTTTAATCAAAGCAGTGCAGCATAAATCATGGTGTTTACTCTCTCAAATCTTCATAGAATCTCAAAGACTCAAAGTTGGGAAACTCAATGGCAACTTTAAAGAATCATATAGAAAGCGGGTTCTTCAATACCCAAGTTTGAAATTGCTTGAGGACGATAAATATTGGGAAGGGAGGATTTTTAATGTCCAAAATTTTTCATTGGGTCACAATGGCATAATCACATTTTCCATATTCATTATATTTTTTCAAATTGATGCTAAGCGTCAAATAATTGCCAAGGAGGAAAATTACTAGTTTCCTGGGTTGAGGGTGGAAGCTTTGGGATTTGGAATAAGGGAGAAAATAAATGATGTTTGAAAATTAGAATGGAAAAAATATTTAATAAAGGAGAAAAATAAATAAATACAAGGGAAAATAAAAGTGGCAATTTATCATTGAAGACACATGGAGAATGTGGGACCCACACAAGCTAGATTTTGTATGCCACGTGGCATCCTCCTTTTGTCATTTTGAATACATAAGAAGACCAAGGGTATTGGGATTTGGAAGGTAAATATACTTGGCATAAATCAATTCAGGTAGAATTGGAGTGGAAGGGTAACTCCCATGGAAGAGGAAGAGGCATTTTGGAGCTAGTGAGACACTTGGACTAGATTCCCTAGCTCTATGACAACAATGATGAAGATTCTTTGACACCTATGAAAAAAATAAGATATGAAGGATGAAATATGACATATATAAAATTTCAGGTAGAAATATAGCATCCAAGAGGTATCTCATGTGATTTGGGGAAGCTCAATGGGTTCCTACTCAAATTGGGGGAAGATGGAAGGCTAGGAAAGGGAGGACACATGGCAAATATTGATCCCACACCCAAATTCGAATTGGATTGAGTTTGTGGATGGATTGGTAACCTTATAAGGATAAGTATATTTATAAAATACAGGAATAAACCAAGAGAATGGATTTTGATCATTTGAGAAATTGTCATTTGTGAATTGTGAGAGCTAGTGGATGACTAGTTTTCTTGCCTTAGCCAATTTCAAGGGTGAAAGATTCCCATCCAAGTTGGTGTTTGGAGAGGCCACTAAGGTATTTCATGGTTATTTAATGGATTTTTATTTTTGGATGTAATCTATAGTTAATCTCATGGTTTCTTATATTGCATCACTTTCTCTCAACCATTTCCAGTTTTTATTGCATATTCTTGCTCATGGAGGGATTGTGCTTTGGGTGAGCTATTGGTCTCTTTGGGGAAGCTTCTAATGCCCCATTATTTTATGTTTTAATGTAAATTCTCTGTATTTCAATTTTATAATACTCTTAGGTCAAAATACTGAAATATTTCATGTAAAAATGTCAATCAATGAAGAAATAGTGCCATTTCCCCACTATCTTGTTGTGAACCAATGTAATGTTGATGGATTCGAATGGACAAGTAAAATATGGATGGTTTATGGATGAATGGAATTTTATTTTTTGTATTTAAAATTTCAGAAGACTCTCAGGTTTAAATACCCAAAATATTTCATGTGTAAATGTTAAACAATGAATAAACAATGCCATTTCCCCACTACATTGTTGTGAACCAATATAATGTTGATAGATTCGAATGAATGAGTAAAATATTGATGGTTTATGGATGAATGGAATTTTATTGATGGATTATATGAATTCAATTTTCATTACATATTTGGAGTTATTTAGTTGAGTTTCATAGCATTTGGAGAAGTTTGCCTATCATTTCCCCCAAGGTTGAAACTAGTCTTTTGGCATCTGATTTAAGGGAGTTATAGCATACATTAAAAGTTGAATGGTGATACATATTAGTTAATATTTATTTCATTTACATGTCCCATTATTCCATTCATAAATTCGATTTGGATTGAGTGCATTTAGGAAGCCATTTTCAGTATTCATTGTGGGGGAATTAGAACCCCAAATTACTAGTCAAAACTCCTCCCTCGACCATAATCTTAAAAAAGTTTACAGAAGTAATTGGAAGGTCATAAATAATCCATGAACATCATATTCAAGTATTAATATCATTCATACACCTTTCCTGAATTTTTGGGAGCATTTGGGCCAAATTGGAGACCTAGACATCAAAACTAGTCAAAGTTCGAAATTGGGAAAAATGTGAAAAATTGGCCATTTAATAAAAAATATTAAAAAGGGACATTACATGATGAATATGTTAATACTCTTTTTCCTTCGATTTATGAATACTTACAAACATTTGTAGAGTATCCAATAAATTTTCAGCAGAAGCATCATGTAAATGAAGGTAAGAAACCTAATCATAAATTTCCAGAGAATGGTCATCTCATTTATGCTATCTTTGGAACAGAATCTAAAGCAGATATTAAAAAAATCAGGGAGAGATTGTATCAGTCTGAACAGTTGAAAATTTCATAGATTAAGGACGTAATATTCAACTTTTCCTTCCTTCGTTTTCAGCATTCCAAGAACATCTTGTTCCTTAACAAGAAGAGATAGTTGTTCTTGATCTAGTGGCAGTTTATTTGAAGGATTTTATCAGCCCAAGTTATGCACCTTTCAACTTAGAACAATAGGATAGAAAAATATTAAATCCAACAGATTTTGCACATGAGTTGTCTTAGCTTCTGAATTGGCTAGAATTTCACCATGAGCTTCATGATCCAATAGTTGTTTTAATGGATTTAGTTTTCAGAAGGCCCCTTATGTTGCAGCTTTGGGTTTGGTACAAATTTTTAGTTGTGAGTATGAATCAGTGAAATTTCTTCTACAAATGTCATTTTCTTTCTACATTTTCTTATTCAGGTCCATTTGAAACAATCATGTAATCAATCATTAGCTAGTATGGCTTCATTGGAAATCTGGTTATACTTGATCAAGCAGCATTTCATCTTATTAGTGTAAGGGGTGTAAATAAATAAGCTTGCTTCTCAAACGTTGATTTCAGTTTGCAATGTGGATATTTATTGTAGTAGAGCATCTTGGTTTGCAGCTTATATTGATTTGTAGTGTTTTATCAGTAATAATAAAGACTCCATCTCAATGGATTTGTACATATTGCAGTTTCTATTTTTAAATGTAGTCACAAATTTGGCAAGAATTAATTTCATTTTAGAAGGCATCTAGTATGTGTGTTCTTGGAGCTTTATAGGAAAGACTCCATTCCCAATTGGAGCCATATGTTATTACTGGAACTGTACTCTATACTTTTCCTTTTTTTTTCAATTTGGTTCATTTTGAATCCCTTAAATGTTTTCTTTGAGTCTTCTATAGTGTGCTTGATTCCATATTACCTCATACCCCTTAGGTTAGTTTTAATATGTTTCTTTTTTTAATGAGTTTAGCTTGGATCTTATATTTTAAGTAATCTCTTCTATGGTCTAATGTCCTTAAACTTCTCATGGATTTGAACTTTATTTTATGAGAGTTGTCCAAATTTTGATGGAATTTTTAAACTTGCAGCATTCCAGCAGTGAATTGTAAAGATGTTGTATATGTTCATGATGTTGAAATGTCTTAATTCTATGTTTTAGTAATTGTCATTGGACATAGATTACGACAATATGGAAGTGAATTAGAAAACCCAAAGAATATTTTTTCAAGCACATGCTCATTCACAAAAACCTCCCTCATTTTCTGTAACACCCCAGTTTTGACCCCACTTGCATTAAAAGATATGTGATGTATATATTGTAATTAATCGTGGTGTGGAGCTAAAGGCAAAAGCCCCACCACCGATTTGGCTGTGTTATGTTTCAGCAATTGGAATCGTTGCTGATGGTATATCATGTTATCTGGTACATTATAGTTTTGGCATCATGTAAATATGCAAAGTTAATCAAAAACCTACAACCAGCTATGGCGGTGCAACGATAATAAAAAGGGAATGATTTTCCTAAGGATAAGGGGGGGGGATTGTTAAACCTTGAACCAATGGAAAAAAATCCATGTGTTAACCACCCATTAAAAACCCCTGATGTTAGCTGGGCAATTATTGCTGAGTAGTGGTGGGTGTGGCAGGACTGTCAGTCCTTTCCCACGTGCCCACTCCACCAGCAGACTCTTCATCTTCACATCGCGTGGGCAGATAAGAAACCTTCCCATTCTCTCCACTCTCCCACGACTCCATTCTTCCATTCACATCTGTATTCCATTATGTTTTATTGCCAATATCTAGGCAGGGGCTGGATTTTCCTATCCTCATGCAGAGAGTCATTCTCTCATCCTCACGCATAGGATTCAGCATCATTTTTACTAATGCAGCGAGTTGGGAGGCCGTGTTCTATCACCCATGATTTCCTATGAATGAGCCCTTCACGTTCTGGGGGTGTGTATGTGTGTTTCCATACCGATTTGGGATTCTGCGTATGTGTTTTCCCTGCCTAGCTGAGAACCTGACTTTACTCTTCTATTTTCAGGTTGTGTAATTATCCTGTTGCCTCCTTGTTGAGACCGGGGCGGTTGTTTCCCCACGTTGTTCATTTGTTGTGGGTCCAGTCACATTTTGTCTTGCTGTGGCTATTGTTGACTCATTTTGGCCACGATAGGGCCAAGAACGACTCAGGAATTGTTTTCCCCTGTTTAAGTTGTGAACCGCTTGTTTGGCTATGTGTATGTAGTGGTTGGTATTCGGACTATGTTAGAGTGGGGATGAGGGCTTGGTTTGCTTGATAAATTTGGGGTGTTTGGGAGCCACACAGACAGAGCTAGAGGGCTGGATTTCTTCTCCACAACCCCGGAGTAGCACTGGAAAGGGGGGTCAGGGCCTAAGGGAATGTGTAGTAGAGAAGGGACTGATTTCCTGGTGTTGGGTGTGTGTGTGGGTGTCCTAGAATTCAGGCTAGTTCTGGTGTAGGAGTCCTTAGCTCTTCAATGAGCTCACCAGCTTAGCATTCAACTTCTCCCAGCTCCTTGATAGCCTGATAAACCCTACTGTGTTGGCTTGGCTGATTTGTGTATCCTTGGCTATGTGTAAGCTTGCTTAGTCCCTCATTCCTTGGGGAATCATGCCCATATCTGGGGTGGAAATGTTGCTGAGAGATTGATGAGCACACTGGCCTATGGCTGGGTGCAACGTTGCAGCGATGAATTACTCATAAGATAAGTATTCTTGACTATTCTGTTTCTGCAATCATATTTATTGTTAATGAATTAGGATGAACATGTTGAATGCCTGAAGGAATGTATGTTTTCTTCCGTTGTGTATGTGAATGATTAAGAATCTTAGCATGTTTTATTTTCTAGCATTTCCGTTTTATATATGTTCATCTTCATGGGGCAATTTGCCTGGATGGACAATGGCATGGTAGCGTCCTCTTCGCTGGTCGGGGATGTTACAGTGTGGTATCAAAGCAAATGTTGCAGCATGGGCCTGAATGGGCCGTGATGAATCAGCTAGCAGAGGAAGGTTTCCCTCTGCCCAGCAAAAATCAGACGAAATCTGTGTATGACAGAATTTTTTGTGAAAATTTTGTCTAAGTGTGAAAAATCATCGGGTGGCTTAGGCTGAATCCCATCCGATAAGTCGTAGGACTTAGTCTAAAGCTTCTCTGATGCCCGGATCACTCTAGTGTAAGGCAGCCCGATGGGAAATAGCGGAATGAAAATTTCAAATATTTTCAAAATTATTTCTAAGTGCCGAGACTGTTGGCTCATCGGAAGCCTTAGTGGGAAGCTGCTTCGATGCAGCGAGTAGCTTAGTCAAAAGACCCTCCAACATAGACCATCAGCAACCAGTGAAGAATAGAGAAATAATGAGTTGCATTGTCGGCCGTGTTGTCTGATGATGAGCCGCAATGGCAACAAAGGAAAAGGAAGGCTCGTTGGAAGGGAGCCGCAGTGGCAAAAATTAGAGGATAATGGAGCCGATACGTCGGGAGAAATAAGCCGAAGAGAGAAAAAATTTCACCGAAATTTCTCTAAGTGTTGAGATCATCAGATCATCGGAGGAATTAGTGTGAAGCTCCTCCGATGCATCAGATAGCCTAAACGGAAGTCCGCCCGATGGGGAACTGGTGGAAAGGAAAATTTCAGAATTTGGCGAAGTTTAGAAGTTGTCAACGGTTGGCGGAAGAAATAAGATGGAGGTGCCAATACATTGGCCCCATTCAACCAAAGACCACCAAAACACCGGCTCATTTAGCTGAAAGAACATCCGATAAAGACCATCGGCGTCGACGGGAGATAGAAGATGAGAGCGCTGACGCGGAGGAGAAGGAAGAAATTATTTCGCCGAAATTTTCTAAGCGCTGAAAACATCAGAATTCTTCAACTGAAGACTGCCGATATGTCGGCGCATCTAGACGGATGGAATTCCAATACGTCAGTAGAGAACAGTTGAAGTTGAATTTGAAGCCGGAGTGTCGACGAAGATTAGTTGATTGGAACGGCGAAAACTAGTTGAGCAAGTAGCTGATGCAGCGGCAGTAAAGGAAAAATTAGAGGAATTTTGGGGTCTAAAATGGGCCTCCTAAGGAAAATAATAAAATAATAGTTAAAATAATAAAATAATAGTAAAAGTATTAAAATAATATTTATTAATTTTGGAGGAAGAAAGAAAAAACTACTTTTGTGTTTGTATTTTCGACATATCTCCCTATGTTTTACTCAAATTTTGATCAGGAGAGGTCGTTGGATGTGGAATTTGATTCTACATCCAATGAGTACCCACACTATATACTTTTGATGGACCCTACTACCCCATAAACAAGAAATACCTGAAAAAACGTGATGATGACATCATCATCACATTTTTTCAGGTATTCTTGTTTTCGGGGTAGTGGGGTCCGTCAAAAGTATGCACTGTGGATACTCGTTGGATGTAGAATCAAATTCCACATCCAACAAGATCTCCCAATTGAAAATTCAGTAAAAAAACAGGGAGATATGTCGAAAATATGAACAAAAAATGTAGTTTTTTTTATGTCAAATATGTCAATTCAACCATTATGGTTGACTCATTTTATTGAAATTCTATTGGTTCTTGAATTCCAACTCACAAGAACTTATTTTGGCACATTTTCTTATAAGGCCCATTTTAGACCCCAAATTTCCTCTAATGGAAAATTTTCCGAAAATTTGTCTAAGTGTTGAAATCATCAGAAAATTTTAGTTATTCGAACAGCCGATACGTCGGCGAAAATTAGACAATGGAGCAGCCGATGCAGTGGAAAACGTCAGAAGAAAATTGATGATGATGCAGCTGTAACGGTGACAAAAGATAGATAATGAAGTAGCCTCAATGGCGGCGGAAGATAGATGATAAGGGTGCCGACGTGGAGGGAGAAAAGAGAATGAAAAATTCTCTTAAGTGTTGAAATCATCGGAGAAAATACAGGACCAGACCATCGAAGCGTCGAAAGAAATTAGTTGTTTGGGTCACCGACTCATCAGAGAAAATTAGTTGATGGAACTTCCGATACATCAAAAAATTTTAGTTGATCGAGGATCCGCAGTGTCGACGGATATCTTCGGAAGACCGTCGAAACGTCAGCAAAGTTTAGTTGATAGAACCGCCGATGATACATCAGAGAAGAATAGTTGATGGGTCCATCGATACATTGAAAAAAGTTAGTGGTTTGGACCGCCGATGAACGCCGGAGAAAACTTGTTGTTTGGGCCGCCAACATGTCGGAAGCCTAGTCAACTAAGGATCTGATACATCGAAAGATTAGATGGGATGAGGCTGATTTTACAAAAGAAAATTTTGAGTTTCTCAAGGGGGATTTCTCAGTGAAATTCAATTGTTTTTCAATGGATTTTTTAGCAGATTGTTAGTGGATTACAGGGCTGAAAAAGAAGAAATTCTAGGTGGCTGAAGTTGGCATTCTAGACCAAAATACCGTGGTGTGTGAAAGTGCATAAATTTGGTGAAACTCGTCATTTTAGAAGTGGTGTGATTTTCACATATGAGGTTAGAATGGAGCATGTGGATAGGTGTTGGAAAACTTATCCAGTAGGGAACAAGGGAGACTCTCCAGAGTTTGAATGTGTTGCTATCAATATGGACAAATCCGAGAATTACATGCCTAGAGGTAGCAAAGACTAGGAAGTCGAACCAGCTGTCATGTGGAAGAGGAATTCCATGCAAAGGTGAGGGACTTGAAAAGGGAAATTTCCTTAAACCTCGTCTTACTAATTATATTTATATTTATAAGTTTTGTACATAAAATGTAAGAGGATATTCCTTGCATGCATAGGATATTACGTATTGGTAAGAGTAGTGGGAATTATACATTTACAATGAACCACTAATGGTAAATATTGTATTGGTGTTGGTATTGGTAGAAAAAAACCAACGACAACATGAGAATGGATGAATATGTTGCTGATGCTGATGAATGTGACTAGAAACCCTATGGATAAAGGGATAAGGCAACAAATCTAGGATCAAAATTTGGTGAGCGAATTCTGCAATCTCTTGCAAGAGACCAACCAAACTAGTAATGTCAAGGGTGTAAGTAGGATCCATGCAGGTAATGGTTTAATTATGACAACTATATGGAATGGTAAGGGCAAGAGATCTCATACCATGTGGTTATTTAAAATTTATACTACATTCATAAAGAAATGTATCATTCCTGTATATGTTGTTATGAGCTTAACAACCCAAAGAAAGTGGGTACTGATGGTCTTGATTATAGTAATGCATCCTATAGGAGGTAGTCATGGTTAGGCCATAGTATGTTTGAATGCATAGTATTCCTGAATCAATACAAGGTAGCATTGAATGGATATGCATTAAGAGATTTTATAAATCTTGTAGTTATGCATTGAATGAATGCATATGAAAAGTTGAGTAAATGTTGTAAATATGCATACATAAGTATGGGTGCAAATGTTGTGATGCATTGCATGAGTGCATCAAGATAGTGCATGTGTTATCATGACTAACCAATGGCTGAAATGGTGAATTTTTGATAATTATAGAATCCTTTCAAGAGCTGTTATGAATGCAGGATAGTAAGTGCATGAAGAGGGTATTCATGATCGATTGGCTATCAAAATGCTCCATGGAAGGGCAAGGTGGTAAAAATGATGCACCTGTGAAGTAAGGAGTATCTAAACATTTCATTTAATATGCATAAATGATGTGACTATACCTTGCAATTTAAGTACGATAATGATTCACGTGAAGTAAATGAGTTTTGGTGAAATTAATATGCTAACAACTGGAAGTATTTGAATTCTATAATTCTGAAAATGCTTCAGTGATTGTTGCAGCAATGAAAAAGTTATATGCATCAAGACTTACAAGTGTTTGGTTGATTGAAGTTCATATTTCAGGTAGATTGTTGGGGCATGGCAATGTGGGTAAGACCACGATGAAGGCCGAAATCTACCATGTGAAATAGACAAACCTCGTGAGAAGAGTCTCATGGTTGAGAAAATAGTTTGTATGCAAAATGGGTTGTCAATTTGAACTTGTAGATTTTAGATTTGAGAAATTGCTGACAACTACTAATCACTATTGGCTTGCATAGAATTGTGTCAGGATGGCATGTTGTAAGTGGATGTTCATGTTATGCTAGTAAGCATAAAATTATAATGGGCTTAGTGGTGTCGCTTACAAGAGACCAACAAATGAGGATCACCTCATTGCTAAGCAAATCATTTTCTGTAGTAGACAAAGTTGCAAATTCATATTGAATTTAATTACTAATGACATTGCTTGGTTATGGAACAATCAAATTTGGATTGTATTAGTAGATAATGATTGACTGTTTGGCTACTTGATGAATGTGCCAGGCGTACACATTGCAGGAAGACCATGTGTGATGGCCTGCAGGAGCCAAATTTCATGGGGAGGTTTCCCCTATCTTGGAAATGGGTTTCGGGTGAAACTCCATTGGACATTTTGGAAATGTCCCATCTGCACTACATGTTTGGTAAGCAACATGAGTGAGATGGTATAGATTATGTTGGTAAGACATGTGTGGGATATTGAATGTAATAAGGAGTTGGGATGGAAAACTGAGAGACTATCAACTCAGAGAAGAAAGCCCCCATTCCTCCTTAACGAAGGAATACTGCATCGGCAAAGTGGCTAAGTGTTATGTGACCCTAGCTAAGAATATGCATGTCAAATTGTTAAATTCAATCTGCAGAGCATGTTTTGATTTTATTTCCATTATGATAGTTTTCTTGAGTATGAATAGGGCCTACATGGCTCACATCAGAAAGGGGTGCACACTTTCCCAATGTCGAGTCATGAAAGGGGTAAGTTCAATATTGACTACACCCTAGGGAGTGGACGCACTCCTGGTGTCTCAATACTTGATAGTGAATGATATGAAATATGATTACAGTTTTAGAGCAATAATGCTGATGAGTTTGCTTATATTGCTTGTGTTGACAGGCTAAACAGATGCAGTTTGTTGTTGCACACTAAAGAGAAAAGGGTTATTGTTGATATAAGTGCATTGTCTATATGAGTGCATTGTCGATATAAGTGCATTGTCAATATAAGTGTATTGTCGATATAAGTTCATTGTTGATATAAGTGTATTGTTGATATAAGTGCATGGCCTGATAAACCCAAATGTGTTGGCTTGGCTGATTTGTTGATGGCCTGATAAACCCAACTGTGTTGGCCTGGCTGATTTGTTCCTTCCCAATCGGCATGAAGGTGTACTGGCTAGACATTAATTATTTGATGTTGAGGAGCAGCCTGCATGCTGACCTAACATCCAAGTCCATAGGCAATCTCAAGGCTTATAGAGCAAAGCAGGACCCTATGGACCAGAGAGGAAACGCACAATACAATATATGTGTATATGATTTGGTTATGATATTATAAGCTCTTGTTTAGAAACAAACCAAAGAGAATAAACTAAACATGTGAATATATTCAATGTTTGAATATAGGTATCGCTAGGAGCAAGGACTATGAGGGCATCCTAGGGGTGCGTGTGGACATGTGACTGTCTTGAAGAGCTTAGAATGAGCAATAATGAAAAAGGTGCTAGTGGGACTATGAAGGCCCTAGCAGCCAAGAGTTGTAGATGAACCATGTGGAGAGACTCCATGGCTGAGAGGTCTAGAATAGACCAAAGACACTAAGTGTCATGGCCAAGAAGGGTTGGTCTAGCATTCACGGTGAAGTGAAAGAGGCTAAGAGCATGAAAACCACAGTGGTGGTGTGGGTTCCAGAATGGAACAAGAGAAAGAGGGAAAAAAAAACTCTTGCTTCTCTCTCTTTCCTTTTTTGATATATACTTATGCATTTATGAAAACAGAAGATTGTTGAATGCATGTATGGCTGAAAATAGAATGTGTTTGTTTGCTTAAAATAAATTATGAATGCTAGAATAGTTAATTCCCTGCCCAATAATGGACATGAATTAGATCATGTGCATGTTGGGTAGGCATGAAAAGTATGAAATTCTCCTTGATAAGACTTGGAATTCCATGCCAATTGGGTAATTAAATTGACTGGTTTTAATGCTTATATTATGCTTGGCCTAACAGAATTACAATGATGCATTTCATAGGTGAGAAAAGTGAAATCCAATTGTGCACATTGATCATGGAAGCAAACCAAAAGCTGTTGGAATTGGCTGGAAGTCTCCTTCAAACAATTGCCAAGACCCAAGAAAATATTGGAGAGATGCTCAAGATATAGAATAGGCAGAATGAGATGAACCACCATATTTTGCAAGACTCCATTTGTTTGCAAAAGGAGGTAAAAATACTTCTGGGAGCAATCCGTAAAGGAAAGGAAATTGGATCAATAATGAGGCATTCATCCAATTGGTCCATGAAGAAACATTCCAGGCATGAATACTCAAAGGAAATTGAGCAGGTAAATATGAAGCAGCCAGTGAAATGATGGAAATGCGGAGGACACCATTACCGCCGGGACTTCCCAACAAGGGAACATCAAGAGGTTGGCAGCCACAAAGTTCCTAGACTTGGGGGTGAGCCAAAAGCTGAGAACCAACAGGAGAAGCTCATGGAAGCCAAGGGGCTTGGTCCGGAAAGTTCAAAGTAAATAATTGCACGAAAGACAGATCTGCAAAATTTTGAAATTTTGGATGTGTTAATTGTATATGTATTCCTAAGTATTGGAACACCGAGGACGGTGTTATTCCAAGGGGGAGGGGAATGTAATACCCCGGTTTTGACCCCATTTGCATTAAAAGATATGTGATGCATATATTGTAATTAATCGTGGTGTGGAGCTAAAGGAAAAAGGCCCACCATCGATTTGGTTGTGTTATGTTTCGGCAATTGGAATCGTTGCCGATGGTATATTGTGCTATCCAGCACATTATAGTTTTGGAATCATGTAAATATGCAAAATTAATAAAAAACCTACAACCAGCTATGGCGGTGCAATGATAATAAAAAGGGCATGATTTTGCTAAGGATAAGGGGGGGGGGATTATTAAACCTTGAACCAATGGAAAAAAATCCATGTGTTAACCACCCATTAAAAACCCCTGATGTTAGCTGGGGCAGTTATTGCTGAGTAGTGGTGGGTGTGGCAGGACTGTCATTCCTTGCCCACGTGCCCACTCCACCAGTAGACTCTTCATCTTCACGTCACGTGGGCAGAGAAGCAACCTTCCCATTCTCTCCACTCTCCCATGACTCCATTATTCCATTCACGGTCATATTCCATTGTGTTTTATTACCCATATCCATGCAAGGGATGGATTTTCCCATCCTTGCGTAGAGAGTCGTTCTCTCATCCTCACGCATAGGAGTCGGCGTCATTTTTACTCATGCAGCGAGTTGGGAGGCCGTGTTCTATCACCCATGATTTCCTGTGAATGACCCCTTCACATTATGGGGGTGTGTATGTGTGTTTCCATACCGATTTGGGATTATGTGTATGTGTTTTCCCTACCTAGCTGAGAACCTAACTTTCCTCTTCCATTTTCGGGCTGTGTAATTGTCTCGTTGCCTCCTTGTTGAGACTATGCCTGTTGTTTCCCCACGTTGTTCATTTTTTGTGGGTTCAGTCACGTTTTGGCTTGTTGTGGCTATTGTTGAGTCGTTTTGGCCATGATAGGGCCAAGAACGACTCGGGAATTGTTTTCCCCTATTTAAGCTAGGAACCACTTGTTTGTTTGCGTGTATGCAGTGGTTGGTCTTCGTACTGTGTTAGAGTGGGGATGAGGGCTTGGTTTGCTTGATAAACCTGGGGTGTTTGGGAGCCACATAGACAGAGCTAGAGGGCTGGCATTCTTCTCCACAACCTCGGAGTAGCACTGGAAAGGGGGGTCAGGGCTTGAGGGACTATGTAGTAGAGAAGGGACTGATTTCCTGGTGTTGGGTGTGTGTGTGGGTATCCTAGAACTCAGGCTAGTTCTAGTGTAGGAGTCCTTAGCTCTTCAATGAGCTCACCAGCTTAGCATTCAACTTCTCCCAGCTCCTTGATAGCCTGATAAACCCTACTGTGTTGGCTTGGCTGATTTGTGTATCCTTGGCTATGTGTAATCCTGCTTAGTCCCTCATTCCTTGGGGAATCATGCCCAGCTAGGGGGTGGCAGTGTTGCTGAGAGATTGATGAGCACACTGTCCTATGGTTGGGTGGAACATTGCAGCAACGTAGCTGGTTGTGGGACGAATTACTCATAAGATAAGTATTCTTGACTATTCCGTTTCTGCAATCATATTTATCGTTAATGAATTAGGATGAACATGTTGAATGCCTGAAGGAATGTATGTTTGCTTCCGATGTGTATGTGAATGATTAAGCATCTTAGCATGTTTTATGTTCAAGCATTTTGGTTTTATATATGTTCATCATCATGGGGTGTTTTTCCCGGATGGTCAATGGCATGGTAGCGTCCTCTTTGCCAGTCGGAGGGTAGGGGACGTTACATTTTCGCAACAAGTGTCATAGTTTGGAAGATTCAAATGAGGATTTATGGCCTATTTTATAGGTTTAAACATTTAATGGTTTCATGTTTTAGTCATTATATTTGGGAACGTATTTCGATCAATTGGAGAGGAATTTTTAAAAAACTAAATATGTTTTTATTCATGACAAACCTATTCACATAAACCTCTCTTAGTATTTAAGAAGCTATCACGGTTTAGCAGATACAAGTGGTTATTTCATGCCATTTTTCCCAGAAATTCACCAGATTTCCCTCAGTATCCTGTTTTTTCTAATTTGGGAATATTCGACCCTAGAGTTTTGGATCTAGAAATTGTATTCATATCTCTAATTATTTATAAATGTAATGAATCAGATGGTAGAAAGCGAGAGTTGTTGGATTTTTGTGAGGGTCAAGAGAGTGAATGTTGGAGCTACAATTAGAACCCTTTGTATGTAAGCTATGTGTTAAAGACCATTCTGAAGATGATTTATATACATAATATGATTCAGCTTATCCATTAGTCAATTGTGAATGCATTTTTAATCTTTTATTTATTTATGTCAGTTTATGAATTCATTTATGGTGAAGCTTTTACCATGAATGCTTGTAACTTGTCATTGTGTTCATAATTCATTCTTACCAGAAAGTGCTTATGTTTAAAATATTTTAAATCTTAATATATACATACAGTTTGTACTTTATGTATTTATAAGGATTACCCTGGTTCATCTATGTGTATGTATATTTCTTATATTCTTTAAATTTGTTTCCTTGGAATATGAAAGCCCTGTTGTGGTATACCTGTTATGATATCTTAGCTCTTGACCCTTTGTCTTTCTCCAAATTTGAAATGAAATGAAATTGCTCTTTAAATATAAATTTTTCAACTTGAGATGTCTAGGATTTGCACTTCTGCAATCTAAGTACAAACTCCACTGCAAACATAACTTATGCAATTTTCATGATTCTTAAATGGGAATTCCTTCTTCTCTAAGGAACATTATGTCGATCATGAACATACTGATGCAGAGGAGACACATGTATTACTATATGAATATTTACTTGAAATTTCAAATGACTAAGCGGCATAATTTTTATTGCTATGACTCTTATATATTAGGGAATTTTCAGGTAGCGGTATAAATGAATGACATTGCAAAGAATTAATACATACACAGTTTCCAATAGTCACACAAGTATCGATTTGTTACGAAGAAATTATTTTGTTTAAATTGTAATTATAAATTCCCAAACTTATATATATTGACTTTGAAGATACAATACATGCACAGTTTCCAGTAGTCACACGGGTATTGATGTTCTCGGTTAATAATATTTTATTCTGTTAAAACTATATTTATAAATTCCCAAAATTATATATTTACTTTGAATTTCAATTTCCAGGGTACTAATCAAGGAAATGTTGAAGAGACATAGTTTCAAGTATTCACACATGTATCTATATTTTATGTTAACATAATTTTATTTTGTTTAAATTATATTTCTAAATTCATGAACTTATAAATTATCTTTGAATTTCACTTTTCAGACTACAAATTAAGGACATTGTGAAGACATGATACCTACACATTTTTCAATAGTTACACAGATACATTGATAATTTATGTTTACAAGATTTTAGTCTATTCAAATTATATTTCTAAATCCCCGAACTTATATATTAACTTTGATTGGCACTTTTTTGGGCACAGATAATAATGAGAAGATAGTTCATTTCAGCCCTGAGGAGCTTGTCAAGGAGTTGTCCTAAATTATGTACATTATTAGGTATTTTCTTTTCACACGTTGTCCATTTACCTGAATGTTAATTTGTTGCTCATGCTCGTGTTTCAATATTGATTGCTCCTATTGCTATTATATAATGTTAGATGTCATATTATATGTGATAAAGGATTCAAAGGCCCTATTTCTAATGACCTGAGGAGGAAAATGTTTACTTCTGATGAGTGAGATAGTCTTAGTGGACGACCCAGATCATTGCTTTCCCTCCATATGGAACCATGTTAATTGTTTATCCTCCTAGGTTCCAATCCAATTTAGTTAACGAGCAGGAAAGAGATAAATATCTATAGTATTATCAAACTTAAAAAGAATCATGTCTTCTATGTGAAAACCAATGACAATGAGGTTCACCATCACAAAATCAAAGATCAATTACAAACCTCAAAAAATGAATTGATCTATTGCAAGTCTTAAGAACGAGGACATTGAATTGAAAGTTCTGGCAAGATACTTGTAAAAGAAACAAAATGGTCACTAGGGGGTGTTATCAATTAATGGTCATTTTGTATATATGTTGCAAGATCATTTGTTGTTAGAGTGGGAGGGTCTTTGAATTTTCCAACTTTGTCTTTGTCCTTGGATGACCTAGATCCTTTCTTTCCCTCCATGTGGAACTATGTTAATTGTTTATCCTCCTACCTATTCCAAGCCAAATTCTTCAATATCCAAACCAATTTAGTTAACTAATCGGAAAGAAAGAAATAACCATACCATTATCCAACTTAAAAAGAATCGTGTGTTATGTGTGGAAAACAATGACAATGAGATTCACCATCACAAAATCAAAGAGTGAGTGCAAATCTCAGAAATTGAATTCATCTTTTGTAATACTTAAGAACAAGGACATTGAATTGAAAGGTATGGTAAGATACTTGTTGTGAAAGAAACAAAATGGCCACCAGAAGGTGTTATCAATTAATGGCCATTTTGTATATATGGTATGAGGTCAATTGTTGTTAGAGTGGGAGGGTATTTGAAGTTTCCAATTGTGTATTTGTCCTTAGATGACCTAGATAATTCTTTCCATCCATGTGGAACTATGCTATTTTTTTATCCTCCTTACATGTTCCAATCCAATTTAGTTAACTAAGTGGAAATAACTTGTTCAGATGAGGTGCACATTTGATTGTTAGTTAACAACAATTGGATAATTTTGTCTCATTTCATATTACCTTTAACTAAGGCACAACCAATGGTAAAAAGTTATAATTCATAAATTGTTTATCTTTCATGTTGATTATTTAGATTGGTGAGTAATTTTTGTGGTATAAGGTTATTTATGATCTGATACTAAATACCATGTTTCTTTTGGAAATGAGCTCCATGGAAATGTTGGTGTCACTTGGGAATTATTGTGATCCCAAACCATAAAATGAAGCTATGGCCCATTCGTTTATATGTGAGTATGCAACATTAAATATTTTCAATGCCATGTACATTTACATTTATTATTTGGTATTTACTACATGTTTTATGTCAAGAGGCATGTTTGCAACTTCAAAATCTATGTAAAGGTATTTATTTTGAGAATTAGCAATAGAAAATTTATCTTGAAAAATTAACATTTTCTCTTGCACATTTTGCAATTTGGGCACTTCAAATGAATGAACTTGACCCTTAAAATTTTCAAAAACAACCAATTTCAAATCTTGATGTGGTAAGTTTACTTTTATATATCAGAGATAATTCAATTGGTTTATTTAATTGACGGGATATTATTTCCTTTGATATGCCTATTTCTATTCATATGCTCTTGACAAGTTTTCTCTTTTTTTAATCCTTCAATATGCATTTTGCAGATGCAAATCTAGATGAATTTACAGCCAAAAGGAAAAAAAAAAACACAAAAAAATATGCTACATAGGGTCTCTTTACAATGGAGGGATCTATTCATTTTGAGGAATGGATTGATGGTCATCTTAATTCCTCTAGAAGCATGTCCCTTTTCAATCCTTGATCCTCCTTTTTGTTTTTAGGCACTAGTATTTATGTTTTAGCAGACTCATACATACATACATATATATATATACATATATACGTATATATATATGTACATATACGTATATATACGTATATATATATATATATATATATGTATATATATATATATATATATGTGTGTGTGTATATATATATATATATATCTATATATATATATATATATCTATATATATATATATATATCTATATATATATATATATATCTATATATATATATATATATCTATATATATATATATATATCTATATATATATATATATATCTATATATATATATATATATCTATATATATATATATATATCTATATATATATATATATATCTATATATATATATATATATCTATATATATATATATATATCTATATATATATAGATATATATATATATATATATATATATATATATATATATTGTAAATTGTGCGGCTTTGTTTCCTTTTTTTTCCAACTATCCATTGGAATTTTTTTTTCTCTTGATTTTCATTTGACTTTATGGGACCCTATATTGCACCTATGGGTTGTGTCTGTGTCTTTGTGGGAGGGTTTCTATTATCTGTTTCTATGAGATCTTGTGTGGAGGTATTTTGGACCAAATGGTTGTGGGAAGCAGTGTACCATGGATAATGTTTGTACATCACCATTGGCATTATGCTTTTTTAAACTCAAAAAATAATGAATTTAAACAAAGTGACATTCAAATAATTTTAGCCACTTTTATAAGCAGAAGAATATAACCAGTAGATCATTCATGCAAGCAGTGTATGGTAGTTAATATTTATTGTTCCCGTATCCTAAAATTATTGTCTTTAATACATCTCATGTCTATAATATATTTTTTAGTTCTTTGTCTTACATGTGCTTGACATCATATTATGTGTGTATTTTTGTCATAGCTTCACTCTTTGCATCGATTATTTTGGCATGGGGTATCCATTCCAAATTCAATAACTTAAATGGATTTGAACAATGGATACTAACATGTCACTAGATCTATGTCTTTATCTAGTATTACATAGAAGTAGGGAAACCCCCTGTTTTCCTCTTGAATAAGCGAAAACCCAAAAGTTATCTACAAAGGAGGTGAATCCTTGCATAATTGGAGCCAGAGTCTAGACTACACTACACTAATGTGACCTACTCTATTAGATATGGATTGATACAATGTTTGTAAACACTTGCACGAGCTATAGTATCAGTCAACATTCCTATCCTCATACATATCATTTGGGAAGACCATTTTCCTTGTGCCTATTACTAGGGGGGTACTTGTCTTAATTCCTATCATTGGGAGGATTATAGTGTTTGTGTCATCACCTAAAATACTATTCATACTGCAGCAAGAAGACAAACTCTAGTATCCACATACTTTTCTAGAATTTGAAGATGAAGATTGAATAATACCAAGTGAAATATTATGCATCAGGCTCTCCCCTTTGGCTTACAACTGGATGGTTACTTATGATTCACAGCACAACAACATACACATGAAAATACCTTAATCAATCCACTTATCTATCCCAGCTATATTTCCTTCCACCTCAACAAAGAAATACTTTAGCTCTCTTAGAACCACAAACCTTTCATGTCATATTAGGATGAAAAATGGTAACTTGAATCCCAAAACAGAGAATTAAGGAAACATAAAGGCACATCTAAGGAGATAAGTTTTACACATTATCTTAAGTATTGTATTTCCATTTGTGATTCATGGATGAAATAGATTTTGTAACACCCCGGTTTTGACCCCGTTGCATTAAATGTACATGATGTATTTACTGTAATGATCATGGTGTGGAGCTAAATGCCAAGGCCCGCCATTGATTGGTTATGCTATGTTTTGGATTTTAAACTTGTCACCGATGGTATATCGGGGCATGCGGCATATATTATGTTTGTCATCATGTAAATATGCATCTATAATTAATTAAATGAACTCGACTAGCTATGATTGCGGCAACTAAAATGAGAAGGGGCATGATTTTCACAAGGATAAGGATGTGGGGGAATTTGTCAAACCTTGGGCCAATGAGGGAAAATACCCATGTGTCTTATTCCCTTGTTTTTATTCCAACCACTTTCATTAAGAATGGCTGTTGGTGGTTGAGGCAGTTATGGTCTTTGGGAGTGGGGTGGTAGGACTGTCAGTCCTCACCCACACGCACACTCCACCACGGTTGAATTCACAATGGAAAGAGAAACCTTCACGCACTCTCCACTACGCAGGCCTCATGATTGTCTGCTCATCTCCACGCACAGGATTTACCTGGTTTTTTCACTCCCGTGAACACATTCTCCTCTCCACGCATGTGCTGAACACTCATGCACGTCCAATTCGCGTCCTCTCTGTAGTCTGTTCATCCATGCACAAGTTGGGAGTTGTTCACCTTCACGCATGAACCATTGTCTGTTTGTTGTCCTCACACACAGGTATTCCTCTGTTTTGAACTCACGCAGTGAGTTGGGAGTTGTGCATTTTCATCCATGATTTTTTGTATTGCTATGGTCTCCCTTACGTGGTGATTATTGTGGTCTTCTTTACATTTTGGGATGGGAGTCTGCTCATTTCCCGCACAGTTTGGAAGTCTGTATTTTCTCTTCCTCATTGTGGTTTATGTATGTTTTACCGGTGACTTCGTTTCCCAAGGGTGGGCTATTGTTTTCCCCTGTTGTGAGCTGTGCTCACTGAGAAGCTTCAGGACTGTTGTTTTCCCCAGGCTGTGAACCGTGTTTGTGTTATGCTTTGAGGCTGCTGCAGACTGTTTGAAGTCATTTTTCCCTAGTTTAGTTGTAATAGCTGATTAATTGCATGTGTGCAATGGTTGGTCTTCAGACTATATTCGGAGCAGGGATGGGGCTTGGTTTGCTTGATAAACCTGGTGGCTGGAAACCACACAGACAGAGCTAGAGGGTTGGATTTCTTTTCCACAACCCTTGAATAGCACTGGAAAGGAATGCAGGGCCTGAGGGACCATGTAGAAGAGAAGGGATTGATTCCTTGTGTTGGGTGTGTGTGGGTGTTTTAGAAGCCAGGCTAGTTCTAGTGTAGGTGTTCTTGGCTTTGTAGTGATCCCACCAGCTTAGAAATTAGCCTTTCCCAACTCCTGGATGGCCTGATAAACCCAACTGTGTTGGCTTGTCTGTATTTTGTATAACCTTGGCTATGTGTAAGCCTGCTAGTTCCCTTATTCCTTGGTGAATCATGCCCAGCTCGGGGGTGGCAGCATTGCTAAGAGATTAAGGAGCACGCTGGCCTATGGTTGGGTGAAACATTGCAGCGACGTAGCTGGTTACAGAACAAATTCTTCATAAGATAAGTGATCTTGTCCATTTTTTACTTCTACAACCATGTTTACTGTTAATGATATGATGAACATGTTAAAATGAATGCTTGTGCGAATGCATGTTGATTCCGTTGTGCATGATATATAACTATAGCTGTGTATGATAAACAATGGCAATTGTGCATGTTTACTTCAATGCATTTCCTCTCAGCATTCTGTTTATGCAATTTTTATGCATGTACATGTTCATGGGGCTCTTAGCCCGGATGGTTTGAGCCATGGGTCGCGTCCTCTTCGCTGGTCGGAGGCACGGGGACGTGACAGATTTGATACATGTATATGAGATGTTATGGTTATATTATTTTTAACTGCTTTGATACATATCTTTCATATATTATATATGTATATTTACTACCTATGAGGCCATAACAGTTTCAGCATCCAAGCAGTGTTCAACAATTTCAGAGAGTATCAATGGACTTGAGATTATTTGTGTAATATTAACTTTTTATGTAATCCATTATTTTTAAATAAACCTTGACTTGCCAACTTATTTATTGAATCACCTACTTCAAATTACCAATAGCTCGAGACACCCTTTTTAGTATTTAACAATAGTATTGAACAAATGGACCTTGGAAAACCTTAAATTCAATATTTTCATATGATTGAATAATACAAGATTCAACGTACACTTCTCAGAGCCTTATCTTGGATTTTGACGCCTTCCACATTTTATTTTTTAATAGATTTTAAAACTTGATTCATGTAGATTGAATGTATTAGCCTTATTACTGAGAAAAGAATGTATATTAAGAAACAATATTAGAGGCCATTACGGGATTCTTGGAGAGGACCAATTAGTGGACAATTATTAACTCCTAACTATGACTATACAATCTATGGTCACTACTATACATGATACTTGTTTATTTTTAATATATAATGATCTGACTTAATTTTTATGCATTTTATTATTTTAGAATCCATATGTGTAAACTACTAAAAAGAGACCTGATGATTTCTACACTCACACGAGCAGTTGTTTTGTTTCCTCGCATAGGAAGACATTTGAGTTCGGTTCTTCTTCCCCAATTTTTGTCTGTGTGTGTAATTCCCTTCACTAGAGGGGTCGTTTTATTCCTCTTACGTAGACAGAGAGGTCTTTGTTGTCTTCCCCATGAATTTGGGGGTGTTTCTGAGTCACTTTGGCCACGTTCGGGCCATAAACGACTCTGGAAAATTGATTGTCACAATCTGATCTATTTTTACCCAGTTGCCTTTCCTGATCTTAACCTCTGTGGTGTTTTCCCCTTAAATCCCAGAGCTATTATTTACTGTGTATATACTGTTTTTGGTCTTTGGACTGTTGTTGGAGTGGAAATGGGGTCTGAAATTGCTTGACAAACCTAGTATCTATGGGAACCTCACAAACAGAGTTGGAGAACTGAATTTCTTCTCAACACCCCTTGAATAGCACTAGAAGGTGAGGCATATCCCAAGGGACTACGTAGTAGAGAAGGATATGCTTCCTTATGTTGGGTGGTGTAGATGTGTTATAAGTCAGGCTGTTTCTGGTGCAGGTAACCATATCTCTTTTGGGAGCTCACTATCTTAGCAGTCGGCCTTTCTAGCTCATGTATAGTCTAATAAACCCAACTATGTTGGCTTGGCTAATTTTGTGTATCCTTGGCTACGTGTGAGTCTGCTAGAGTTCCCTTATTCCTTGTGGGAATCATGCCCAGCTCGAGGGTGGAAATGTTGCTGAGAGATTGATGAGCGCACTGGCCTATGGTTGGGTGGAACGTTGCAGTGATGTAGATGGTTGCAGACAAGCTTCTTCATAAGATAAGTATCTCTGTGTCAATCTCTCCATTGTATTTTCTTAATGAATTATTATGAACATGTTGAATGTATTGGATGATTCTAAATGCTTTTGTTGTGTTATGATAATTATGCATATGTGTATGCTTTTAGTTTCAATGCATTTTATATTATGTTCATGGGGGCTTAGATTTCCCAAACAGTTAGTTGTCGGTCGCATCCTCTCCTCCAAGAAAAGGGGTGGGGACATGACACCAACAAGGAATATTGTTGCAATCAAGTCTCAAGACACAAAACAGAAGAAGTATTGGAGGGAAAAGGAAGAAAAGAAAAGTTAAATGATTGCTCTATGTGCAACAGAAAAACAAAACCTATGGCACTAAGATAGTGGGTGTTCAAAACACATGACCAGTGACCCAAAAAAATTCATAACACTAAAATATAATAAGGGTAGAGTCACATTTGGAGACAATTTGTCTTCCAAGGTAATTGGAAAAGGAACAGGTGTTGTCAATAACAAGAACAAAGCAGAAAATGTATTACTAGTAGAAAAACTCAATCTTAATCTCCTCAGTATAAGTCAAACATGTGATCAAGGGAACATCTGTATTTTTAACTCAGAAAAATGTGAAATCAGGAAAAAGGACTCCGAAAGAGTTGTTGGCATTTCTATAAGAAATTCAAACAATGTATATATCCTAGAAGATGAAAATCAATGTTGCTTAAGTATGGTTGATGAAACTTGGTTATGGCACGGGAGGTTGAGACATTTAAATTTTGACAATCTTGTCAAAATAAGTGAGGAGGAAGTTGTAAGAGACTTGCCTAAAATTTTTAAACCTCTAAACTCAGTTTGTAAACATTGTCAACATGGGAAGCAAACTAGAGCTAGTTTTAAAACAAAATAACATATGACCTCACATCCTCTGGAAATAGTGCACACGAATCTCTGTGGACCAACAAGAACTAAATTCCTACAAGGAGAATTTTATTTCATGTTTCTCATTGATGATTACACAAGGACGACTTGGGTGACATTTCTCAAAGAAAAATCAAAAGCCTTTGACAAGATCAAAATCTTCAAGGAAATGGTTGAAAATGAGACACATATGAAATAAAATGCCTTAGATCAGATAGTGGGGGAGAGTTTAGTTCAAATGAGTTCAATGAGTTTTGTGAGATACATGGAATCAAGAGACAATTTTCAGATCCAAAGACCCCTCAATAGAATGGTGTTGTTGAAAGGAAAAATAGAATGGTCTAAGAAGTGTCCAGAACAATGCTTAATGAAGCAAAGTTGCAGATGCATATTGGAAAGAAGTAGTATACCCAGCTGTCTATACACTTAATAGAGGACAACTCAGAGTGAATAAGGACAAGACCCCTTATGAATTATGGTATGGAAGACCAGCCTCAGTCAAATATTTCAAAGTATCTGGCAGTAAGTGTTACATTAAAAGGAACAAGGATGACCTTGGCAAGTTTGACTCTAGGACCGATGAAGGAATATTTTTAGGATATTTATCCACCAAGAAGGCGTATAGATGTTACAATAAAATATTACTCAAGACTGTAGAAAGTGCAGATCTGAGAGTAGTTGATATAAAACCAAGAAGAGTAAGAATTCATGACAGTGTTGAAAATACAAATGATGAAGAAAAGGAAAACTTGTAAGAGGATGAAAGTACTCATAATGAAGAAGAAGGTATAGAAAAGGAAGATACACAGGAAAGTGAAGAAGACTACCAAAGACCTGATGCAAAAACTCCATCTAGAAGGATACAAAAGAATCATCTAGAGACACAGCTCGTAGGTGATAAAAATGTTGGATTTAGTACAAGGAGACAACTAACATTTAATGAACAAGCCCTACTCTCAATAGTGGATCCTAAATATTTTACAAAATCCAACAAAAGTAATGAATGCGTCAGATCCATGAATGAAGAATTAGTTCAGATTGAGAAAAACAAGACCTGGGAACTTGTCCCAAGACCTAAAGATAAGAATATTATAGGGACCAAATGGGTTTTCAAGAACAAATTCAATCAGGATGGTCAAGTGATAAGGAACAAGGAAATATTAGTATGTAAAGGGTATGATCGGGTAGAAGCAATTGATTTTGAAGAAACTTATGTTCATGAGGAAATACTTGAAGCAATCAGAATGTTTCAAGCACTCTTAATCCATAAAAAATTTAAAGTGTATCAAATGGATGTCAAGTATGCATTTTTTAACAGAAAAATAGAAGAAGAGGTTTATATTGAACAACTTGAAGGTTTCCTATTATCAGAAAACAAAGACTATGTTTGCAAACTAAAAAAGGCACTCTATGGTCTCAAACAAGATCTAAGGGCTTGGGTTTCAAGGCTGGATAGCTATTTAAAACAACAAGGATTTAAGAGAGGGGTCACTGAAAGCAATCTTTACTTAAAAATCAAACATGAAAATACGATCATTGTTGTTGTTTATGTAGATGACATCATATTTGGAAGCAATTTAAAAATACTAAGTGTAAACTTTACTTCATAAATGAAGAAGGAATTTGAAATGTAAATGTTGTGTGAACTAACATTCTTCTTGGGATTACAAGTTTATCAAACACACAAAGGAATATTTATCTCTCAAATTAAGTACATCAAATACATGCTTAAAATATTTAAGATGGAAGATTCCAAACTTATTAGTACTCCTATGATCACTGGTTGTAAATTAAGTAGGGACGATGAGTCTCTGGAAGTGGATCATACCATGTACAGATCCATGATAGGTATCTTGATGTATGTGACAGCTACAAGACCAGATGTGATGCAAGCTGTAGGTTTGGTTTCTAGGTTCCAGTCAAGCCCCAAAGAAACGCATCTAACTGTAGTAAAAATAATTTTCAAATATTTGAAAGGTACTATGGAGTATGGGTTATGGTACCCAAAAAGTCAAGAATTTATTTTAAAATCATTTACTGATGCAGATTGGGTAGGAAGTGTGGATGATCGAAAGTGTACCAGTGGAGTAGAGTTCTTCTTAGAAAATTGTTTGGTTTCATGGTTAAGAAAAAAAAATTATTTCATTTCTCTCTCCATAACAAAGGTCAAATACATTGTTATTGCGTCATGTTGCACCCAGGTCATTTGGATGAAGTAGACACTAGAAGACTTACTTATGAAGTATGAGCACCCAATAAGAATAAATTGTGATAATACCAGTGCCATAAGTATGTCAAAAAACCTTGTCATGCACTCCAGGAAAAAACACATGCCAATGAAATATCATTTCCTAAGAGAACAAGTGTGCCAGAAGCTTGTCAAACTAGAGTATGTTGACACAAAAGAACAGGTTGCTGACATTTTCACCAAGCCACTACCTAAGGAAGCCTTTGAGCATCTTAGATAGAAGATGAGAGTATTTCCCTTACAAAAATTGTAGAGGAGGAAGCACAATCTCAGGGGGACATATGATGACAGGGGGAGTTGTGATAAATAAGAAAGACAGGAAACCTCAATAGCATAACAGATTATCCTATGTCACTAATGTCAAAGGGGGAGGAAATTAAAGAGTTGTTTCCATCAATGCCAAAGGGAGAGAATGTTGAGTTTAGTTGTCATTGATGTCAAAGAAGTTCATTGATGTTAAAGGAGTTTAGTAATAACAAAGGGATAACCAGAAGCATGGTTGATCGATTGTGTGTCTGAAAATAGATTCAAATTGAGAATGATGTTGATTGATCGGTTCTCTGATCAATCAAATCTGAATTGGGATAATCAATAAATAATTAAGCTATAAATAATCAATGAGACCATGAAACCAAAATACCTAACTACCTACCTGTGGTCATTCGACTAGATCATCGAGATCACCCCTAATAGAAATGGTGTCCTTTAGCCTCTCATGCTCGAAGTAAGGCAACAGGTATCATGACTTTGATGAGTTCTTTCTTGGAATTTTTTGCAGCTGGAGGTTTGTGCCAATAACTAAGTTTGTATAATGGTATACAATTTGACCTGGTCTATAATATTCAAATACATAACCTTTTTTTGTGCATAGGAAACCTGTGTCAAATATTCTCCTTTGATAACCATCGAACCAATTGGAAAATCATTTCCCTCGAAGTTGCTTAATGAGACAATGAGGATTTGCTTCCAATCCAAGAAACGTGCCAGCCAGTAGTCAGTGTTCCATTCATTGACTCTTGGGGAAACCACTGCATATATGTGCCCTGCATAAAATAAAGTGCTGACCTAGGAGTCATCTAATGTAATGCCCTGGTTTTGACCTCGGTTACATTAAAAAGGTACATGATGTATATATTGTAATTAATCGTGGTGTGGAGCTAAAGGAAAAATCCCCACCATCGATTTGGTTGTGTATGTTTCAGCAATAGGGATCGTTGCCGATGGTATATTGTGCTATCCGACACATTATAGTTTTGGAATCATGTAAATATGCACATCAATTAAAATAAACCTATAGCCAGCTACAACGATGCAATGTTAAATGAAAAGGGCATGATTCCTAAGGTTGGGGGGGGGTGTTGTCCAACCCGTGGGGGTCATCGGGAGTTTGCCATGTGTCAACCACCCATTTAATTTCTATTGTCTGGCAACAGTTATTGCTGAGTAGTGGTGGGTGTGGCAGGACTGTCAGTCCTTTCCCACGTACCCACTCCACCAGCGAACTCTTCCTCTTCACATTGCGTGGGGTAGAAGAAAACACTCATTCCACTCTTCCACGATCCCACTTCTTCGGAGGTTTTGGGTTTGGCTCACTCTCACGCAGAGGGGTGCTAGT
Source organism: Pseudotsuga menziesii (assembly GCA_001517045.1). NCBI lineage: Eukaryota > Viridiplantae > Streptophyta > Pinopsida > Pinales > Pinaceae > Pseudotsuga > Pseudotsuga menziesii. The sequence goes on along the minus strand of LPNX010731657.1, from coordinate 400,398 downwards.
TTTCCTCCCACCGCGAGTTGTTCTAGTAATCCTCACATAGAGAGATTCTACTTCCTCATGCACCGTTTGGGTTCTCCATCGTGGTTCCTCATGCAGAGAGAAAGGGTGTGTCGATTTGGCCTTTAGCATTTAGGACGGGGTAGGTATTGTTCCTATGGTTGTGGCCGGTGTGTATGTTCTTCTCAGGGATGGTTGAGGGTTTGTTTACTCCTCCATTGTCAACTGTGTAGGTGTGCCATGGCTTCATTGTTGAGAATGGGCTATTGTTTCCCCACATTGGTTGACTGTATCTGCCCTTACATTTTGGGGGTCTGCATATGTGTTTCCCCTGTCCAGGATGAGAATCAGACCTTTTCATCTCCATGTGGGATTTGTTGTGAGTTTGTGTTTCTCATGTTGCTGCAGTGGTAAAATCGTGGTTGTTGTATTCCCCTGTTTTTTTGGGTTGTTGTGTATGTAAGTACCTTTTTGGGTTGCTGCCAAGTTGTTTTGGCCACTCTAGGGCCAAGAAAAACTCTAAGTCGTCTTGTTGACTTGAGCTGAGTTCACCTTGACATTTAGGGTTGTCACCCTGTTGTATTTATCTCCTCACAGAGCTATGGACTATTTGTTTTACTGCGGTATGCAGTGGTTGGTCTTTGGACTGTTGAGAGTAGGATTAGAGGCTGGGTATGCTTGAGAAAACTGGTGTTTGGAGCCACTTAGACAAAGTTAGACTTCTGGCTTTCTTCTCCACAACACTTGAAGAGTATAGGAAAGGTAAGTCAGGGCCTGAGGGACTGTGAAGAAGAGAAAGGACTGATTCATAGTGTCAGGTGTGTGGATGTCTTAGAAGTCAGGTTAACTCTGGTGTAGGCATCCTTAGCTCTTCAATGAGGCCACCAGCTTAGCATTTAGCCTTACCTAGCTCCTTGACGGCCTGATAAACCCTACTATGTGGGTTTGGCTTATTTGTGTACCTTGGCTATGTGTAAGCCTGTTTGACCCTTATTCCTTGGGGAATCATGCCCAACTCAGGGGTGGGAGTGTTGCTGAGAGATTGATGAGCACGTTGGCCTATGGTCGGGTGGAACGTTGCAGCGACGTATCTGGTTGCGGGATAAATTCTTTTTAAGATGAGTATTCTTGACTATTCCGTCTCTTCATCTATATTTACTGATTAATGAATATGATGAACATGTGGTATGCTTGAATGAACGTATGTTTGCTTCCGCTATGTATATGAAGGATTTTTCATCTTAGTATGTTTTATGTTTTAATCTTTATATTTCAGCATTATATGCATGTTCATGTTCATGGGGCTATTTTCCCGGAGGTTTTTATTTGTTTGGTAGCATCCTCCTCATCGGCCAAAGGGTCAGGGACGTTACAGTATGGTATCAGAGCTAAAGGTTACAATATGGGACTGAATGGGCCATGAAGATGCAGTAACAGAGCCATCATTACAACATTTGGGGCTCAGAGGGCCATGAGAAATCCAGCTAGTAGAGGTAGGTTATCCTTTACCCAGCAGAAAACATAAGAAAACCTGTGCATGACAAAAGAATTTTGGAAAATTACTCTAAGTACTGGGATCATCGGATCATCGGAGGACTTAGTCTGAAGTCTCGCCGATGCATCGGATCACCCAAGTGGAAGGCCGCCCAACGGAAACCCCGGAAATTTTTTTTGAAAGTTTTTCTAAGTGTTCAGGCTGTCGGCCGTCGAAAAACTTAGTGGGACGCACCTCCGACGTAGAAGAAGTTTTAGACGGAAGGCGCCCCGATACAAATCACCGGCGGACGGTGAAAGGTGTGAAAATTCATCGGAAGCCATCAGCTGACGGTCGTCGAAACATTGGCGCATTAAGGCGAAAGGGTTTCCAATGGCGCCAGCGGAAGGAAGACGATGATTAGAAGATTGGAGCACTGAAATGATGGCTCCATAAAGCTAAAGATCATCGAAACGGTAGTGATAATTAGTTGTTTGGATCGGTGATGGATAGAGGAAGGGAGAGCTGACGGAGTAGCGAAATTGATATGAAGTTAGTTGGTTGAGCCGTCGACTCCGCAGCAGTGGGAAGATGATAAAGAGAAAAATTTAAAAAAAAATTCTAAGTCATGAGATCATCGACGATCGACAGAGTTTAGATTAACAGATCGCCGATAATTAGATGATGGAAATGCCGATATGTCGGCAGGGAAAAGGTGAAAGCGTCGAGGAGAAAGGAGGAATTTTTTCGATAAGTAGATGAGGAGACCGTCGAAATTCTGGATCACTTAGTCGAGACCATCGGCGACATTTAGATGATGAATCAGCCGATGCGGTGGCAAGAAATTTTCAAAAATTATCTAAGTGTTGAACCCATCGGCGATCGGCAGAATTTAGTGGATGAAACCACCGATGAACTACATCAGAAGAAATTAGTTGATTATGCATCCACCGTTGTGTCTGCTTAATGGAATAACCACACGACGGATATTTGTTCTGATTGCCGACACATAAGTGCTTAGAGCTCTGATCATCAATGAGTAGAGGATGAAGCTGCCGAAGTCTAGTGATATGGATCGGCGATTATTAGTTGAAGGAAGAGCTGCAGTTGCGGCGAGGATCTCTCGAAGGCTGCCGAAACGTCGGCAAAACTTAGTTCTTTGAAGAGCCAATGCCAAGAAGGAAAATTTGCAAAAATTTTCCTAAGTGAAGAAAACATCAAAAAATGATAGGAGATTAGACCATCGATGAACATCATCGGAAGGATTTAGTTATTTAGGCATCCGCCATTGCATCTATCATGTGAACTATCCTCCCAACGGTTAGAGGTTTTAACCACCGATGGGGTGCATGGCCGCGGAACCCACAGTTGACTGGATTGCCACCGTTGCAGGTGACTATGGAACTAACCGTCCGATGAGCAAGTGGTTAGTTGCTCCGACCGTCAATGCCACGGTAGGTAATGTTTCGATCGCCGATACATCAGAGGAAAATTTACTGTTTGTTCACCACAATGTCAGAAGGTTTAGTGGTTTGGGTCACCGATACAGTGGACATGTTCAGTTTTGGATCACTGAAACATAGTGGATAATTGCTTTGATCCACCGACAGGTTTGTGAACCGTGGACACCGCAGTAAGAAAACTACCCGCCATTGCAGATGTCTATGAGACTAACCATCCGATGCAGCAGTTTCTAGTCGCTCCAGTAGCCGACAAGGTTATGGCCACAAAAAACATAGAGAATTCGTTGGCTGCCATTGCAGAAGCTTAGAGAACTAGCCGCCCGATGTATAGTTGAACCGATCGCCGATATGGCGATGCGGTAGTGCTTATCGGTCCCGATCGCCGATAAAGGTATCTACAAGCGTCAATAAATAGTTCAAAATCTTAGCCAACTGAAGATCTGATAGAGCAGAAAATGTTAGTGTTAGGGCCGCCGATGAGCGCCGGAAGAATTTGTTGTTTAAATCATCAAAATGTCAGAGTTTTAATGGGGAAGAGACCCGATATGAAAAATAAATTTGGTTTTTTCAAGTGGATTTCTCAGCAATTTTTAACTGTTATCAGTGGATTTTTTAGCAGTTTCAAGACTAAAAAGGAAGAAAATTCTAAGTGGCTGAAGTTAGCAATTCAGACCAAAATACAGTTGTGTGTTTTGCCTAAATTTGATGAAAATCATCATTTTAGAAGTAGGTGTGGTTTTCACACGCGAGGTCAGAATGAAGCATGTGGATAGGTGTTGGAAATCTTATCTAGCAGGGAACAAGGAGGAATTCCTAGAGTTCGAATGTGGTGCTGCAAAGTACTAGTGGATGTCAATATGGACAAATCTGGGAATCGCATACCTAGAGGTAGAAAGACCATGAAGTCAAACCAATTGTTGTGTGGAAGAGGAGTTCCATGCAAAGATGACGGACTTGAAAACAGAAATCTCCTTAAACCCTGTCTTGCTAATTATAATTACATTTTATAAGTTTCGTACATGAAATGTATGAGGATATGCCTTGCATGCATAGGATATTACATGTTGGTAAGAATAGTGAGAATTATACACTTATAATGAACCACTAATGGTAAATATTGCATTGGTGTTGGAATTAGTGGAAAAACCAACGACAACCTGGACATGGCTAAAGATGTTGCTGATGCTGATGAATGTGACCAGAAACCCTATGAAGAAAGGGATAAGGCAACAAAACCAGGATCAAAAGTTGGTGAGAAACTTCCGCAATCTCCTGTAAGAGACCAACCAAACTGGTAATGTCAAGGGTGTAGGTAGGACCCATGAAGGTAAGGGTTCAATTATGACAATTGCATGGAGTGGCAAAAACAAGAGATCTCATACCATGTGGGTATTTAAAATTTAGGCTGCATTCATACAAAAATGTGGCATGCCTGTATGTGTTGTTATGAGCTTAATAGCCCAAAGAAAGTAAGTACTGATGGTCTTGATTATAGCAATGCATCCTATATGAAGTAGTCATGGTTAGGCCATGCATGGTATGTTTGAATGCATAAGTATTCCTGAATCAATGCAAGGTACCATTGAGTGGATATGCATTAAAAGATTTCATAAATCTTGTGGTTATGCATTGAATAGATGCATATGAAAAGTATGAGTCAATATTGTATATATGAATACATAATTATGGGTGCAAATGTTGTGATGCATTGCATGAATGCATAGAGATAGTGTATGTGTCATTATGAATAACTAATGGCTGAAATCATGAATTGATGACAATTCTGGAACCTGTTAACACTCCGTTTTTAAAAGTTGATTTAAAGGGCTTGATAGAAGTTCGGTAAGGGTCCCAGCCCCTCGAATTTCATGTGACCACCCTTCAATGAGGAAAGTGGCAGGTGTATTGAAGCATTGGGCATGATTCATATTCAAGGGTTGCGATTGATTGGAGGTGGATCAACGGTTATGAACCACTTCGCGCGAGCAAACTTGCGTGATCAAAGCATCTTTCCTGGATTGCGAAACGTGTTAAAGACCAACGGCTTTCGACGATTGAGATGAAGTATGGGGAAGATCAATGGCCTAAATTAATTTCATAATCCATACTTGTGCGGGTAAAACTGCAATCTCAAATCATGAAAAGGTGGAGAGATCGAAAAGATCAACGGTCGTGATGAAGAAGGAGATAGATCTACAGCTACGGTTCATTTCGCAAGGCAAACTAGCACGGATGAATATCTAAGTTCCCCGCTATGAAAAATGGTAGGGACCACTCTAATCGACAGCTACAGGAGGGGTCGATCCTGATCAACGGCTTAGAATGTGTCACGATCCCAAAACTTCCCGTGGTGTTCAAAAGAGAAAAGTTGGTGGCAAGAGGCATGGGACATGGACGGTGGATATAAGGGATTCCTTTGATCAAACGACTGAGAAGACTCCTAAAGTGAATATCTTCACCCTGGCATCACACATGCTGCCATCACAACTACTTTAAAGATATAGCCCTTCCTGAGCCGTCCTGATCACAATATATAACACCATCTTCCGAAGATCTTTGAGACATGGAACTGTGTAGATGATAAGATATATAGGGTTGAATTCTGAGAAGTGTCAAAGTCTTTCATAGACAACCATAACTATGTGGTTCAATAAATTAGTTCGATAAGGGGTACTCTTGATAGACAGGCATGAAATCTATGTTTTGGTTATCCACACTAGAAAATCACCAACCACCGTGGCACATATGTGAAATACCAATGGGGATTCACCCGCTTCTACACAACCCAGTCTCTGGATGTGCAGTGCATGGGTTTTGACATCCCTGCGACGTACTTTGACAGTCACGACCTCCAAAGTCCCAGCTGATAGTGGTGGCAGTGTTGTTGGAGCGAATGCTCATACTAGGATCAGATAGGTCCGGAGCCTTCAACACCATTCCTGGGGTCTCCACTTGGTGGCTTGGTCGTGGATGAGGAGAAGGTAAAACGCACACCTGGCTACATGGCTCATAGAAAGATCCTCCTCATAGGAGGAGGAAGATAGTACAAGGATGATAAGCTTCTTAAGTCACTTATCATCACCAAGCATTTGGCTGCCCTTTCTCCAGCCTCCTCCTATAGCAGTGTTATCCGATGGTGTATGAGGTAAGGAGAATGGTAGGGAAAAGGATTTGGGCCTTCTTGTCAGCCTTTGATCGGCATCTCTTGGCTAGACAAGGAGACCCAAAATGGGTCCCTAGCCGCTTGTGTGGGCAATAGACCATCGGCATGTCACATGGGAATCATTTTCACGAAGCAAAATGGTGGGAGGCTCTGCACTGTTGGTCCGCATTATCACGGGTTGCATCTCCATAATGTTTTTTTCTATTTTTAAAACGTGGCGATAGTCCACTCTTTTCACTGTTAGCACCTAATTGTGACTTATAACAGATTTTTATTTGGTAGTCTTAGAAATAGGATTGTATAAAAACGCTCCCAATAAAGGGAGAAAGGAGTTAGTGAATTGGATTGGGAAACAATCCCAGGCTGAGGCTCCCATTTGTAAAGCTTGATACCTATGTATGAATAAATTGTAGTGGAAGACTGACATTCATAGCAGAGATTCCTGTGTTGTTGTTTTTCCCAATAAGTGCTTTCCTTTTATGTGTAAATTTTGTTTTCTTGTTTCCACTCCATTTTGTTTATTGCTTTTCATGCCTGCGACATAGGGTATAGTGGTTCGGAATTCATACTTTTTATGCTCTGACTGTTTTTCCAGGAATTAACAACGGTTCTTCTAAAGTTACATGGAATTCATCTCGTCAATGCTCCATGCAATGGACTGTCCCTCCTTGTCCTCTAAAACGCCCGCTAAAATCTCCTGATTGGGAAATCAGCAGCTATCTTGCCTCTGTTTGCTACCTTTCATCATTCTTTCATCTGTAATCACTTCTTGCACAGGTTTAGGCTCCATTTTCCCATGGTCCCTTATCCCCTAATAATCCCACCATGCACCTTCCTCAACATACTTTGCCCCATTCAGGATCCTATCCCCCTAATTATGCTGATTGAAAATCCTTTGCAGAGTAGACTCTGGTGACACACAAGACTGAAAACCTTATGTGGAGCTTCTCTGGTGACGAACAAGAGATCCCTCTATGACTATGCAGGGCCAAAGGCACAGCCTAAAGTGGTTCTACTGTTTCCTGGGAGCGGCCTCCCCTCGCTCGACCTTGCGGGCCCAAAATCTCGGTGCTAACAAACTGGCGCTGTTTCCAGGGACAAGATTGAATATCATCCCTGGGAAGAATGACAAAGATTCAAAGGATAAAGAGTTTCTATGGGAAAACAGATATTCTTACATGTGAAAAAGGTTGTATCATTTTCCCTGGTGACTCCACTGAAAGATTTTGGAAGGTGACTCCACTGAGGAGACCGGTGGTCAGAAAGAAAGAGATGGGGAGAGGTCTCAAATCTTCCATGGATTTTAATGAAGGGTTTAGATCTGACTATTGATGGTGAACAATGGTCATACATCAAGAAGTTCATGTCTATTTTCACTTGGCGACTCCATCTGTGAAAGATCCATTCTTCATAATGTTCTATGGCAGCTCCACTGTAAAACGGGCTTACAAAGTTTGAGGAGCTAATTCAGTTTCTCCACCATCAAGATGACTTCTCGGGCTGCAAGTATGCTCCTATGAATATTGCTTCCATTCCTGGTTATCCCAATAAAATACCTTTGGTAAATTGGCAAACAGATCTTCCAAGATTCAATGATGAAAAGGGTGATGATGCTGCCATTCATCTATTTAGATTTCATAAGCATATACATAAGCTAGGAGTGGGATGGAATGAAGATTCTTTAATGAAACTCTTCATGTTTAGTTTAGAAGGATACGCAAGGTCTTGGTATGAGGGATTTCCAGTAGGGATTTTATCCTCCCTTAAAGACTTTCATACCATATTTCATGAACATTTCAAAAGGCATTATCCTTCTTTGTTGTTACTTCAAGATTGTTGCACACATGATAGAGAGTTCATTGAAAATGTTGAAGATGAGTGTGGTGATGATCAGTATTTGGATGAAGAGGTTTTAGATATATTACATGAATATTCATCTCAAAAAGAAAGAAAAACCAATTGCCATGATATTCAAGAAATTTCCTAGCAGTTAGTACTGTCTTCCTTGACTGAAGTTGACATAGACCAAAGCTCAGATTCAACCAGTTATATCTCTCTTCCTGAAATTGATGATGATTTGCAGCATTCTTGTCTTTCTTTGTGTGACCAAGAGAGAGGTTGGGACTGCCAATCAGATCCTTCCTCATATTATTCAACTTCCGAATTTTTGTTGCAAGAAGAGGCCTCCCCTTCTCAATCAGAAAATTCCTTTTCACAACTGCAATCTCTTGAAAGTTACAGTGCTTGTTTGATTGATTACACAGAAGATGATAATTCTGAAAAATATCAGTCTTGTAGTCCCTCCACATGTTCATTTTCTGAAAAGGAAAGTAAAGAGAGATCATATTTTAAAATAGTGGTTGAAGGAAGACCTCTACATGTTGATCAAATTCATATTACACCTAAAGATTTACATGAATATATAAATCTCTCTTTGCTTGAAGAAGATGACCAGCCTGGTGATTGGAAAGGAGATGGGTGTACTGATTTGTTTTCTGAAGGATGCAATTAGCCTGTCACAATTTCTGTTAGTGAAGAAAATTTCATTGCAATCCAAGATCAAAAGTATGAAAACATAGTGGAAACTAGACATGTTGAAGATCACAAACAGAAATTTGATATTTTAGATGAATTTATAAATTTCCTTGGAATGGATGATGAGAAAGAAGGGCAGTTATGAAATCAATCCCAGTCTTTAGAAAAACCAGCAGTATGCCATGAAGAGTTGAATAATGAAGAAGAATATGGGGGTTCTCAAATGGATGTTTCTTTTTGTTTTTCAAATTCAGAAATTTTTTGTCAAGAAGAAATCTATTTGCTCAATGCTATTGAAGAAATGAATGATTTTTTTGCTGAAGCATATAAAGAATATGAAGTTCTGAAATCAGGAATTTTAGATGAATTTGTGGATTTCTTGCTTGGAAATTGTCACGTGTTTTCCTTGCATGGTTCTTTTGAAGATCATTTGACAACATGCAAGGGAATTTATAGTTGGGACAACCTTCTCATGGTAAGCAAATGACAGAGTTTTGTGAAGGCTATCATGTTTTTTATGATCCAGTGGTAAAGTACATGGAGAATCTTGGTAGTGGTAATGGCTAGTTATATCTCTACTGTAAAGATCAATTTGTTTATTATAACTTTGTGCCATTAGGTCCTTCAGTTCTGGTTTTTGTCAAGCATGAAGAAAAAGTTGGTTTATGGGATCAGTTGCTTGATTGGATTCACTGGAAGTCTGATTTCACTTAGTTGACAAAGTTAGGTAAAGTAGGTAGGAGAAAATAAGCTCAGTTGTTATCAAGCTTTTTCTTCATTGTTGTTTTCAATTTGTTTTCATTTTCAGTTTCCAGCATAGGTTTATAGTCACCAGCATGATTTATAAGAGTGGCACAAATTCGCTGAAGCAGTAACATGGAGCAGAATGGATATTTCCAAGGAAGACTGAAGGCGGCCCAATGGTTTTGGCACTTGGTCTACAGGGGTTCTTTGCTACCTCACTTGGAGGATAGCATCCCTCGTGGAGCCAGTTGTTAACACTCTATTTTTAACAGTTGATTTAAAGGGCTTGACAGAAGTCTGGTAAGGGTCCCAGTCCCTCGAATTTCATGTGACCACCCTTCAATGAGGAAAGCGGTAGGTGTATTGAAGCATTGGGCATGATTCATATTCAAGGGCTGTGATTGATCGGAGGTGTATCAACGGTTATGAACCGCTTTGCGCGAGCAAACTTGCACGATCAAAGATTTTGTCCCGGATTGCAAAACGTGCTAAAGACCGGCGGCTTTTGACGGTTGAGATGAATTCTGGGGCAGATCTACGACCTAAAGTAGTTTCAAAATCCATACTTGTGCGGGTAAAACTACAATTTCAAATCATGAAAAGGTGTAGAGGTAACAAATATCAACGGTCGCGATGAAGAAGGAGCTAGATCTATGGCTACGGTTCATTTCGCAAGGTGAACTAGCACGGACGAATATTTGAGTTCCCTGCTGTGAAAAATGGTAGGGCCCACTCTAATCAATGGCTGCAGGAGAGGTCGATCTCAATCAATAGCTCAAAACGTGTCATGATCCCAAAAATGCCCACGATGTTTAGAAGAGAAAATTTGGCGATAGGAGGTGTGGGATGTGGATGGCGGATATAAGGGATTCCTTTGATCGGACGGCTGAGAAGAGTCCTGAAGTGTAGATCTCCCATCTAGTGTGTAAATGATAGTGGAGGAGGCGTTCACACGTGTAATCTACCTCATTGCAGATTGGCCAATTCCTTTGATGCCATTCGGGATACGCCTGAGGTGAAAGTCTCGTCCAGGGGCACAGTTTTCTCGATTTGCAAGTATGGCACGTGGTTCGTTTCGGAGGAAGCCATGAGAGAGATATAGGTTTGATCTGCTAAGGTGACAGACCTAGAATTTACACGAGGCCAAGCAATACTATGAACTAGAACAACCCGATGCCACCATCAATGTAATTGAAAGGGCGAGGGATAGTCAAATCCACAGCCCTTGGAACCATCCTGACAGCCCTGCGTAAACGATGTGGAATCTGAACAATACTGGATGATATGATTGAACGTCAGGAAGGAATATCTCTGCCCTAGCATCGTACATGCTTCCATCACAGCTACTTTAAAGATATAGCCCTTCTCGAGCTGTATTTCTCACAATATATAACACCATCTTCTGAAGATCTTTGAGACATGGAACTGTGTAGATGATAAGAGATATATGGTTGAATTCCGAGAAGTGTCGAAGTCTTTCATAGACAACCATGACTATGTGGTTCAAGAAATTAGTTCAAAAAGGGGTACTCTTGGTAGGCAGGCATGAAATCTGTGTTCTGGTTATCCACACCAGAAAATCACCAACCACCGAGGAATAGATGTGAAATACTAAGGGGGATTCACCCGCTTCTACACAACCCAGTCTCTGGATGTACAGTGCATGGGTTTTTACATCCCTGCAACATCCTTTCGACACTCACGACTGTAGTCACGACCTCCGAAGTCCCAGCTGACAGTGGTGGTAGTGTTGTTGGAGCGAATGCTCATACTGGGATCAGATGGGTCCGGAGCCTTCAACACCGTTCCTGGGGTCTCCACTTGGCGGCTTGGTCGTGGACGAGGAGAAGGTCAAACACACACCTAGCTACATGGCTCATGGAAATATCCTCCTCATAGGAGGAGGAAGATAGTACAAGGACGATAAGCTTCTTAAGTCACTTATCATCACCAAGCGTTTGGCCACCCTTTCTCCAGCCTCCTCCTATAGCAGTGTTATCTGACGGAGGATGAGGTAAGGAGAATGGTAGGGAAAAGGATTTGGGCCTTCTTGTCAGCCTTTGATCGGCATCCCTTGGCTGGACAAGGAGACCCAAAATGGGTCCCTAGCCGCCTGTGTGGGAAATAGACCATTAGCATGCCGCATGGGAATCATTTTCACGAAGCAGAATGGTGGGAGGCTTTGCGTTGTTGGCCCGCATTATCAAGCATTGCATCTCCATAATTTTTGTTTCTATTTGTAAAACATGGTGATAGTCCACTCTTTGCATTGTTAGTGCCTAATGGGGACTTGTAACAGCTTTTTATTCAGTAGTCTTAGCAATAGGATTGTATAAAAACGCTCCCGATAGAGGGAGAAAGGAGTTAGTTAATTGTATTGGGAAATAATCCCGGGTTGAGGCTCCCATTTGTAAAGCTTGATACCTGTGTATGAATAAATTGCAGTGGAAGACTGTCATTCACAACAGAGATTCCTGTGTTCTGGTTTTCTCAATAAGTGCTTTCCTTTTACGTGTAAATTGCATTTTCTTGTTTCCACTCCATTTTGTTTATTGCTTTTCATGCCTGCGACATAGAGTATAGTGGTTCAAAATTCATACTTGTTATGCTCCGACTAATGTTCCAAGCATTAACAATGGTTCTTCTAAATTTACATGGAATTCATCTCACCGATGCTCCATGAGATGGACTGTCCCTCCTTGTCCTCTAAAACAATCGCTAAAATCTCCTGATTGGGAAATCAACAGCTATATTGCCTCAGTTTGCTACCTTTCATCATTCTTTCATCCGTAATCATTTCTTGCACAGGTTTTGACTCCATTTTCCCATGGTCCCTTATCCCCCGATAATCCCACCATGCACCTTCCTCAACATACTTTTCCCCATTCAGGATCCTAGCCCCCTAATTATGCTGATTGAAAATCCTTTGTGGCGTAGAATCTGGTGACACACAAGACTGACAACCTTACGTGGAGCTTCTCTGGTGACGAACGAGAGATCCCTCTCTATCTACGTAGGGCCGGAGGCACAACCTAAAGTGTTTTTGTTGTTGCTCGAGAGCGGCCTCACCTCGCTCGACCTTGGGGGCCCAAAATCCCGGTGCTAACATAACCATTTCAAGAGCTGATGTGAATGCATGATAATAAGTGCATGAAGAAGGTAGTCATGATCAATTGGCTGCCGGAAATTCTCTATGGAAGGGCAAGGAGGTACAAATGATATGCTTGTGAAGTAAGGAGTATCTAAACATTTCATTTAAATTGCATAAATGATGTGACTGTACCCTGTAATTTAAAGTATGATAATGATTGCGTGAAGTAAATGTGTTTTGGTAATATTGATGTGATTAACAGCTGGAAGTATTTGAATTTTATAAATTCTGAAAATTCTTCAATGATGGTTGCAGCAATGAAAAGGTTATATGGATCCAGAATTACCAAGTGTTTGGCTGATTGAAGTTCAGGTTTCAGGTAGATTGTTTGGAGCATGGCAATTTGGGTAATACCATGACAAAGGCCGAAATCTACCATGTGAAAGAGCCAAACCTCATGAGAAGAGTCTCATGGCTGTGAAAATAATTTGTATGCATAATGGGTTGTTAAATTTGAATTTGTGAATTTCGGATTTGAGAAATTGCTGACAACTACTAATCAGTATTGGCTTGCATAAGATTGTGTCAGGAGGACACATTGTAAGTGGGTATTCATGTTATGCTAGTAAGCATAAAATTATAATGGGCATAGTGGTGCTGCTTACAAGAGACCCACAATTGAGGATCACCTCATTGCCAAGCAAATCAATTTTTGTAGTAAACAGAGTTGCTAATTCTCATTGAATTTAATTACTAATGTCATTGCTTGGTTATGGAACAATAAAATTTGGATTGTATTATAAGATAATGATTGATTGTTTGGCTATTTGATGAATGTGTCAAGGGTACACAATGCAGGAAGATCATGTGTGATGGCCTGCAGGAGCCAAACTTCATGGGAATGTTTTCCCTTATCTTGGAAATGGGTTTCGGGTGAAACTCCACTGGACATTTTGGGAATGTCTCATATGCACTACATGTTTGGTAAGCAACATAAGTGAGATGGTGTAGGTTATGTCGGTAAGACATGTGTGGATATGAAATGTAAAGAGGAATTGGGATGGAAAACCGAGGGACTGTCAACTCAAAGAAGGCAGCCCCCCAAAATTTCTTATGGTTAAATGAACCATTAAAGTATTCAAGTATTCCTTCTTGAGCAAGAAATTGCAAAATATATATACTTCAGACAGAAGGGATACACACAATATCCCTTCTTGATATTTATTGATACTTGAATACTCAGTCCCACAAGACCGACAAGACCCACAAGACCGACACACAATACCCACAAGAAAATAACCACAAGACTGATGTGTACAATTAAGGTGGGGAAACAACCATTTAACCCACAAGACGAAGGGTAAAATTTTTATCTTCTTGTTACGATGAGAAATTCCTATGGCTTGGGGTACCAAAATAGATAGCTTGACTCCAAAAATCAATCTTTTCCAATATGCAATAGAAAGTAAATGTCTAACACTAAAGGATCAGACCTCGTACCTTATTCCAGACGGTTGAAGTAGATCCCCATTGAGCTTTCCAACTTTAGCTTGAATTGATAAATTACTTCCTCAACAACAAGTAAACAATACAAGCATACTATATATCATGGTGTTAGATATATTCTAGCATATATAATACACAATGTATAAGCATTTCAAATAATCCCATGGATAATATATTCATTCAAACACACATTATTGGATAGGAAAAGATATTTCTATTAATATAAATCAGAGATTACAATAGATACAACCTCTGATGGCACATCTGCAAACCGGAGAAACTGAATCCCCCACTTGGGCCTCCACCACCTCAATCCTCCATCTCTCAATAGCAAGCTCACAAGCAAAAGGAAAGCTTGGGAAGAACACGCTAGTGCTCCAAGGGACAAAGGGATGCAGACTCAAGCTTAAGTTCCGTCAACAATGGACTATAGTTTCTTTACTCTCAATTCTCTCATATGCCTTCAATGTACCATAGAGTTCCTTATATAGCTTTTCAAAGGGGTAATGAAAGGTCGAATCCGAGCGATCTCAAGGCATAGGGAAGGCCAGGAGTCAAGTGAGTCGGATCCATGTCAAGGAAAACTCCAAAAGGATTTGGATTTTGTACACATCCTGATGTACGCGGTTTTAGTGGTCAAACCTGCGTATATACATGATTAAGGGATTAAAAGTCACGTATATAATTTTTCACATGTTTATAGGGATGATCAATGAAACATCAAAGGACAAAAAATGGTCCATGGGGTCTAAGGAGTCTACAGCGGGACAAGGGAAGGCCATACAAAGTGTGATTCACCTGGAGTGGTAAAATCAGCTATAACAGATGCCCCCTAATGTGTGAGGTCATAGGGGTCATACGATGGCCGAAATACATTATAAGTCCATCCCAGAAGTGGAGTGATGAAGGATCCCAAATAGAAGACCAGCCACCCAATCAACATAGTACAATAATACAACTCTGCAAATAACTGCAAATACATATAACAGTCTCGGATACATAAGAGTACAATGGCCATGAATAGGCATGATACAATATGTCACATAAGTGGTCATCGCCACGTACAATATACATAAATCAGAATATCCATGATGAAGATATACAAAGGACCATGATCTCCATAATGGCTGAATATATATAACAGATCAAGATCTCCATAATGGCTAAAGATATATAACAGATCAAGATCTCCACAATGGCTGGAAATGTCTGACATATACTGGAATCAAGTCACGAGAGCTAAAATCTCATGAAGAATGGCATGATCAAGGAGGTAGCATATAAAAGATGCCACCAATATGGAAAGTCTTCTACACACACCGCTACGAGTACATGTCCTACTATGCGAATAGAGGTGTCGAGGTCGAACATAGTAGTCCATCGTCTGATTACCGGTCATTAATGTATACCGTTAACAGACGCGAGATCACCCACCGATAATGAAAATGGGAATCAAGGTACTAGAGTGCAAACTAACAACTATGAATAAATGTGTTGAGGTCGAACACTTGAGAGGATCCATCAATCAGGGGACATTGATGTATTCCCAAAGACTGTCGATGGCAAGAGAACCTGCCACTGATGACTGCAAGTCTCAAGGCACTCAAAATGACTCTAGATTCCAATCCCAAAATAAATGATTTGAAGTCGATGGGATGAAATATGTTGGAAGAAGGGCATTAAGGCATCCCCCATCATCCAACACGAGGTACTCAACAAAGCTGTATAATGTGAAAGGACTCGATCATAAGGTGCATGAACCAGTAAATGTACTGGGAATGGCCGACATGCAAAGTCAAGATAACTGAGGAATGGCCGACTCAGGCTTCAACTTCCTTTGAACAAAAGCATAATGGTCTATGGTGACTGAATAAAGGAAGCATAGACTCGATATACAAACTGGGACATCTCTGCGACACAGGAGGCATCGACAGAGGCTCCATAAGGACTGGAAGCTTAACCAGTCGGTGGAGATAAACTCAAATAAATGAGTACAGATCCTAAATTCAAACTATAACCCAACCAATGGATGTGATATATAGTGCTCTGTTCGAAGGCGACACGACTCAATAGCTGCCAAAGATAACATCTTTCCTTGTCTAGATTTTTGGTTTTTTGATTTTTTTTGAACTTTTTCAGTTATTTAAAAAGCTTGAAAAAGAATAAAATCGCTTTATAGTTACAAACTAAGAGGAGACAAGTGTCATAAGGGCAAACAAACTAGTTCCAAGCAGTGGAACATACCTATGCTCAATGTAAGGATACATGTGTAGGATATCGACACTCGGGGGAAAATCCCCTCTTGGTAAAAGGGAAACAAGCTACGGAGGATATAAAAGATGGCTCTGCATGGCTAGACATGAGACAAGCTCAGGCTATATGGCTGAAACACAATGTCAGGGGAGCCGACATAAAGCTCAATAATGCAGGAAAAGCTCATGATAATGCATTCACAACTTGACATGAGGGAGTCCTGAGGGAAATAGGCCAGCAAAAGATCAAGAGGAGTATGAGGCTCTTACGAAATGTCATGGTAGTACTATACAACGGACTCCCAGACCCTAAAGGAGAAAACGTCAGCATGGGCACCAAATGCAAATAAGGCTCTAACTAGGGTACCCATGTAAGGTGAAGATCTACCACTCATATCATGCCACTTCTAAAGCAGCAAGAAGGTTCCGTGACATAATAGAGTGGGTTCGTACCTAAGGTCATGATGAGATGGTCATAAGGTCATGCAAAATGAAAATGGTGATGAAACCTAACCTATATTCCAGTTTAGACATGATGCCTGAGATCAGCACGAACGGGTCAATCCAACGGCTGAAACGACACTGAAAAAGGTCCTCTACATCATGAATTATGTCAAAAACGGTCCAAAATGGTTAGAAAATGTTGAAACTATAGGAAAGGGGGTAAAAAATTTTAAATATTTGAAAATTTTCTATAAATAGTAAACAATTCAAAATATTATAAAACATTTGAAACTTTTACCCATTTGAGCTCAGATTTTCCACAGCGAATTCTAGGAGATCCAGCTGGCGGAATCCACTACCGTTTCTTCCAGATATTTACCCATGCTCTTCTCTTTAATTTTGATGCAATTTTTATGAAATTCCATGGCTAATTAAGCTTTGTAGGCCAAACTAAAATGGGCACTGTGGCCCACACAAAAATCAAGGGGTTTTCCACTTATAGGGCTGGATATACGTGGAAAATGCCCCCAAACTCACATACATACGCGACTGTTTTGAAAACAGTCACGTATGAGGCCGCGCATAAGGTTTTTTCAATAATCTAATGGGAAAATTGGAAATTTCTTGTGCAATATGGTCCTAGAGTGGAGAGATCATGAACATGGTGAGGTAGAGGAAGCAGTAAGGGCCGATCTAATGGCTCAACAAGCTCTACATGCATGCAGACTCTACAAGTTTTGGTGTCTTGGTGGTTTGAGGGCCAAACCAAGACTATTACAGATACTGGTGGATTACTGGGATCTAGAATCGAAGTCCTTCCAGATATATGGGATGTCCCTCACTATAGAAGTGGAGGACATATACTTCATTACAGGGCTTTCTAGACGAGGGGAAGTAGTGAACCTTCGTTCTCGTGGTGGGCCAGGAGGTGGCCTGACTATCGACGAGTACATTGCAATGTACTTCCATCCAGACACAGAGAAGGTGGGGAGTCAGGTCCCTACCAAATCTATATAGGTGCTGGGCCTAAAGGCCATACTATTGACATTAAGAAAGATAGCAGGCTTGGCATCACTCCACTAGGCCTCACGGCCTTTGATGTTCTATGCAGTGGAGTGCATGAGACCCATGATTTATGACTGGAGCACTACACTACTAAGCAACATGAAACATCAGCTCAGTGAGTGTAAGGCAGGCAGAGTGCGGAACTTCGGGTTCAGCATTATACTGAGCACGTTTTTCTTCGAGCGTGTTCCAGGATTGAGCCCCAGAGTGGACATTCCTCTTCACGGGGTTCAATATCTGGCCCAAGGACATTGGGCAGATGCAATGCATAGACTGGGGGGTGGTAGGGTGGCCAACCCTTATCCAGCTGAATTCTTTCCATGGTGGCGACGACAGATAGTTGCCATTGATGACTACCCCTATGTGGGGATAGACTTCCGAGGGGACCCGGACATGCCGCTACCACCAGGATCGGCATATGGTGATATAGGTAACGAATCTCGACCCTTTCTTTTTTAATTTTTTGAGTTATTTAATTTTTTTGTGTTTTCTGATTATATGGAATCAAAAAGACGTATTTTGCGTGACAATACATAGTGACATCTACCATTTATGTGCAGATGTGGGACCATGGCGGTGAGAGGGCTTCCCTCATCATAGATGGAAGGGAAGAGGAGATGATATCACAGGTGTGGATGTGGAGTGGACCCTCTAGAGCATTCATACCAATTTTGTCATGCCGACACATAGGGTTCCCATGGTGCAAGTCGAGGACTTGCCTGAGGCTATGCAGCACCAGGTGGTGGGTGTACCACGAGCATGGGTGCGATTGTTTTGACGGCTATCTAGAGCCGTAGTGACCTTCCATGATCACAACCCTCCTCCTCCTCCATAGGATTAGACACCTGGGAGTGTATACATTTTGTACTGCTATGTATGATATGTTGGTGGCTCGAGAGCCCCAATTTTGTATCATGACACTATGTATTATCACACTTTGGCTTTTATATATAATTTTTTTTATGGTAACTGGTTTATTTATTTACATGTGTAAAAATTGTGTTTGTGATGAATTTACTGTGAATGAAACAAATGCCAATCTAACACGTAGTTAGCATATGAGTCAGCAACTTGATTATTAATTCTTGGAATGTGTATATATGTTATATTGTCAAATTGCCGTTCTAACAATCTCACACGTAAGAATCTTCTCAATAACGTTGGATCTCTAACATGGTACAAACCATTAAGCTGTGACACTAATAAATCCAAATCAAGATGTACCTCAAGAGAGAGAACACCATGTGAAATGGAATCCCGTAGAAGCTCAATAACGACACTATATTCAGCAACATTGTTGGAGGATGGCTGCAGACATACGCCTCCTGAAGATAGTACCTGACCCATAGGAGTATAAATCACCCAAGCAGCAGAGGCTGAGTGTTGAGTGTGACGGTTCGCACCATCCATGAATCCTATGTAGGTGGAAGATTCCATTGACATCTGCCAAAAGAAACAGAAACTCATCACAAACCCTATCATGATAAGAAAAATACCTAACTATGCAAAACTGTACACTAATATACAATAAACAGCCTTGGATGAAGATCATGCATAGTATTTCTTGAGATAGAGCCCATTTCTAGGATCCACCAAGGTTGTTCCTTCGTAATCCACTAACTCATATGCACCTTCTCTAACACACGCTTGACCACGTAAGGAACCCGCCACATAGGATTAAATTTCCCTACCCCCAAGGGTTCTTTCGGTTGATCCCACAAAAGAACCAAGTCTCCTTCACTAAACCTCCTTAGACGGACAGACTTATCGTATTGGACCTTTACGCGATGTTTATTGAATTCTAGAGCCACCAAGGCATCCCGATGGTGCTCATCAAGTTGCTCAAGGTGAACCAAACGCTCCTCTAATGGTGAAGTGTCTAATAAGAGTTCTACAACTAGCTTCAAAGAAGGAATCTCGCATTCAACTAGAAATATTGACTCCACTCCATGTACAAGTTGATATAGAGAAAAACCAGTGGCAGTCTTAACAGCGGTTCGATATGCCCACAAAGGAGGATATGCCAATTATTCTTGCTTTGTACGATGGTTCATTGGATAATGGATTTGAGTGATTTATTCACTGCCTCTACCTATCCATTCACTTGAGGGTATTAAGAAGAGGAATGCTCTTGCTTATACCCTAACTTGGATGCCAACTCTTCCATCATTCGGTTCTGAAAGTGCGAGCCATGGTTAGTGACAAGCTCTTTCAGAATCGCGAACTGAGTAATAATTTGGTTGAATACGAAGTGAGCAGCTATCTCACCATCGGATTTTACTGTAGGCATAGCCTCAGCCCATTTCATGAAGTAATCAACATCCACTATAATATGATGGTGCCCCCCAGTTGAAGCTGGGTTGCAATCCATAAAATCGAGCCCCCACTTAGTGAAGGGACCGGCGGTGATAATGGGATGTAATGGGGCAGGTTTCGAGTGCATATTACGTGCAAAAACCTGGCAAGGGTGGCACCTCTTGACCACATCAACAAAATCTTTAAAGATTGACGGCCAGAAATAACCCGCTCTTAAGATCTTTTGAGCTGTAGAAAGCCCAAATAAATGACCACCACACGCCCCTCCATGGCAATCATTCAGCACTACCTCAGCCTCTTCATGAGTTAAACAACTTCATAAAATGGAATCTACCCTATGGCAGTACAAAGTGTTATCCGCTATGAGGTAGTTCTTAGAGACGTGACGTAATTGTCGTCGTTCATCTCGTGAGAGGTGAGTAGGGGTCTTCAATGATTGTAAATCTATTATGATATCCCCATACCATGGGTCTAAAGTTGATATTAAGAATATGTGTTCATCGATAAACGTATCTTCACAAACCAACTCCTCGTCCTCGCTCGGGAAATCCGATATAAGCTCTGCAAAATTTAAAGACTTCTTCGATTTTGCCGAAAAAAACTCGAGATCAAATTCTTGTAGAATGAAAATCCATTTATTATATTTTCCCCCAATCATCCTTTGGGTGAGGATGAATTGAAATGGATTGACATGGGCTACAACCAAGGTCTGGCGAAGGAGAATATAATGTCTCAACCGCTGAACCGCATGTACGGTAGCTAAAGAAAGCTTCTCGACATGAGAATAATGAATCTTTGCGTCAATAACATTCCAGCTCATATAATATATGACATGCTCTTGGAGCTCCTCATCCTCTTGAACCAAAACCATACCAATCGTCTCCATGGACGCGACCACATAAAGTAGGAAATCACGGCTATAGTCTAGGGACTAATCACTAGGGCCAATGCTAGGGCTTGCTTGAGTGCATCAAAGGACTCCTAGGCTCGCTCATCCCAATAAAAGGGGGTGTCCTTCTTCAATAGACGCATGAAGCCTCTAGTCAAATTGGAAAAGTTGACAACAAATCTTCATAAGAAGTTTCCCATGCCTTACAAAAATTGAAGATGACAAATATTCTTCGGTGGGAGACAGCTGAAGTATTGCCTCAACCTTCAAAGGGTCGACTCTTATACCCTCTTTAGAAATGATGAATCCTAACAAACGATCTGACTTCACACAAAAGATGCACTTATGAGGATTTAATTTGACCGAATAGTGCCGGCATCTTTTGAATACCAATCTCAAGTGATAGGGATGACGCATCCTCATACGAGAATGAGCCACAAGGTCATCCAAAAATACTTCGATAATTGACTTGAGATCGTGGAAGATCAAGGTCATTTCCCACTGAAATGTAGCTTCGGCGTTTTTAAGGCCGAAAGGCATTTTTCGATATGCAAACGTTCCCCCCAAGGACAAATAAATGCAGTCTTATGTTGGTGCTCAGGTTTAATTTGTATCTAATTATATTCGAAAAAGCCGTCCATGAAGGAAAAAACCTTGCTACCCGCACACTCATCCAAAATCTGATCAATAAATGGTGTGGGGAAATTGTCCTTAGGACAGGCACGATTCAAATCGTGGAAATCAATACATATGCGGATCGCTCCCTACTTCTTATCCACCAGAACGAGGTTTGAAACCCACTCTGTCAAGGGAATGGGATAGATGAAACTGGCTTTCAATAGCTTCTCTATCTCTGCCTTGATCGCGGGTGTTTTCCTAGGATTCACCACACGCAAACGTTGTCGAACAGGCTTAGCATTGGGGTAAGTCTTAATCTCGTGCTCGACGACAATACGAGGGTCAATACTTGGCATATCGTCGTAAGACCAAGAAAAAATATGACGAAATTCCTTAAATATCTCGGTGTATTCTAGAATCTCAGCATGGGAACATTTCGCCCCAATATAGACATTCTCTATCGTGCCAGGATTGCAAGAGATGTTGATAGGAATCGTTGAAGATATGTTCGCCATGTTTCGATCAGCCATCGGACCAGGAGAGCTTAATGGAACCATAGGACTACCAAATCTCTAACTAAGAACCGCCCTAAAATCCTCATGCTCCAAGCGGTCAAGCTCGGGAAGAAAGTATGACCTATGATGAAGTTCCTCCCATGGTGGCTCAACTCCCAACATAGCCTCAATAATCGCTTCATCTGAAGGGAAAACCGTATCAAGGCGGTCATGTGCATGAGAATATTGTACTACCCATGCCGGCAACACATAAGGGTCCTCCTCCTCCGTCTGCGAAGAGGAAGGACTAGGCTCTGCAAAACACTTGAGATTAGCTTGATAAACTATCATAGTTACAGGCAATGGCACGTCCATCACGACGGGCTCACTCGGAGTACTCGGTGTAGGAATAATCCAAGGATCTTCCATAATATGAATCATGTGAAAAGACACCGATCTCGTAGATTTCAAAGCCTCATCAGAACTAGATCCTATCATAAGGATCGGTGCAAGACAACTAAAGCTTCCCATGAGGGATGGATACATGCCTACACCCACACTCCCAGTTGCCGGCTGAGAGTGTTCAATGATCAGGATCGAAGCTCTCAAAGATGCGGTAAGAGATGGATTCTTGAATGTCGTTTGATCAATCGTTACGATCTTCCCGTTATGTGGAAAGCATACAACGTGGACCAGGGAAGAAACAATGGCTTGCATACTGTACATCTAGTTCCTAGCCAGCAAGAGATTGTAGACAAGGGGCACATCAACCACCTTGATCTCTATCACAATGGTCTTTCCTCCGAAACGGACTTTAAGGGAAGGAAGGATGCCATGTGGCCTAAATGATCTCCCATCGAACCCAGTTAACATGGTCGCTGATTTAGATAGCTCAGGGGAACCCAGACCCTTCCAACATGATAAAGACATCACAGAAGCAGTAGCACCTTCGTCAATCACAGTGCGCTTGACAGTCATATTAAGACATTCTACATGAATCAAAAGAGACACATAGTAGGGCAAGCGAGGCTGAAGTCCTACGGTTTCAAATTTGATCACAGAGGAATAATCATCATCATTCACACCAAGGGCAGAAAGCAATGCCTTCCTTTGCGAAGGACAACTCTGAAGCAATTCCAATGAAGACATCGCACAAGGAGTGTGGCCCAAATCCTCGACAACTATATAGTTCTGGGTGGCTGGGGCATTTGGATTATGCCCCGAACGCTTAAGGAATCCCTTAGGAATGCGAGGTGTAGTCTTAAGTTTATCAATAGGTTTCTCAATATGCAAAGGGGACCCTGGTGGATCAGGCTCTTTTCCTAGGCTAGGTTGTGACGAACCATAATCTTTCGCATGAGTCACAACTTTCGCGGCACATACCATGTTAATGCAACCACGACCACTACCCTTCGACGGATCTTGATCACCACCAGACTGGTCATGGGACCTTGAGTTCATATTTTGATTGTGCGGTAAAGGGTTAGTTAGCAAAGTTGGGCCCTGTGCCAAGAATCTCGAGGCTTCCTCAATATGAGGGCACAAGTAAGTGAGGTGATCGTCCTTACATAACTTGCAAGGGAACTTAACCTTACGTTTAGCTTGCTTGTCTCCCCCAACATTCTGACTGTTCTTGTCATTACTGTTAGCATTCTCATTCTTATTCCCACCCTCATGATTATTTTTACCCTTTTTTCTATTCCGTCTGGGTTGTTGGTTACCCTTTTGGTCCGACGATTGCACTGAAAGTACACTCGCCATTTGGGCGGGTTGAGACAAAGCCGTAGCTTGTCCCAAAGCAGATTGGTTGATTGACAATTGACTAACTTGTTTTGCAACCGAATCCACAGGTTTCGCACTTGCACAACCCACAATTCCATCGGCATGTGGTCCAGGTTTGACTTTGGGGTCGAAATTGGAACACAGAGCATTGGGAACAATCTCATATAACAAACCGAATCGAGCATAGATCAAGTCCAGTTCCTGCGCCCTAAAAATTGCTTGTTCCTCATTCTGCACTCCAGATGTAGAAACATCCTTTGCTATATATGGCAATAATGACTTGAGGAACCATTCGAGGAGGAACTCCAGCGGTATAAAGGCTTTAATTAACCTCTTCCGTCAATGCCACTCTTGAATATGATCAGAGATATGTGTGGCTTTATCTTGATGAAATGTCAACAAGAGTTCACTACCAACGTCATAACGCACTGGTAGCTGGAAGTGGTTATGAAAAGTCATCGTAGGGTCGTCGAACAAAGCGAAAGCTCCCCTAGGTAGCTCTATATACTGTTTCGCGGCAGGCCCTATAAGGGTGCATTGAAATAGCCTCAAATGGATGGAGTCCTGATGTAAGGAATTCGAAGAGCACCATAGGTGAAACGTAGTAACCTGTTCACTCAGATCCTCTCCCAGTTTTCCCTCGAACTTAGGTATGTCTGAGGGAAGCTTGGTAGGGACAGCTGGCCAAGCCGGGTCATGAGCTACATGATCATTCGTTAATCTCGACAAGTCAAGAAGATTGAGCGTTGCGAGGAAAGAAAGCCTAGGATGATGAGGTCGATGGACCGCTCCCTGATTCGTATAGGTCTGATTACCACCATGGCCTTGGCCATAGTGCCCTGCTCCCGTATGACTCGTATAGGGTGGCGTGGAAGCACCATAGTGTGGTGGAGCTTGACTAGTAGGAGCTACGAAGCCGTAATTAGGAGAGTAAGCAAGTTGTTGATACCTGCCCCCATAAGGTGAAGAACCATGTCCATACTGTGTCCCATAATAGGGTCCATAATTCATCGCATGCGATATCCCATGGGACACTTCGTAAGTAGGAACATACGTTTCGGAAGTAGGAATATACATTCCGGAAGTAGGAATGTGACCTCTAGAATTATGAGCATGACCTCTCGAAACAATGGGCGATACATGAAGCTGAGACACAACCGGTCTAGTAATCGCAGTACGGACATGACTCGTAGCAACGTTTCGGCCCGAAGGACCACATGAATAAGGTGGAGGGTGAACATTTGAAGAAGTAGGGATTGAGGACGGAGGGTCCTGAGTAATAATGTACATACTATTCCCTATCGTTACCCATCTTGGGTCTGGTATCCTAATAGGATCACTAACCCTAGACCTAGGAGGAATATGTGATGTAACTTCCACCACTGGGATGGAAGGTGCAATGTGACTAGTGCTCCCAAACCTCTCCGCATGGTAAGGAATGAGAGTGCCCCCAGGTATAGTGTTAGGCTCAAACTCAAATTCGAGATGAAACGCCAAATCATGTGTGGGAAAACCAGACATAGCATAACTACCATAGCTAGTGCTTGCGGGTTCAAAATGAGTCTCGGCATCCTCCGACATTCCATACCGGTAATGCGTCAATGGGGAATCAACCCTAGAGTGAGTAGGTCTATCATGAAAGGTTCCTATCTCAGAAATCATGGGGCCTATCTCAGATAAGTTGGGTGAAGGATCGTAGGTAGGAGTAAACTCCCCATCATCCACTCGAATGGGAGAAGGTGGTTCAGGAATACTTTCCATATGGTCTCCCATGGTGTGTGAATCAATGTATGAAATAGTCTGCCTGGACTGTCTAGGTCTCTCTCCCAAAGGAGGAGGAGAAGTAGAAGGTGGAATTCCTGCTAAACGATGAGAATGGCGAGGAGCCGCACCCGAATCCACAATGACTCAAAAAATAAAAAAGACTCTCTATTTACACAAACCCTAGGCAAGCTATCGTGCACAAAGCAATCACTAATAAAATCTAAATCCAAATGCAAGCAAACAAGGGCTGGATAAGTGATCTCCCAAATGAAGCAGGTATGTCTCGCCTAGGAGAGGCTTGAGACTCCCATACATAACAAGCAGAGGTATGTAACCAATTATTGTGGCTCTCATCTTCAACGCGTAAAGTGATTGTGCTGTCCAACCCCAACCTGGCCTGGACACCCGCAAAATAACCCCTGCAAAGTACCCCCTTGATATCCTAGGTAAGGCCACTAAGGTCACCTCAATATAATCAATGCTCAGGTGGATATTCGCAGGCGATATTGACTGTATGGGCAAGGTAGCAAAGCCCGAAACTCTAAAAAGAGCCCCTAGATACGAATACAATCCTAGAAATATCTCCGGTGCTACTCAGTTATGACTAGGGGTCATCCCAATCAATAACCGCTCACACTGCCTCGTGCTTAACTCCCTTTTGAGAGGAGGATCCTGAGAAACACTGGTTATACCAAGGATTTCACACACTCACCAGGACAGACACATACATGTTGTTGTTTAGTGGTCTTGGAGAATTTACTCACAATGAACTATTCCAAGACCCTAAAACCTAAGCTTGTTGGTGCACCCTAGAAAAGAAAAGAGTGTAATTCATTTTAATTTAGCGTTGATTTTAATTGGCTTTATTACTCAAAATAGGGATATGACCGTGAAACTAATGGTGTTATGACGCAACATGAAGTAAAATGCACACCTAACAATCAATGCAAATGCATTGTGTCCATGAAAACAGGGTATGCTACTACGTGAAATGCACAATTTGTCTTCAAATGATGAATGCAAGCTTTCCTATATGAAGTCCTAACTAGTACTCCAAAGAAAATCTAGTGCAAGTGCAATGCAAAATGCAAATTGCAGTGCATGATGATAAGCAAATGTTTTTGGGATTTTCGAAATAAAATGAGATACAAAAAGCAAAAGAATGATTCTACGACCCCTAGACTTTGCAAGCACACTCAAATAGCACTCAAGCAAAGCACTAAGGTAAAAGAACTCTAATGCACTAATCCCAAAAAAAAAATCGAAAATGCCATGACAAGAACCTTCTTAAAAAAAATTTAGCCTAAAAAAACGTTTCTGGTCAGAAATAGAGGTATAAACAGACTTAGGCAGTGCCAAAGGAGACTCAGCAATCATCAAACTTCACCCAACAACCATTTAACTTCCACAAAAAGGAAAAACTAAGGGCATATGTGACTGTTAGCAGTAAACCCGTGTGCATATGCGGAAATCGCAGAGAAACTCGCGTGTATACGCGACTGTGAGTTAAAAACTCGCGTACAGGAAGAACAGTGCATAAAATCAAGGCAAACAGACAAGGTGAGACAAAATTCACACCAATTAGACACTACCAAGCATACATGCCCCTAGACCTGACACAGAAACAAGAGAGAAAGAGTAATTCAAATTCATTGAATGCCGATAGAACAACCCCCAAAGGACAACTACTAGGGAATCCCCAGCGGAGTCACCAATTCTGTTATAGAGAGAAATTCCCATGGCTTGGGGCACCACAACAGACAGCTTGACTCCAGAAATCAATCTTTTCCAATATGCAATAGCAAGTAAATGTCTAACACTAAAGGATCAGACCTCATACCTTATTCCAGATGGTTGAAGTAGATCCCCGTTGATCTTTCCAACTTCAGCTTGAATTGATAAATTACTTCCTCAACAACAAGTAAACAATACAAGCATACTAGATATCATGGTGTTAGATCTATTCTAGCATATATAATCAACAATGTATAAGCATTTCAAATAATCCCATGGATACTATATTCATTCAAACACACATTATTGGAAAGGAAAATATATTTCTATTAATATAAATCAGAGATTACAATAGATACAACCTATAATGGCACATCTACGAACCGGAGAAACTGAATCCCCCACTTGGGCCTCCACCACCTCAATCCTCCATCTCTCAATAGCAAGCTCACAAGCAAAAGGAAAGCTTGGGAAGAACACACTAGTGCTCCAAGGGACAAAGGGATGCAGACTCAAGCTTAAGTTCCAGCAACAATGGACTATAGTTTCTTTACTCTCAATTCTCTCATATGCCTTCAATGTACCATAGAGTTCCTTATATATATTTTCAAAGGGGTAATGAAAGTTCGAATCTGAGCGATCTCAAGGCATAGGGAAGGCCAGGAGTCAAGTGAGTCAGATCCATGTCAAGGAAAACTCCAAAAGGATTTGGATTTTGTACACATCCCGATGTACGTGGTTTTAGTGGTCAAACCCGCGTATATACGCCATTAAGGGATTAAAAGTTGCGTATAGAATTTTTCACATGTTTATAGGGATGATCAATGAAACATCAAAGGACAAAAAATGGTCCATGGGGTCTAAGGAGTCTGCAGCGGGACAGGGGAAGGCCATACAAAGTGTGATTCACCTGGAGTGGTAAAATCAGCTATAACACTTCTCTCTCAAGGTATAGTCCATATGTGTTATGTACAATAATTCTAAGTTTTATCATCGTCGTATAAGGAAGGTCATTTCTTTCAACTTAACACTCCTAGAGGTCCCTGTGTTAAAGTTGAAGCATCCAAGGACAATCAATAACACCAATAGCAATAAATTAACGAACAAGTTAAAATAGCACACGTAAAGGAAAAAACAACATGGTAACATATATAACATAATTTTCATTTCTTTCAACTTAACACTCCCAAAGGTCCTTGTGTTAAAGTTTAAGCATCCAAGGACAATCAATAACAACAGTAGTAATAAATTAACGAACAAGTTATTGCTAATGGAGAATCGACGATTATCATTTGCAAAATTAGAGACTTGACTCCCTATGCACCGTAATGTCTTGCAAAAATGATCTCTAGACCTAGAATTCAAAGAATTGCAAGTATTTTGACTTGGGGAATTGCAAGTATTGCAAGTATTTAGCATTGAATCATTTACTGTTTCAAAGGTACCATTTTGTATGGAGGAGTTATGTTTTGTGAATCATTATTCCTTGGCTACAAGGGCACCTAATAGTGGATTCCATAGTTAAAGAGTCATGTTGCAAATATAAAGAGAAATACCCTGTTCCTACAACATCGTGTCTTTAGAGAAACCTTTAAAGGGTTGTATATTTGGCTTCTAGATGATGACTATGTCACCTGGTTTGAGTTCATGTTCGAATTCAGTGACCTTGAAATTCGACAAAAAATCGGCACTTGAAATTTTGGTGATAAAAATCGACATAAAATTCGGCATTAAGTTCGAATGACAAAATAATATGAAAATTCTCAATAAAATTCATTATACTCATTAAACTATGAGTATAAACATTAAATACATCAACAATGAACATAATAGTCCTAGAATCATAGAAATAATGAACACATCAAAATTGAATGAAGTATGAACAAGATAATTATTAAATCATATAAATAAAAATATGGCACCATAAATTATTAAAACATATATTTTGAAAACATTAAAGTTGAAATTTAAAAACATGTTCATATGACATAAAGTGATAAAACATAATATTAAAATGTCATTAATATTTATGCTACCAACTATTAATAGAACTTAGTTTCTTTTTAGAACTTGCATGACAAGTGTAGTATTAAGATTGAAGTAATTGTTCTGTTCAGAATGGTTCTAAGTCACTATTCTGTTCATAATGGTTCCATTTGGTGGTTATTGTTACTTTTAATCCAGATTATTCCTACAAGCTCCATACATTTGGAAATGTATTCTATGATGTAATTGCATGACTTTTCTTTTAATGAAAATAGTTTTATATTGATTTTTCAAAGGTGAAATCAAAATATACATCTGCTAACCATTATGGCTCAAAAATAAAAGACAGAGTTTTCGTTCTACAGTCAGTAATTAACAGAGTCTTTTGAATATGAAAATCCTGCAGGATTTCATAACACCCATCCCGTACACAATATAAATTTATCGGACAGAGACAATCAGAAAAAATTAAAACTTGCTCGGCACCAACAGTTGGACAATGGAGCTCTGCACTTTTCCATCGAGCCTCACGGGGACTCGAAGACTGGTCACCAAAGTGGAGTCTGCAATGGCTACGAATCACGATCCATGGGCATCGGGTGATGATGCTAAATGTTGAAACTTGAATAGACTTCTTGAAAGCATTAAGACAGATTATTGTGGGATATCACCTTCACCTACATTCTGTATTCTATATGTTTTAATCCCATTTATATCACCTTTCACTTTGCTTGAATTCGTGAATTGGTTGTTTTCCAGTAAAATCTTTGAGCATCAAGAAGCATAAGCCTTTGCCCCTAGTCCAAAGCTCCCCTATGCCCATATCGGGCTCTATTTTACAACAGTAGCAATTAAAATGTTCCTTGCCTACCTAAAACAAGCTAAGGAAGATATTGTTGTTCATCAGTTCTTTTGGGATATGGATGGTCAAAGGTTTGATGCAAATGTGGTTGGAGAAGTGTATAAGAAAGTGATCTTACTGTTCACTCAAACATTTGGAAAATGAAGTTTTTCCTTCAGGATTGGTAATTCAAGTGATTGATAGCTATAATGTTATTATATGATAGAATGGTGAGGCTAATCTATGGGTGAAAGACACTAACTAAGAAAAACCAGTCAGTACAAAAGCAATCTATTGTTAAGAGGTGTGAATTTATGCATTGCAGACTCCTTTTGATTTACCAAAGCATGCTGAATTCCATATGATGGAAAAATTGCAGAGGTAGTTTTGATCAGGATATAGAGAATATGAAAGTCATAGAGTTGGTGTATTACTCAAATTTGATCATAGCAAGTTTTGCTCATCAAGCAAACAAACTTGGAACAAGTAAAGAAAAAAACTCGATAGACAAATATGCTAGATCAAGGGTTGTTGCAAAGAGATTTAAGGATGGCAGAGTGTTCAACATAGGATTTGGATTAGTTCAAATCCCTCCAAATCAGGCATTAAATATGGATGTGAACAAGTGCATTTCAAGTACATTTACAACATGCGCATCCTATTAATAGAGATACAACATGAGCATCCTATTGATAGAGATCGTAGTCATCACTAGCTGATTAAAACACAAGCATCGACAACAAATGCCAAGTACCTAGTCATGAGGAGATAGATTCCTCTAAATTTGAGTTTTATAATAGTTTGTACTA
This sequence comes from Pseudotsuga menziesii, assembly GCA_001517045.1. Taxonomy (NCBI): domain Eukaryota; kingdom Viridiplantae; phylum Streptophyta; class Pinopsida; order Pinales; family Pinaceae; genus Pseudotsuga; species Pseudotsuga menziesii. Next base: position 369,431 of record LPNX010731657.1, on the reverse strand, counting down.
TTTCTCAGCCTCCAACATATCAACTCATTATTGAAGCTTATTTACAGTTGATTTTGATGAAAAAAATACAAGATTTGAAGCCATGAAATTAGCAGTCAAGCACTAGTTCCAGATTTAGTGGGCTTTATCCAATATCTTCATGGATCAAACAACAATCAAGTGTCATTAAAATTTGAGTCTAAATGCTTTTTCATAAAATAGAGAATCATTCCCAGATTTGAAGAGATTTTTTCAAAGTTGAAAACAGAGCATATAGGAGACAATGAACAGTTAAAGGGAGATTATCATAAATTCATGGACAGTCAAAGAGATATCCCAGATTTAGTGGCAATATTTCTCCAACAATTCAAACAATTCGAGACAATTGGTTGTTGTGCTAAATTTAATTTATTTGGTGATTTTTAATTGATTTTTTTGTTCCCTAGAATTAGATGCAATATGTTGATGTAATTTTCAAGGAGGATAGCATTTGATTACTATATAACAAGTAATAATTTATCATAGTATAATGCTAACATGGGATAGCCAATCCCCAAAAAGTAACCACTTATCATAGTATAACGCTAACATGGGATAGCCAATCCCCAATAATACTAAAGGCTTGAACTGCATCTTTCCACATACAAGACCCATTTTGATGATTTTGTCCCTTTTCCGAATCCTTTCTTCTACAGTGAGAGGATTTCTGAGTTTATGAGTAATCACTTTTTCCCATAGACCCACCCCTTTTATAAGTCTCCAAATACCTTTGGCTGCTAGTGCTTTGGCAAAGCAATGTGGATTCTTTAATCCCCATCCTCCCATGTCTTTGGGTAAAGAGATTTTATGCCATACAACCTAAGGGAAATCCTTACCACCAACCCATAAGAATATGAAGCTTATCTTTCTTATTTGCTCTAAAGTTTCCTTATGAACATATGTAAGATAAATCCATAAAATTGGTATAGCTTCGAGCATATCTTTCACCAATACCAATCTTCTAGCACTAGAAATACAATGTTACACCATAGATTCAGCTTCCTTTCCACCCTCCCAACAAGCAAAGTCCAATTAGCTTTGGAATAGTAATTAGGTTTTAATATGAAGCCCAAATACTTAAGTCCATCCTAGAGTGCAAGGACAACTATAAATCATTATGTGGATTGATTCTCCATGGACTAAATCTCCCTAAAATTAACAAAAATATTCCACATATCCTCAAAATACCACTTCATCAGAATTACATGAAATCAACCAACCTTTACAAAGTATGCCTAATACACCTTGGAAAGATAAAACATGCAATATATTTTTTACAAGAAGCACTAAAATGGGTATGGTGAAGAGGCTTTAAAACTATTTGGTCAAATGCATCAGGGTGGAATCAATCTAGATTGTGTCACCTTTGCTTGTGCTCTGGGTGCAAGCACCAGCTTGGAAGCTCTGAAACAAGGTAACTAGATTCAAAGCCACATCATTAAAGCTAGATTTTAGTCCTATTTTTTTGTGGGTAATTCCCTTATCACCATGCATGCAAAATGTGGAAACATAGAATATGCATACCATCTATTCCACATCATACCTAAGAGAGATTCGGTTTCATGGAATTCTATTATCATTGGATATGCTGAACATGGGTATGGCAAAGAGGTCCTTCAGTTGTTCAAAAAAATTCCACAGATAGGCATTGATCTAGACCACATTACAGTTATTAGTGTTCTGTCTGCGTGCAGCCATACAGGTTTAGTCAATGAGGGCTACAAGTACTTCAATTCCATGATTAAGGATTACAATATTGTGCCAGGAATTGAGCACTATGCATGTATAATTGACCTTCTTGGCTGAACAGGCCTCCTGAATGAAGCATAAGACTATATCAATACTATTCCATATGAACCTAATGCAAGTATCTGGGGATCATTTCTTAGCGCTTGCAATATCCATGGTAATCTAGAGTTAGCAATACGTGCTGCAGGATTTTATGTGTTGCTTCCAAATATCTATGCCAATGTATGTGTTGCTTTCAAATATCTATGCCTATGGATTCTATGACTCTGGATTGTATGTGTTGCTTTCAAATATCTATGCCACTTCCAAAAGGTGGGAAGATGTAGGAAAAGTGAGAAAAATGATGAAAGATAGGATAATTAAAAAGAATCTAGGATGTAGCTAGATGGAAGTCAGGAATATAGTGCATTCATTCACTGTAAATTATAGTTCACACCCACAAACTAGTGAAATCCATTCATTATTGGATGCCATGTCTATGAATATGAAGGATGCAGGGTACATTCCCAACACAAACTTTGTGCTTCATGATCTGGAGAATGAGGACAAGGAAAAATATCTCATTCACCACAGCGAGAAGTTAGCTATTGTTTTTGGGCTTATGAGCACCCCAATTGTTACACTCCCAACGCAAAGAATAATTCAAATAAATACAATCTTTTCCATCAACTCTGGTCAACCTTACTATCACACTTTAATCCACTTACCCCGAGAAGAAGTTAAGCATAATGATGAAGTTGCTCGTGTTTCTAGTTTCACCAGTAGGACCCACAAAGAAGAATTCATCTTTGAAATGATAGAAGCAGTATCGACCCTCAATTCAATTTCTCATTTAAAAATTCTGTAGATGAACTTAGCTAATTTGTGCACTGTACAAGCCCACAACAGGGCTCTCCAAAATATGTAGGGCTAATCAAAAGGGGTGCAACAATTTTCCTTTCCTTTCACTCGTAGGCAGAATAGTGGGGTATAGTTCCTCCTCCGAGCCTAATGTGGGGTGCAGCAATTTGGGGTTCCTCCTCCAATGCGATTAATATATTTATTGTACTACCAACTCCCTCATGCCAGGCTAGATTTATTGATTGTACAATCGATCATGCAGTAATATCTCTTTCCATACACTTGGGGAAAGGATTGATATACAGTTAGGTACAATTAGTTTCCTCCATACAGTTAGGTATATAGCTATCCTTTCTTGGATATTTTGATTGGATAAATGAATAGGATACGAGTTCAAACACTAGTGATAATGCTTTTTGCAAGCATGACTAATTGGAAAATAGAAGGAAAAAGTTGAAACCTAATTTTTTAGTGAATATGGTAATTTTGGAAAAAGTAGGTTGAAACTTAAAAAAACATATTTAATACCTAAGTATCCTTCCCTCGTAAGTTACCCACCTCATGAAAAACCTCTTTTCCAATCTTGTATTATCTTTAAGGACAGATACGTAGTGGTCGTAGTCTTAAGCCTGTAAGTGGTGGTAGTGGTAGTAATGGATATATTCTCAGTTTCCTTCATGTAGTATTAAAGGTATTCTCCTCATTCTAAAAGAATGTGCATTAGTAGTAAGGATAGATGTTATAGCTAATTGCCAACAAATAACAAATAGCCAACGAGCTTGTCTTATGGTGTGGTATTCAGAGCCATGGTATTCTGAGCCAATGAGCCAGTATGCAGTAAGGTCCTCAAGTTCCCTATATGTAGTAAAGGTTGTTTTAGTATTTATTCTAAAATATTAATAAACGTAATATTTAAGTGATATGGATGAGTTATAGATTGTAAACTATATTTTAGCATCTACTGTAAAGCATAAAGACCAAGCGTTAACTTTAAAAACACTAGCTCCTCTTTAACAGGTAGGGCGGGTTGCTCTAATTAATTTCATATTGTTCAAGCATTAATTAATAAATTTCAAGATCTAGTGATTCTTGTGTTATTAGTAATAATAGTGTAAGCAGTTCAGCTATTAACAACCCATGTCAACCCTCCTCTTTATTTTGTTAGTATGTTTTATCGGACGCATATGCTTTGTAAGTCATCCCATTAGTATGTTGTGTTATCCCACATTCATGGGGAGTAAGTAATAGTTGTTAAGTTGTCTAGTTATTATGTTGCATTATCCCACTTTCATGGGGGGTAATAGTTGTTTAGATTAGACTTAGTATATAAGTATGTGTTGAGTCTAATGAAAGCATCGAAGAGTTATTTTGTATTGAGCTTGCTCAAAGGAGGTTGCCCCCTTGAAGTGGCCCACGATCAATAAAATCTCTTTTGTGCTCCAATATTTCTATTATATCGTGCATTTTAATTGTTTATTGTAGGAGGTTCTCCACATCTGGTATCAGAGCACTTTTCTTGGAACAAGTGGGATTTTTTTTTCTTTTCTAAGAAAAAAAAAGAGGGAAAAATTGGGTGGCAACTTTCAGATCAATTTATGAAACTTTCTGCAAAGAATCAAAAGAAACAAGTTGCATATCTGAATTCGTCTTGCAAAAAAACGCAGTTTCAAAAAACAAATCATCTCATTTGGAGTTCTAAAAGTGGAGATATCGCAGATTTAAAATCAACAATTTTTCAGAATTTCGGTGATGGCCGCGGAAATTGCAGAGTGAAAATATTTTGACCGGGTGCCCATATTTCTATTCCGATTTTGTGGGTAGAAGCAGAGTGGTTGTTCTAGTTCCAGAAATAGGTTGTAATAGTGATTCTAAGCAATATAGATTGTGTTATTCTCATTTTAAAAGTTTTTGTCTTAAAACCCTAGCTCTAATTATGGGTTTTTGAGCATTGGGTGGAATTTCTGCCACATTTTTTTTGGAACTGTGATTATTGTAGTAGTTCTTCTTCTTGCAGCGATATTTTTCATTCGGATCAGGGAATAAACCCTACCTGCTTAACTGTGGGAAGTACTTGGGCATAGCACTAAAACTCATTGTGAGGAGTACCACAGGAACCCCGAAGTAGTTGGCCATTGAGAGGACCTGCCAAGCGAAAAGGGAAATGACCCCCACCAGATTGACTAGATTCCCATCCATGAGGAAAACCAAAGAGATGTTGATTTTGGCCAAGCGGTTAGCAGTTTTACCGACACCGTGAAGTGAGGGGTACTGCCCCAATACTTAATCCTGAGACAGTCTTGGTGGCCGAGTGAATACCTTTGAACCATTAGGAAGCTCAATATACTTGGGGTCCATATCTATTTACAGTTGATAACACGCAGAATTCCAGACTTGTCACAGATCATTTTCTCCAATTCAAGTCGATAAAACACAACTTTCTAGCACTGCCACAAATCATTTCTTCTTCTTCTTCAAAAAAAAAAAAATTTCTGTTTTTTTGCCATATATTCCTTGATTTAGCTCCATTTCCCTTGAAAATTCACTGTAACCCCTATCATTCCATTCTACATATTTCATTCATTGAGGACCCTATCCCAAGTCCACTTCCCGAATCCCGAACTTCCATCTTCTTCTTTCACCCCGCTTCTGAAATTCATATTTTTTGTTTCCTTGTCCCTCAGAAAGTGTCCACAACCTAGTTACCCACTCGCGTTTTTCCCAACTCAAATTTTTCATTTTCTAAAACCCTCTCTGTTTTTGTTTTTCCACACATTTCTGAAGAAGGAAAAAAAATCTTTCTTATGGTTGTCACTCGCGTAGGAGAAAATAGACAAATGGAAGAAGAACTTGTCACCCTCAAGACCAAACGCGAATATCGGAATCAAATATTTCTCGACCTCCATCTTCAGTATTCAGCCATGAGCAACTGACAACAGCCTGAGTCTTCTGCAGGCACTGCATTCTCTACTTCCAGCCACTTTTGTGGGCCGAATATTGAATTCCCTCGCTTCCATGGCGATGATCCAAGTGGATGGATACACAAGGCAGAACAATACTTTAATATGCATAACACTTTTGATGTCACCAAATTCCCACTTGCATCATTTCATTTGGAACATGAAGCCCTTCAATGGTTCTGTTGGTACATCAAGGATCATGAAGAGCCCTAATGGACAGATTTTTGCCAAATCATTTTGCACTGATTTGGCCCTAGTGGTTTTGATGAATTCACAAGAGCACTCACCAAACTTCGCCAGACTGGCACTGTGAGAGAGTATCAGACAGAATTTGAGAACTTAGTCAAGCACACAAAAGGATTTTCTGATGCATTCTACAAGAGTTGTTTTATCAGTGGTCTTAAGGATACAATTTGATATGAGGTTAACATGTTCTGTCCCAACACAATGATGGAAATCCTAGGGTTGGAGAAGTTGACAGAGGACAAGATCAGGGCTCAGCAACGCCCCAAATCCACTTTTCTTCCATTCAGAAATATGGTTTCCAAAATACGTCCAACCCTTCCAACTCCTAGACCCACTCCTATCAAGCATTTGTTTGAAGCCGAGATGCGGGCACGTAGGGAAAAAGGACTTTGTTATAATTATGATGGGAAATTCACCCGGGGACATCAATGCACTGAACAAAAGCTCTATCTCTTGAATGTGGTTTCTCCACCTGCACTTGAAATTTGTGAAGCTGCTGAGGATCCAGTAGACAATCAGGTTGGCATTCAGTAGCCACCTGTTGACCCTCATTCTCATGACGAACACCCAGAGATATCTCTCCATGCATTCGCCAGAGTCACCACCCCACAAACCATGCAGGTCAAGGGTTTCTTCAAGAAGATTCCTCTTACAATACTCATTGATTCTGGTAGCACCCATAGCTTCATTGACCCTCAGATTGCCAAACAAGTTGATAGTTTTGTCCATCCTTGCTCCATCTTTAAAGTCATGGTTGCCAATGGGAACACCTTACCTTGCAAAGGAAAGTGTCACAATGTGTGTATCTTTATTGGAGATTATAACTTGCGCTCTAACATGTTTGTCATGCCTCTAGGAGGATGTGATGTTATTTTGGGAACTCAATGGTTACGCACACTTGGACCCATCTTATGGGATTTTGCTGAACTGTGGATGCAATTTTCAGTCAATGGGAACAAACACACATTCAATGGATTACAACTAGATTCTCTCAGCATCATCAGTTCCCATCACATGGAAAATCTCCTTAAGATGAATTCACATGGTGTCATCGCTCAACTCCACTTCATTCAGATGCAACCTTCAGCAGTATCAACTACTCCCTTAGATCTTTCATTTTGGTGCACCCTTCAGATGCCTAATTTTTCCAAGCTCTTCACTCTTGAGAGTGATGCTTACAACAATGGACTTGGGGTTGTCCTATTTCAAGATGAACATCCCATTGCATTCACTGACAAGTCCATTTTTGGAAAGAATTTATCCACCTCTACATATGAGAAGGAAATGATGACTATTTTTCACATAGTACAAAAGTGGTGGCCATCCCTCTTGGAGAATCCTTTTGGCATCAAGACTGATCACCAGAGTTTGAAATATTTCCTAGAACAACAGGTCTCATCCCCAACACAACAGAAATGGGTTAGCAAACTCAGGGATTATGACTATAAGAAGGCCCAAGACAATCTTGTGGTGGATGCTCTTTTCCACACATTTGATGCCCATGTTTCTCTTTCAGTTATTTCTCTACCTATTCCAACTTGGTTACACTCTGTTCAGCAAGGCTATGCCAATGATTCCTAATTATCTAAAATCATCCAATAGTTGGACAGTAAACCTTCTGTGGTATTGTATTCATCTTGGGATGAATTTTCTCTGAGATACACGGGTCGTCTGGTGCTTCCCTAGAGCACAAATATTAAACATGCAGTCTTTTATGAACTCCATGCTTCTCCATCGGTAGGGCACTCTAGGTTCATGAAAACATATGAGAGGGCACGATGTCACTTCTTTTGGAAGGGAATGCAATGAGAAATTCAACAGATGGTTTCCGAATGTGCTCCTTGTCAGTGCCACCAAGGTGAAACTACACTCCTTTTCAGATTGCTCGAACCTTTGCCCATCCCTACAAGGATTTGGACATATATTTCGATGGATTTCATTCAAGGGCTCCCTAAATATGGAGGGAAGACCATAATATTGGTTGTGGTTGATCGACTCTCCAAATATCATCATTTTTGTGCTCTCAGCCCTCCATATACCACCTCCTCAATTGCACAAATTTTCATGGACAAGACATTTTTTCTTCATGGAATCCCTTCTTCCATTGACTTAGACTACAACGCAACTTTCACAAGTCATTTTCTCCTTACTAACACCAAACTGAATATGAGTTTATTTTATCACCCACCAATAGATGGTCTGAATGAAGTCATCAACAACTATTGGGAAACTTATCTTCGTTGTTTCACCTCTGAAGAACAACATCTGTGGGCCAAGTGGCTCCCTCTCGCTGAATGGTGGTACAATACTTCCTACCATACTACATCTCAAATGACTCCATATGAAGTATTTTATGGTCACACACCTCTAGTAATCCTTCCATACACCCCCAGCAGTTCACCAGTTTAGGAAGTTGACATGGTTCTTCGAAACCGACATCAGATTCTTCACATTCTATAGGACAATCTTCACATGGCCAGAACCCGCATGAAACACCAAGCCAATCAACACCATTCTGAGTGCACTTTTCAAGTTGGTGACATTGTTTTTCTTCGTCTGCAGCCTTACAAGCAATCCTCCTTGAAACTCAAAGGGAATCAAACGCTCGCTCCAAATATCTCTAGTCCATATATAGTTCTTCAAAAGATTGGGTCTGCTGCTTATATATTGGCACTTACTCCTTCTTCTCGCATTCATCAAGTGATTGGCACCAACATCAGCGAAAAAATTGTTTTACCAGAACGAGATAATGAAGGATCCATCATTTCAGACCCAGAGGACATCCTCAATAAGCGCACTTGTCAGCTTCACTCTCTGTCCATCACAGAGGTCTTAATTCAGTGGCACAACATGCAACCAGAGGATGCTACATGGGAACTGCTCCCTCAGCTTCAAAAACAGTTTCCACATCTAAGCTTTGAGGACAAAGATTTTTTTTAAGAGGGAGGGGATGTTAAGAACCCGTGTCAACCCTCCTCTTTATTTTGTTAGTATGTCTTATCAGACGCATATGCTTTGTAAGTCGTCCCATCAATATGTTGTATTATCCCACATTCATGGGGAGTAAGTAATAGTTGTTAAGTTGTCTAGTTATTATGTTGCATTATCCCACATTCGTGGGGGGTAATAGTTGTTTATATTAGACTTAGTATATAATTAGGTGTTGATTCTAATGAAAGCATCAAAGAGTTATTTTGTATTGAGCTTGCTCAAAGGAGGTTTCCCCTTCAAAGTGGCCCGCGATCAATAAAATCTCTTTTGCGCTCCAATATTTCTATTATATCGTGCATTTTAATTGTTTATTGCAAGAGGTTCTCCACATCAGCATGGTAACGACACACCTTTTATATCTGGAGATAATGGTATAAGCGGCTTTCAACATAGTTTCAATGATCTGGCATATTAAATTAACCCAATAGAGATGAGCTGACTCGATTGATCTACACGTATTGGTTGTTCAACTTTCACAGTATTTACCCTTTTAATCATAAAGGATATGGATTTCCATTAATTGTAGAAACTACATGGTGGTTATCTCTATATATAATAACTAGCTAGTAATACTGATGTCATAGCATGCCGAGCTTACCCATAAAGCTTACTCCTTGTTACGATGACGTTCATTATGTAAAATATTACTCATTGTGGTTACAAACATAGTATCAATAATAAGTACGGACTCTAAGCTGGACACTAGTGAGCCATATATGGAATTTATAGTAATATCACTGATTATGGAAAGATCTATACCATTATGGTGATCCTTATTTTATGTAGAAGCTTATTTGCCTAATATAAACAGTGTTAGAATAGTGACCAGTGCATACAAGGTGAGGTAATCAATATTGCATAATATCTGTATTCAAATAAACTGAACTCTGCTTAAGGTACAATGCTTTAAGTAAGTACTGCTTATACTATTTAAGCTTAATGGTAAAAATAATGGCCCCTATTCCTCATTTTACTCTACCCTGATATTCCTTAGTTTATTAGGACACTATTCTTGTTGGGCTAGGGAAACAACCATAGTATCCAGCATTGGCACTTTTTAGGTTGCACTAAAAAAGGGTTGTCGTATTGCAGGCACTGGCATAAATATAGTAGTCATTGTCGCTAAGTGGACATAATGTTTGGACTATGAAAATACGGCATTTATGTGCTATTATTGTCACCAAATAGGGCATTTAGAGGAATCATGTCCTCAAGTAGGGTTTCATCCAAGGAATAAAAAAGGGGGCTTCTTCTAAACCTAAAAGTTGGAATATCTATCTTCCTCCCCCTTTTGAGGATGAAGAGGAGGAGGCCAATTAGGATAATGACTCAGGAGCTCAAAATGTTGTTATGGTCCACTATGTGAACCCATCCTTCCTTACTTCCAGTTGTAGGGTTTCAACCCATCAAGTGTTATATGGAGGGAGGTAGGAGGCTTGTTAGAGTCGTTAAGGGTGTCCTATTTATTTTTTAGGGTTTCACCCCATGTTAGGGTGTGTATCTATGCGAGAGGAGGGTTTAAAACCCTTTTAGTGTGTCTAATGTTCCATATGAGATTATTATTTTTCATAGTCTCCACATCAAAGCCAGTTGACATTATTAAGAAGTCTCTCCTTGACCTAGGCATAAGAAACCCATAATATGGCTTTTGGTTGTTGTGGATGTGTCAAAAATCTCCTAGGTTTATGAGATCGATCATTGCTTATATGTAGATCCATTTGTTGAAAATAAAATGGTCCTTTAAATTATATTTCCTAGATTGTTGGCATGTCAATGAGTGAATGATTTTTTTTTTTGTGATTTCTTGTCCAATGAGGGAACCAATTCGGCTAAAAAATATGAAACATATATTTTTACTTACTTAGTAACATCAAATCACTTTAACATTGATGTTTCCTTAAGCCACCTGGATGACTACTTTGTAGCAGAAGTTGTTTATTCAAAAGCTGTGGCTGTCAAAATATCCCCTAGAAAATTCCTCAACATTAACAACTACCTACAACCCACTCAACAGTAGTTGCTAATGAGTATGCTGCTGAATCATGCTTCAAATTTTGCATGGGATTATAGGGACATGAATGATATTGATCCAATGATTTTCACTCATAATATTAAAATCCGAGAGTACTCCCATCCAATTTGTTAACCTTAGCGACAATGAATCCAACATTTAAGGATACTGTAAAAAACGATTTAAACATTGGAACTGAAGACCCGCCACTTATAGCTTCTATTGGAGATTAATGGGATAATAAAACAAAGTCAGAGGTTGTGGTCTTGTTTAGAGAATATGTCAAATTGTTCCCAAAAAACTTCACATAGATGAAGGGCATCCAAGGTGAGTTGGGATAAATGTGAATTGAATTAAATCCAGACCCAAATCCTATAAAGACGATATGTTATTGGAAAAATTCCAGGATAAAATAAAAGGTTAAATAAGATATTGATAAGATGCTTAAATCCAAGTTTATCCTTCCCGTGGAAGAATCAGATTGGGTCATCCCAATAGTAATAAAAAAAGACTAGGAGGGGATTCGTGTCTGTGTGGATTGTATGGATCTGAATGCAGATTGCATTCACGGTTCCTTTCCTACCCCTTGAAGCGATGAAGTTATAGATCATGTTGCGGGAAAGGTCTGCAAGCTCCTCAACACCCTTTCCCATTTATCCTCACGTTGATAACATCATACTTTATTTTTTGTAGCCACGTATATATACATATACATAAATAGAGGCTTGCGGGCCATTGGTCCGCGCCCTTAACTGTGGTTGGGCATTTATATTTACATTATGAGACTCTAGATAGATCTATATAATGTGATTTCCCCACCTCAAAATCCCCTTCTTTATTGGTGTTTACTGCAGGTGGTTCTTGATTGTATATACATAATTGATTTTCCTCACCAGTTAGATTATACTATTGTAAGATAGAACTTAGATAACAATTGGGTGGGGAGATTGGTTGGTAATACCTAAAAGGACCACCTGACTTATAAGACCCCTGCCATTAAGGTAATACCTGGACCAGACAGAAAAATAGAAGACCTTTTAACATGCATGAGTGATTAAAGCTTATCTTATTAAGCTACCGAATAAATACTTGCCAGCCACCACCAATGAATGGGGAAAAAATTATCCCCTACTCATTGCCAGGGATTGGAAAAAAGGCAAGAGTTTGGGATCGATTTGAATATGATGGAAATGCACCATATCCCTGGGATGAGCAAGCCTTGTCTACAAATAAAATTGGGATGTGCTTATTGGTCAGTGTCGGTTTAAGCCATTTCAGGACATCCATTTGGGGAGAAACCAACCCATAGGAACATGAGAAAGGACTACAACATTCGTCATTCATCCTCTCAAATAAAGAAGTGTTTTTTATTAGTCGTCCAAGTTAGCTCGGTATGCCACATGTATTTCCAAGAATCCCCAAGTCTAGTTCAATTCCATTGTGGGTACTGAGTGCACTATAGCCTATTCAAGCTGCTAAGAAAAAGTGTCCTAAACATTAATGATACATACTTTTTAAAATAGGATCATCCCCCTTCCCCAAGGTCTTTTACTTGCTTGGGATGCTAAATCCCGACAGGTTTGCATCCAAGCCCGCTAATGGGACCAAGTCCTCAATCTAATCCAATCCACCAGAAACACAAACTAACAGTCTGGATCTTTAAAAAAAAGACAGATCTAATCCACCAGTCACACAAACTAACAGTGTTACCTGACGTCACAAACATAGAACAATTAGAATGGTACCTATTGAAATCCATTACCAAATTGGATATGGTCCATCTCTTTTGGGATAACATTGTTCTAAGATTAGTGATATCTTGTTCAAGTTGCAAAGACAAAGTCGTGCAATGCCTCAACACTTTTCCCTTCGGTGAATGCTAGTCCAAAACAACACTTTCATGCTTAACGCTAGATGCCAGTGTAAAATTTATAGGCAAGCCAATGAATACAACAATTCAAAGAAACAGTCTGTAAACAATTCATCAATAAACTTTTTCCTATTTGTTAGGAGCTTAATTTCACAATCAGCAACCAATAACATGATTTGTAGAGTTGGACACTTGCTCAAACACCAAGTCCAATTTGAGGAGTGTCAATTCTACATACAAATTCAATAGGCCCCAACTTGCTTCCAATAAGGATTCAATAGTTTCATAACCATGTAGTGACGTCCTTTCAACCACCATTTTCTAAATGTATACATGGTACCAAAAAAAGGAGAATTTTTCCTACTTACCTGAGCCTTCTCCTTTGGTCCATTGTTAGCAGCAATCAAAACCTGCATGATAGGGTTTTACCACAAAAAATCAATAACTGAAATGAGAGTTGGAATCTTCCAAAACCTTAAACCTTTAAAAACCCTATTAAAATCCAGGTTTTTGGCAAAACCCATCAACAATTGAATTCAAAACTGAGGTTTTCTAACAAAAACCCAAAATCCCAGCTCAAAACAATGTGCAGCCATTAGAATTGCTTTAGAAAATTATAAAAAACTCACCTGCTTGACAGCCAAAAGCTCCGTAGAGTCCAAATTGATGGCCATATAAACCCTCCCGTAAGCCCCAGAGCCAATAAGCTCTCCTTTCTTCCACCTAATAACAGGGAAACCTCTTTCCTAAGTCATTTTATAAATAGAAATCGCCCAAGGCGACCTGAAGCTCGAATTCATCCCACGCCCAAAACCTCTATTGTTCACCTCAGGGCTCCTAAACACCAATGAACTCCTGAAAGATCCATATCCGTCCTGCATATTTTAGGAACCCCCTCTCAACACTTCATATAACCTGAATTTTGATCATGCCCGAATGGGACAAACTGTGCCCAATCCACAAACCTCGAGAGTTTAAGCAAGAATAATGGAAAATCACTGTGTTCTAATGACAATCAGAGTGTTTTTAATCGAATTTGACTGGAAAGAGCTTGGTGTGAGTGGATTTCGCGTGGTGATATATGGAGGTTTGATGATTCATCATTATAAATTACAGGTGTCTTTTATTTTCAATGTAAATTTTTTATTGCTCTACACACTATTTTATTCAAAAATGTAATCATTTCTATATATTAAAAGTGTTGTCTTAATATAAACACATTTATATTATATAAGGCAGAAAAAGTAATACACCACTTTTGTAAAAACTAGATTTTTACATACTTGTATATAGTTACTTATATAAAATTATTGTAAAAGTTTCTATAATTTCCTAAACTTCATTTTCTAAGATTATATCTAAATTACCCGTGTAACCTTCACCTATAATACAAATTTCACCTTGATCACAATGATGAGAAACACAATAGAAATGCGAGAAGAGAAACCAAAGAGATTGCCTTCCTTTGCATTTGAATTTGCTGCATCATCCGCTAGGGACATATTTGCCATTGGATTTCGTATCTAAGGCACTAGATTCTTCGTGTTTCGAGTGGAAAATAATTGTTTTTAAGAATTTGAGCCCAACTTTCAAAAGAATGGAGGAAGCGTTCATAAAATGTCAAATCACTAATCTTTATTATAATTATAATTATAATTATAATTATAATTTATTAATTTTAAAATAATAATAATGCTTGCCATGAGGACACTTTTCCCTCTAAATAAAGTTCATGGGTTTTAATTTTTTGAATTAATGTTTAATATGAATTTTGTCGTTAACTTATAATTTAGGGTTTCATGTAGGGTGAGTTTTAACTTGGGTTTTTAGGAAGTGGGATATGGAATAACCATACCGTCATGTTTTATTCCATTCACATTTTCATAACACTTCATTTTTATTAGTTGTTATTGTTGTCATGGCCCCACTGTTTGGCCTGACATCTCGATGTCCATATCAAATCTAAAAGACTGCAACGCAACGTTATGTGTTATCGTCATTCGAGAATGCATTAAGGAAAATTTAATGCCCTCACCAACCTCCCCATCCCTCCCGAGTTTTTTCAAGCAATTTTCAAGCTACACCTTCCTCATCCTCTGCGCTCTGCATCTCCTAAAGAGTTCAGCTTCCATTGCTCAAGAAACACACTCTCCAACGTCATAATTATAAGAGGCAGCAACGATTTGTTGGAGTGTATCTTTTTTTGGTTTCACATAAGAAGAGGAAGTCACATTCTTCCTTCAAGGTAGATGCATAATACCTTCTCTTCTTCCATACCCCGCGACCATGTATGTTTAACGATCTCAGTTATGTTAAAAACTTGTCATCCGATTGTGGGTGGTAAAAGAATTTTAATCAAAAGAATTATTTTATTGTTATGGATGCATAATTGCTATCTCACTATGATTACTAGTAATGATTGTTGGACTAAATTTGTTTGCATATAGGTTGGGAGATTTTCTATTAAAATTCCTCAAGATTGAACTCTAGCATTATTGTTGAACACACCATAAAGGTTAAATTTCTATAATTGAATTGAAATTGAATTGATCATTTCATAGTTTTTCAAATCCATGTGAAATAATTATATTGCCAAAGCTTATCATTTAATCTCTAGATATTAATGGTGAAATTGTGGTTCACGCAAAAGGACTTATGCATGTGCAGAGTTGTGGATTGTTGAAATGGGATCCCTTTAAATGTGTGGAAGAAATGAGATTCTTGAAATGGGATCCTCCGTCCTAGAGACAGGGAGAACTATTCAACTTGCAACAGAGAATTATGTGAATTGGAAAGCTCCTCCAACAAACCTAGGTGCACTCCAACCCACTCATACGGTGCTCTTCTGCTGACTAAATAGTTATTTCCATCTGATATGTATTAGTAGGTTTGTTAAAATCATACTTGAATAAAACATACTTTTTTGTACATCATGCAAGTAAATTAATTCATTGTTAGGAATACATACCTCAAATGGACTTTGATTGATTAAAATATGTACCTCAGCACCCCAGTTTAATTATAATTGAGTCTTTCATTGATTAAAATATTGTTCTTGGTGCTTCCACCGGTTCAATTATTATTGGATCAACTGCTATAACGTTTAAAGGAACTGAGCCTGGTGAAGCTACATGTGACTGGTACAGCTAGTTCGACGGCCACAGATCGTGATTGTTATATTGAAGTTAGAAAAACACCTTAGTATGGGACTTGCGACTCTTACATTGAAGGATCAACAACTAGCTATGATGATTATAGGTATCAATATGGTACTGGTTAGTACCAAATTCGTAATTGTAGGAACCTAATTTTTCTTTGGCACGTGCTTAACGGTTTGCTTCAATGGTGCAGCAGGGATAAAGATGGTTAGAACAAATTTGTGCAATTACTTTTTTGGATCTTTGAATATCGAGGAGCATGGCACCAATATTACTAATAGAAGGTAGAAAATTTACAAAATTTACTAAATTGTGACAATTCATTGTCATAGTTGCAATTTTCCATGACACAATTAAAAATGACTAATTCATATTCTTCTAGCTAGTCCTTTTTTATGCCGTGACTATATTAGTCATTTATGTTAGTCATTTTTAACTCTGTCACTTATTATCTAGTCATATTTTTTAACTGGTGACTAAATTAGTCATTAATTTTAGTCATTTATAGTTAGGTTAATCAAAATTGCTCATATTTAGTAGTAAATCACTTGAAAAACCTGTGGTGACTAGAATTTTTAGTCACGTAGTAGCTAATTACTCATTTTGTACTAGTGCTTGGAAAAATAAATATACCCCCGTTAATGTTGATAAGAATGTAAAATGGGATAATAAAAATTATGGAGCAAGTGGATAAGGATATTTATCTCTAATACCTAATGCTTCCACCTTCAATGAACTAACACACCATATGCATCTTAGGAAAAATTAGAAACTAAATTTGGTCACCATAATTTGATTCTAGGTCACTAGCTTGAAAATGAGTTAGTTACTTTAAATCCAAGTGATTTCTCTTGAACTGGAGATTATCTATCTAAATTCAAGTGAGTTCTAGGTCTTCCATCTTATTTTATGGGATTCATTAACAACATAATGGTGTAATATAGATCCATGGAAAACATCATGATTTTTATGAAAAAGGGGTGGAAACTCTAAGTGATACACAACTAATCCAATTCTTTCTAGGATTTTAAATGGCCTGATGAAAACTCTGTCCCTTTTCCAAACCAAACAATACTCCTATTAGGGATAATACAAATAAAAACCTAATCTTCAACATCATAAATTCAGTCAGTTATAGGAGTATTGTCACAACTCTTCTATCTATCCTATGCTTCTTTTAATAAATATATAAATGTAATTACCTTCTCTTCCATCTCCTAAACCAACTTTGTCCCTATGATGACTTGATCCTCTAACCTGTCCCAACTCAAAAATGTCCTACACGACCTTCCCTACAAAGCTTGATGAGGTGGAATTCCTATAGAGTTGTTGTAACTATTATTGAAAGCAAAATCCACCAGAGGTAAGTAGTTTTCCCAATGGATATTTTTATCCATAAAATGCATCCTAAGCATGTCTTCCACTACTTGATTAACTATGTCTACCCATATGTTTCATGATGATATGTAGAACTTAAGTTTAACTAAGTCCCCAATGGTGATTGCAAGCTTGTCCAAAATCAGGAAGTATAATTAGGGTCTCTATCTAAGTTGAACTTTTTAGGAAACTCATCAGGGCATATAATCTCACTTATAAATACCATAACCACATCTATTACATCATAAGTTTCCCTGATTAAAATAAAATGGGTGCTTTTGGTTAGTTTATCAATTACCACAAAAATGACATTATGTCTTAAAGACGCTGGGGGATTTCACAACATAATCCATGGAAATGAATTCCTGTTAAAGAAATGTAACAATGAAAGATATTATATTTTGATTATTATTATTATTACCCCTTCCAGATATGTTTTTGCTCCGATTGGGGATGTCATTGATGTAATTGGTCATGTAAAGTATTGAGGTAAAACCTCTGTTGTAAGTCGGGTCAGTAATACACACAAAAGTATTATTAAAATGTATTTTTGAGTCTTCCAAGGAAATTCAGCCATGGAAGAAAGGAGAAGTAAGCCCAGTTGGGTTATTAGGCCTCTTAGCTGATCAATATAAATAGGAGAGGCATCTCCCTCATTTGGACAAGAAACCTAGCTCAACAGTTGCGCTAGAGAGAGAAAGAGTAGTCCATATGGGAGAGAGGAGGAAATCCAGTATTATTCTTGGGGTCTTATAAGTCTTATTATTTGGGTCTTACACTGTACTTGGTTGGGTTCTATATCGAGGAATTTTTTCTAGGTTTTCTTCCCCATGAGGGTTTCCCAGGATAAATCTCTGTGTTCTTTTGTGTGGTTGTGCTTGTCTATATTTCAACGATATTTTTGTATATGGTTATGATGTTATGATGTTATGATGATAAATGTTTTTAGATCTAGTATAACCATTTAAATATTAACATGGTATCAGAGGCACCCTAAAAGAAGTCTTTGTGTAGCCGAAAAATTGCTACAACTACAACTACCGAGGATTAGGGTTTCATGTTTGAAAACCCTAGAAAACAAAAACTAGTCATCTTGGTACTTTCGATATAACTAGAGATTGGAGAAGGACCATGAGATGAAAATTTGATAGGATGAATATTAAATATTGCTGTACCTTTTGTGAAAGTTTCATAATTATATTTGATATAATTTAGGAGATATGATTCCTCCAAATCAAGGTTCCAACCTTCTCTAGAATATGGTCACAAACATGTGACCTAGGGATAATTGCTATATCTTGGGCTAGGAAGGTCCAAATAAAATTTCACAATATTTTATAGATAGGTAATGGATTGTAGTTTCCATGGTAATATTTTTAGACCCTGAAGGTTAAACAATGACATGTGAAAGTCCGTACAAGTTCACTATCCTGAATAGTCCTCAAACAGGTCACCTTGAGAAACTTTGACCAAGTCTCAATTGGTGAATCCAATTCTGCTCTAACTTGTGGGGTTGGAGAGAATACTGATCATGATATATTAAGACAAATTTTTTGACCCATAGGAGTAGGAACTTCAGAGATACAACAAAAACAATATTAGGTCCACCAAAAGCAGTCTTCCAGAAAAGCCTTCAAGCAAGCATCAAGTTGAAGCAATATCATTGGTAAGTTCTATCCTCTCTATTTCCATTTGAGGTTCTCAAATTTATCATGATGAAAAATAGTACCAAGCTTGGGGACAATATTGAATGAGCCGAGTACTCTTGAACATGGAAGTATAGAGTGCTTCTCATACCTAAAGAAGCATGCCCTGGAGAACTATGTCAAAGAGAAAGCTGCGAATCCAGTGGGAGATGAAGACATTGTACAAGTAGGACTTAGTCAAAGACAAGATAATTATTCCCATATCCATTATATGTCACATGTATCATCCTTATATAATCCCAAGGAGATGTTTGATACAATGACCAAACTGTACGAATTAAATAATATCAACATGAAGATGACATCAAGGAACCAACTGAAGGATGTGCAGATACAGAACTCAAAAACCTTTCAATATTACTTCACAAGAATATCTTAGATCAAGGAGAAACTAGAATCCATTGGAGACAATGTCGAAGAATAAGAAGTGAATATTACAACCTTGAATGGCCTCCCAATATCATGGGATTCATTCATTCAAGGAATATGTGCAATAAGAAAGCTAATCTATTTCATCATACTATGGGAAGAATGCACACAAGAAGAATATTTGTTCATAACAAGAGATGAGAATATGGGAGAAGCTGTAGATCAAGCTCTCACAGTTTACTCTAGAATAAATCATAGAAAGAAGAAGAACCATCATCACAATAGAATACAAAAGGAATCCTCCCAAAATTTGATACTACACTTTTGATGATAAGGGAAACTACTCTAGAGATTGTCCCAGAAATAGAGGCTCCTTCAACAAGAATTTAAACAAGGAAATACATCATGCTCACACCGCTGAAGATGATGAGCCAACTAATTCATAGAAGAAAAGGAAGATTCATCAAGTGACGAGGTACATGGATTCTACTATTGAAGACAAAGACCGTAATCTTATCTGTCTCAGTATCTGGATAATAAGGAATGCAGTTAGTGACACCCAGAACCAGTACACAGGTTCCCAAAATCAGATGAGGAAGTAGAAGGCTCCAACTATTCTTGCAAGGACATAATGATCAAGAAGGATTCCACCCACCAAACAAATAAATACAGGTTCCTAGAATCAAATACTGAAGTATAAGGCTCAAGTTATTCTCATAAAAAAGGAGTCCATCCACCAAACAAATAAAGATAAGTATTTGAAATGTCATTTCCTATATATCTAGTTGCTTAAATGGAATAATTTGGTTGTGTACATATATATGTTCAAGGGAATGAATTATGCATGATAGAATGTTTGCATTAATGAATAGTATACTACTAATATGCATGTGATGGGTATGTGGCCTATGGTGCTATACAACATTCCATTTCTACTTATCTAAAATGAAACATATTTTCTCACATATAGGGATTTGTGCACAATTTCAATAATGTTATGGTAGACATGGAACACATCTAGAAATATTTTGTGTACATACGGGATATGGATGAATGTTGTATTGGCTAAAATAGTTTCATGATTATATCTTTATGCACAATAATTTGTCATTATGAATATGTCTTATGAAATTCTTTTGATCATGATACCATTTGACTTGTAGGAAAGATCGTGTACAAGTGATGAGACTTGTTTTGAAAAACAAGTGACGACAATTTAGTTAGAATATACAATTGAATAAATATACATGAACATGAATCTGAAGCTCCTAGGTCTAGAGACACAGTGGCAAAAGAAAGAGCTTCAGAAGAAATAAAGAATCATGGTATGAACTAAAGAGAGTTGTAGACCCATCTCAAGAGTTGAAGACCACCTTGTGCACGAGAGATAATTCAAGATGAAGAAAAGTATGATGGGACTTCCAACTAAAGTAAGAGGTCTCAGATACACTCTAGTTATGTGGCATAGTTGATTGACATCATTGATACATACCCTTCCAACTATGAAGAAGTAGCCAAGGAGAAATGGAAGAAGCCATGATCAAAGAGTAATAGTTTATCATGGGGAATGATGTCTAGGATGAGCTTTCTAGACCTGAAGGGAAGTTTGTAGTGTCTTCCATGTGGATATACTAGATCAAGCATGCAGTAGATGGAAACATCAAGGGATACAAATCAAGGTTCATGGTAGATTATGACATGACATACTCCATTGACCAAACACACTTCTCCAGTGAAGTAGAAGTGTATATTGAGCAGAGAACCACATGTGTAGAAAAGGATTTGTATGAAATCATAAGGCACCCATGGATAAGAACTCAAAAGGCAGCCATGAGGAGCTTGACGATCACCTAGAGTGATAAATATCTTAACCTTTTATAGAAGGTTGAAAATGGAATCCTATAAAGGACGATAAGCTCACATATGGGTGCAAGAGAAAATTTTCAACAAAGTTCAAGATGTAGGAGCTTGGTATCCAGTGACCTGAGATGGATACATAGAATATTGGTAGGAGATGATGCTACATGTCACTCCAAGTACATAATGTTTCGATACATAGAGTACAAATGCATAGGGAGGATGATGCTCCACTTCAGAGGGAGTGACTAAACAAGATCTCCGAGTTTGAGATGGTACGACATGATGGACAGTTTCCTGATGGACTAAAGCTTTACCAAGAGTAAAGTGGATTCCAAACTTTACCTTAAGGTTGAATGTGAAAGACTGAGATATGTTGATGACCTGACATGATGAACTCATTGTATATACAAAGAGGAAGTGATGAATATAGAAAGAGCACTCCAGGATGTTTGCGATCAGATGTGATCTCATGGCTTAGCAGAAAGAGGATGAGTACATTGTAGCATGCTCATCCTGTAGTGAAGCAGCATGGCTTCACAAACTATTGTCAAGATTGTTTGATACTGAGATAGATGCAACTGATATTTATTTTGACAAGAAAAGTTGCATCAAACTAACAAAGAACCTAATGTTCTATAAAGTCCAGGATATGGTACAGATAGGATCTGTAAAGCATCAGTATGTTCCTACAGAGGAATAGGTTGCTGATGTCGTGACTAATCCTATGTCTTGTACACTTTCGAGACAAACTTGGTGTAGTTTGAAAGGACCTCCCTGGAAAGAGGGAGTGATGATGATATTATTATTGATGATGAGATGACAATGATGGAAGTTCAAAAAAGGCCAGTGTTCCTAAAAATGTTAATGAGACCCAACATTCACTTGTGGACGATAGTATCTTCTCTTAAGGATGGTATTTTAGACAATAACACTCTCTCTTATTGAGAGTGGTCATAGTCCTTACCGGATGAGGAGGGTCCTACAGACGATAATACTCTCTTCTAGAGTGTGATCCTACATTTACTTATAGGATGGTGCTATAGAAAAGGACACTCTATTGATAGTGGTACTAGCACTGAAAGGTTGAGGATGGTTTACGATGATAGTACTCTCTTTTAGAGAGTGATCCTACATTCACTTGTAGGATGGTGCCGTAGACAAGAACACTCTCTTGAGAGTAATCCTAGCACTGATAGGATGAGGATGGTCTACGATGACAGTACTCTCTTCTAGATGGTGATCCTACATTCACTCTTAGGATGGTGCCATAGACAAGAAAACTCTCTTGAGAGTAGTCCTAGCACTAACAGACTAAGGATGGTATACTATCATAGTACTCTCATATGTTGAGTGGTCCTGCATTCAGTTGCAGGCGAGATATGGTCCCTTCGCCCCATGTACAACCTCTACTAAGTAAAACTAACATCCTTACCTTAGACAACATTTTATGTTCATCATTGAGATGAAATGTAGGGACACCTTTCTGTTAATACATTAAATCTGAATTGTCCTCCCTTTGTCATATAAACAAAGCACTCTCTTCCCATAACAATATAAGAAAACTCAACGATCCTCAAGCCAATTCATGCCTATGATAAGATCATAGTACCCATGGCAATGGCATATACTTTTAACTTAGTTTTACACACCCCTAGGTCTAGAAAACAATCTTCCACACTAGGTCCAACTACTTACTTTACCCCATAAGCCCTTTATACTAGATTAAATTCGTTGTGCTCACAAGCTTCCAAGCCACTTTTATTTAATGCAAATGGAGAAATAAAACTCCGTATTGGATTAGGATCAAATAGGATTTTAACTTTAACATTGTTGATTTCACAAGAAGTCTCAACCACAGTGGATTGATGCATGGCAAGGTGGTTATCAATTGCTACATAGATATGATGATTGCTACTATAATTACCCAATGAGGCCTTTCCTTTCCTGTGAATGGGACTTGATTGTAAATCATCCCAGTTACATTGAAAATGTGGATCCTTGCACCCAAAACAAGTAATGTGGGGTGTGTTTTAAGTGCTAACTAGTAGAGACGTCTAATATGAGTTCCCTCCCTAGGAACCCTTCCCCTATTAACTGCCCCTCGAGAATGTTTTGGACTCTCACGAGTCCCTGATGATGCTTGTGATAATGAACTCATTTTCACTCAGGGTGTAACCCTGCCATCATAAAGAGGTGGTCTAGAGTACCCCCGTTGGAAATATTTTGTGGGGCATTCTCTAGATACCTTGACTACTATAGGGTAGTTAGTTTCACACCCCCTCTTTGATCCCACTTAGACCCTTCATGCTCTTTTTCATAACAAACACATTCAACTGCATGTGGCACCAAAGTTAGTTTCCATATTTGCACAAGGGATGTTGTATTGTAGTTCAACCCATAAATAAATCGATATGTCTGTAATTGATATGTGTCCATATAAGATACACACTTTATTAGTTACATGAATCACATTTCATAGTCCTCCATAGTTCGGATTTGTAATGTCCCCGACCCTGAAACCACGATCATAGGAACATGTAAACCTAAGGGAAGGTTGAACATAGGTATATCATAGAGAAAAAATTTCAACCAAAATACAACATAACATACATTAATCCAATTAAAACAAACATTCAACCTTTAAAATAATTTTCAACGCTTTACAAACAATATAAAACTCCCTAAAAGCTCATGCAGATGCAAGAGCGTTCAAGCATGATAATGCAACCAGATTTACAATATTTACTAAATGTAGACCTTATAATTATTAAAACATTAAATATGCCCATGTTCAACCCAATAAAGCTAACTAATCAGATTTATGGAATTCTTTGCAAACAATTACAAACTAGATCCTCCTGCCTTAAAACTATGCAATTTAAGGCACTCCCATCAATCCAATTTATGACACTTTTATTATTAGTTTTGCATTGATCATTAGGCCAGATATAAAACTAACACCTACAATCATTCAATAATGTAAAATGTAAAATACATAGCTATCCTATACAACCATTAATTCATACAAATATCAAATATATTATTGCTATAAAATCACTAATGAATCATCTAGTAAGCATCCAAATACCTACAAAATCAATTGAGAGTCCCAAATAAAAAATAATACCAGCTGTATGAGGAAATCTAAATCCACCAAGGGCACACTAGAGAATTCATATACAACCATACAACATCATATATTCAACTCTCCAGAAAAACTATCAATTCAATCTAGTTTTCTAGCAAAACACCAACTTTCTAGCAATCAAAACTCAGTATTTTCATCTACGAATCATATAAGAGATATGATCATCCATGGGAGGCACACTTGCAGAGAAATCTATAGAAATTAACACATTAATAAACATATTATAGGATTCCATCGATCATATGGATTTAAGCGTATCTTGTAGTGTCTGCATCGTTAAAAAATTAAGCGAAGATGATTTGGATGATGCTTCCTATTTCGAGAATGGGCAGAAAGATTGTCTAAGTATGGTTCAAAAATGTTCTTAATATCATGGAAAACAAATTTCATTGCACGCTGAAAGGTTGATTCAACATTTTTCAAGCCAAAAGGAATATTTTTGTACACAGATGTACCCCATGGACAGATGAAAGCAGTTTTATGGTGGTCTTTCGATTTGATCCGAATTTGGTTGTAGTATAGAAAACCATCCATCAAAGAAAACATATCTCTACCCACACATGAATCATATGATCAATAAATGGAGTGGGGTATTTGTCCTTAGGACAAGCCTTGTTTAAATCATGGAAATATGTACAGATGCATATAACCCCTTGTTTCTTATATGTCGGAACAAGATTGGATACCCATTTCGTCAGAGAGATTGGGTAAATGAAGCTGACTTTCAACAAATTCTCCACTTCAGCCTTGACGTCTACCGCTTTCCACATATTTACAGGTCCATGATTTTGTCAAACATGTTTGATATTAGGGTAAGTTCATATTTCATGTTCCACAATTGACGGATCGATGCCTGACATCTCCTCATATGACCATGCGAATACATCACATAATTCCTTAAATAAGGAAGTGTAGTTGGAAATATATTCAGGAGAATAATTTTCACCAATATGTACATATTCCATGACATATGGTTATATATATATATTGATCGGAATAGTGGTGGAAATTTTTCCATGTTCCCCTCAGCAAACATTCCCTCCTTGGGTAAAGGATTAACAGGAAGATCAATCATTAGAGGAAATTTCAATTTAAAATGGGCCTTCCAAAAATAATACAAATTCCATATCATCATGTATTAGCCAATCAAAATTATTTAAAATTCAAAAAGGGAGCACCTCTTAAACAATTTTTTAATATAATTTTGGGGATAGGTATCATAAAAAAATTACTTTTTTGTTCATATTTTTGACATATGTCCTTGTGTTTTTACTTAAATTTCGATCTGGAGAGCTTGTTGGATGCAGAATTAAATTCTGCATCCAACGAGTACCCAATCAACATACTTTTGACGGGCCTTGCTACCCCAAAAATAATAAATACTTGAAAAAACATGATGATGATGTCATCATCATGTTTTTTCAGGTATTTATTGTTTTTGGGGTAGTCGGGCCCATCAAAAGTATGCCGACTGGGTACTCGTTGGATGCGGAATTTAATTCGGCATCCAATGAGCTCTTTCGATCAAAATTTGAGTAAACGCACAAGGAGATATGTTGAAAATACGAACAAAAAAAGTAGTTTTTTCTTTTCTTCCTCCAAAATTAATAAATATTATTTTATTATTTTAACTATTATTTTATTAATTTTCCTTAGGAGGCCCATTTTGAGTTGAAATTTTCTCTAATGACCTTCCACTAGTCTCACATGGAACTCAGAATTTTCTATCCCGCTCAGTTCCGGAAGAAAGTAGGACTTGTGATGAAGATCTTCACAATTTTGTTTCAGGTCCAATCATGGCTTCGTCAGATGGAAAAACCATGTCTAAGCAGTCGTATGAATATGTAGAGTTCTCTTCCCATGAGGGAAATTATGATTCATCCGACTCTTATGAGACTGAAGGAGTCGAGATGGAATCATCAATATCATCAAATATAGCTTGATAAGCTAATTCTACTGCTGATAACATAACTTGAGGTTCTTCTTGTGAAGGGAGGACCCACGGGTTGGTTTTATCTACAACCATAGAGATATTCTTTCCAACACTCATCGAGCCTATGTAATCTATGGGAGTGATCATATCAAAAGTTCCCATCAATGATGCATACATCCCAACTCCCAAAATTTTCATTTTCTGGGTGTGACTGAACAATCAAGGGTACGGTAGACTCATTATTCTCCAAATGTCCCTTCCACGTATATGTCAACTGGTCAACAATAACCAACTTTCCTTCGTGTGGGAACACAAGGAATTAGAAAAAGGATGATGGAATATCCCACATCGCATATTTCCAACTTCTCCCTAGAGGTAAATTGTAGTCCAAAGGTGCATCAACTACTTCGATTTCCACAGAGACTGCTTTCCTTGCAATTTTTATTTCAAAAGATGGTAGGATACCATGTGGATGAAAAGACCTTTCGTCAAAAGCAGTCAACAAAGTGTTTGATGGGACTAACTCAGGGGATCCTAGAGCCTTCCAACATGAGATCAACATCACACATGTGGATGCACCTTCGTCAATTACTGTTCATCCAATGGTTTTTCCACCATGGACAACATCAATGGAAAATGCCACATGGTAAGGTAGAAGTGGTTTAACTTTGGAAATATAAAATTTAGGCATCAGGCTTGCAGATTCCATACTTCCTATAGCCGCCAAGAGTGCATCTCACTGTGAAGGACAACTCTGGAGCAATTCTAAGGCCAACATTGCAGAAGGAGTTTAGGATAAGTCTTCTACAACTGAGTAGTTTGAAGAAGGCCTCGCATTAGGGTCATGAAATGTCTTTTTAAATAAACCTTTCGGTATCATTGGCATATCATCAGTTGGTTTTTCAATTTTCAGTGGGGCTGATGTCTCGACAGTTTACTTATCTTTTTTTTGAGCCTCCGACTCATAATTCTTAGCTCTAGTATGTAGCAAATCATGTGATTAGACCATATTGATATAAGATTGGTTAGTGGCAGGAACACTTTGCATGCCCCCAACATCTTTTGAACTAGAAGTTGCATTGTTTCCTTGGGGAAACAAATCCTTTAGGATGACCGCTTGTTGTTGTTTTAGCAACTTATGTGCCTAATTTATAAAGGGGAACTGGTAGGTCAAACGGTCTTATTGGCACAACTTGCAAGGGAATTTGACCTCCTTCTTTTGTTTTTTTACCCCCCCTCAGGATTGTTTGTGGGTTTTTGCTTATTTTGATTCTCCTCACCCTTCTTACCCTTGTTCTTCTTGCCACTGGGCTGCTGATTTCCCTTATAGGTAGATTGCATTGAATATAAATTTGCATTATGGGTTGAGGGGGTGGAAGCCTTGGCTGCCTCCGCTTCATATTACTTCACTGACAATTCATGCATCTGTTTAGCCAGTGACTCTACAGTCAGTGTGTCGACTAAACCTACCATGCCATCGGCATGTGGTTCATGCTTGGGTTTTGAAAAGTATGTATTAGAACTTGGTGCCTTAGGGATAATTTCATGGAATATATCAAATCCAGTTGCTAGGTCCTGAGAATGACCTCTTCCTCTCTAGTCACTCCTGATGTGGAAACATCTTTTGAAATATAAGGCAATAATGACTTCAAAAACCATTCCAATAAGAACTCAGGAGGAATATTGTCTTTGATAAGCCTCTTTCTCCTTCTCCACTCCTAAATGTGATAAGATATATAAGTGGACTTATTTTGTCAGAATATCGACAGAAGGTATGTAATGGAATCATACTAGATAATAAGTTGAAAGTGATTCAAGAACATGATCGCTAAATCAAGAAAAATGTTGTATGCAGCCGATGGGAGTTCGATGTACCACTTTGTCGCTACAATGGTCAGTGTTTGTTGAAAAATCATCAGCCAAATGAAATCATTGTTCAGTGAGTTGGAAGAGCACCATAAATGGAATGTTGTGAAATGGTCACCTGGGTCCTCACGAGTTTTCCCTTTGAACTTCAGAATGTCTGAAGCTGATTTAATTGGGACCGGTGGCCAAGTTGGATCATGGTGCACATGGTAATTCATTATTTTTGATAAGTATGGAAAGTTTAAAGTTTCCAAAAAGGGTAAACGAGGAGGAGGTGGAGTTTGATATTCAAGAGTCTAGGGCGAGGAAGTACCCACACCAGGCTTCCCAAAAGAGAGGTTGGGGTTGCCGCCAGCCACCGGCTGTGATGAAGTAGCAAGGTTTTGAAATGGATTCCATCCAAAAGACAAAGGATTGATAGCTTATGGTGTGTGTTATTGTGGTTGAGCAGTTCCAGTTGAAGCAAACACAGGAGTTGAGATTCCCCTACTAAAAAATTAGAAAGAAGAGCTTCCAAAAGGAGCAACCGACACTTGACTAGAAGTATGGAAGTTAAAACCTGAAAAGGGGTTTAGACCTCAACATGGAACACTGGTATAAGTAGGTGATGGACCAACATAAGGAGCGGATGGAGGAATGTGTCCCCCATACCATGGAAAACCTTGGACAAATGGAGCAGAACTACTAGGACCGCTTTGAGTGTTTTGGAATGAGGGAGAAGAAGAAAAAGGGACTCTAGGTATTCTTGTGAAAAAAATGCCATATGGACCAACAGTGTGTGATGGTGCCGATGGACTAGCCACTCGGCCATTTGGGGACATTGAGGTAGATGAACCAAAGTTTAATGACACTAATGGTATAGTGTATATGCCTGGATTGGGTGCACTCAACGGTGAGGAAGAGACACCACTGGCCATCAAGGATAAAGTGGGGGTAGAGATATCCCCGTACCTTCTCTTGAGCTAGACATTACAAAACTCAAAGGAACACCGACAACATGAGGACCAAATGGACAAACTTACACTAAAACATGATCTTTAAGGTCAGTGAGGGGAGAATTGTAATTCCTTGCAAACTATGGAGCTTGAAAATCTTCAATTTCCACTAACAAGGGATCACTCTGAGTATAACAAAGTTCAGGTTCTCCTATACTTTGATCGATTCCAATCGCTTCAAAATAATTGTGTGTGTCTAATCTTTGCCTTTGAGGGGGCGGTGGAGTCTCCACTGTTGAGAGCGGAGGAAGGTTTTGAAACCTTCAAGACCTACGGGGAGGTTGATCCTCCATAACTAAATATTTTAAATCAGACCCCTAAAGGTCATACTAGATCACATGCAAACTACATAGCACACTACTAAAAATTCCTAAGTATCACAAACACAGGAAAGTGAAATATACACCTTCCAAATGAGAGTATGGGATGATTAGGGACCCAAAAAAACCAATGAATATTGGAGAGAAATTACCCGAGGTCCTGTGATAAAGTTTCTGGGTGCAAGCATTTGAATCACCAAACCGCCCTCCCAAATTGATGATTTGGGGTTTCATCCCATAACTGCCTTAGGTATAGTGGAAATAGCCTTCCACTGTCACCCATGAAATAATATAAGCGTCTTGATACTAAATCTACCAAACTTACAACAAGATTTTGACAGAACAGTTGCAGGTTTGAATGGTGTGCATGGACATGGTAGATAAGCCCAAAATTTTGATAGCATTGGAACCTCACTGGGCCCAAAGGTGGTACTAAAAGAATCCATGTATGCACAACAATCCTGGTTTATGCTTGAATGAAGTATTGGAGGGGTATCTATGCAACTAAGTCCTCTCATGACCTCATGCTTGACTCCTGTGTTAGAGAAGATTTCCAGTAGATCTCTGGTAAACTTGGATTTACCTAATGATAATCCACTAAGTCTGAGTTCAAATGATCTTGAATAGTTAAAGATATCCTAGTCCAATATCCTAGCCTAAGCTAGTTGATGTATGACCCTAGAAAGAAAGTGTTACTAATAAATTTTCATTTATGACGTTCTTTTTAAGTTTAATATTACTCAAAGGTAGAGGAAGTGCAACTGATGGTGTTTTGACTCAACTGAAAGTAAAGATGATGTAAATAATTTTAAAATACAAATGCTATTCAAAATGCTCTTTTTTCCTTTTCAAAACAAATGAAAATGCTTAATAACTTTGGAAAACACAAGACTTCTTTTTATACTTTTTCTTTTTGAAAAATACTTGAAAAACAAGCATACAGAAAGCCTATATGAGACTTACAATGCAACTACAAATTCTTTGTTTTATTTTTCTTTTCAAAAGTCAGAAGCTAATGCAAAATAATGCAACTAAGTAAGCTAGAAAATATGAAAATGTATAAATGCAAGAAAGAGTGTTGAGACCTTAAAATCACAACTTTGAAAACCACTGCAAAACCTGACCTAAAACCCTACTTGGATTGAACTACTAACCTTAAAAGACAAGCAGGTCAAAAGGTCAGCAAAAATGACAATTTTAGACTACTAATAAAGCAATTATATGCAGACAAGCATACCAACGAAATGATAGAAGTCAAGAACTCACAGAACCACTTCAACCAAACAAGCCAAGAGGAATGACCTAAGCAAACTTGCACACAAAATCAAACCTAACATACTCAAACGTGAATTTGTAAGACAAGTTACAGTGAAATACATTAGGTAATAGAGTAGTACTAACTCAGGAAAGAACCCTATAGGAGTATTCAGAAGCCAAAACACTCAAAACAGGGGAAAACCCTACATTTTGGATACCTCCTGCAGTAAATCATGTCTGTCTAGTGGACAACCCACGAGTGAATCATGACAGTTATGAAGAAAACCCACGATTAAAACTAAGGACTTATGAATGTTAACACAACAACCTGCGAGTGGCCCTCAAATGTTTCAAAATAAAAATCAAAGGATTAGGTATCCTAAGCAAATAACCACACTGAATGAAACACAGATAAAATAAAATCACCAAAGAAACAAAATAGCGAAAAACTAGATTGAAAAACCTAATTGGAAAGGCCACAACACAAACTAGAGTCCCCAGTGGAGTCACCAATTTTATTGTGAGGTATATCTACCTTATGACTTTGGTTCCTAGGGTCACCAACGTACTAGGTTCTGGCTTGTAGACATATAAAGATTATAGAAACATATATAAGAGAAATGGGATGAAAGGGATGTGTACCTTGTTACTGATGGTTGATCCAAGCTTTAGATTTCTTCCTCAAGTGCCCCTCAAGATCTAGACCTTCTGTACCTGCGAAAGATATTGGTGTTCCTCCACATAAATCTTGTTTTTATATAGAGAAAGATGAAAAGATTATAACTCCATATAATAACTAATAGAAGTACATTTCATAATTCATAACAATGAGAACATGTGAAAAGAAAAAATGGAATAAGTTCACTCTTTATTCAGAAGTTGCAAGGAACATTCCAACCTTGTCTGAGATAAGCCTCTATGCTGACCAAAAAACTGAGTTCTCTTGCTCCTCTTTCCAATGGATTTCTCCAGCATAACCTTTCTCTTCAACTTGTTTCCCTTATCCTCTACCCCTTCCCTCTATTTATAGTTGATGATGAGGACAAGTTACAAGGTCTAGGATGGTAATGGGAGTTGAGGAAGTTATGATTTTGAACCCAACTGCCCTTAACTAATCATGTTTTATTTTAAACTTTTTTGTTAAGAGAATCATGGGTGCATATATAGTCAACTCACGAGTGACTCATGACTTCTATGAAGGCAAGTCATGATTACAAAATATCATAGTTGACTCACGGGTTGTATATGAGCATACCCACGAGTGACACACGACTTTTCAAAAGGAGAGTCATGAGTGCAAGACAAACTCCTTTATAAACATGGGCAAGGCTGAAGGAAAGAATATGTATTAAGGATTCACTTCATCTATAGTGTTTAGGAAACTTCAATCCACATTGTCCTTTTGTGTACCGACACATTTGGTGTCACTACTCGGGCAAAGAAGTGTCGTTTCATAGTATAAAAATTGGAATCTAACCTTTCCAACTAGAGAGGGCTCTCTCAGTATTTTGATGACTATTGATATTTCAAATAAGGATTAAAGCTAAAAACATAGGCCAGGTTTGAAAATGGCTATAGTTTTTTAGGAAAAAATTGTGGCTGGAATGTACAGAGAAGGACCATTGGGCATGCAGTCATAATAGAAGACTATTTAAACTTTTGGAGACAATCTAAAACTATTTCACAGAGGCAAGATAGTTTCCATTTTTACAGACAAATTTATACTTGCATAGATTGATGTAGAAAAAGGAAAACAATCCATTAATGTTGAGCACCAAATAAAGATGATTTCAACACCAATTTTAGATGAAAAAGGGGTTTTCAATATCTAAGTCTGATGATCTAGAGAATTTATCATGAATTCCGATAATAAAATTTCACTTAGATATGTAGAAGTTAGCAAAATCGAATGCAAATAAAGAAAGACATATTCACATAATGAAAGTTACAAGTTGTACATTGACAACATATGAATCTCTNCCCCCCCCTCTCTCTCTTGGGTCTCAACCCTTTGTCAGTCTTCTATTTCTCAATATATAGACCTATCACCCAACTTCCCCAAGATTTGACCTTCTAGCCCTTTTCCCAAAATAGAAAACATTTACAAAATAAAACTACATGTGTAAAATAATCTTTAACTTTTAGGAATGGTTACATAAAAATAGGAGTTTCAATACCTCCTTCATCATAAAAAATATCAACTATTACAAAAGATAATGAAACATTAATAATCAATTTCCTACAAAATAATGTTTTAGTTTGAACTTTAAAAATTGATATTATACGAGCCATAATACTCCTATTTTGTAGGGAAAATCCTTATCTCCAAGTGTGCAACATCTTTAACCATGTTCCAATCCATTTAAGAACAAAATTGAGTGATTTGAGAAATCTTGGATCGAACTGTGCATCTTCAAAACTTTTGTAGCGTTTTCACTGTTTTTATATGGATGTCGCTACAAAAGTTACTAAACTGTGTAGAATTTTGAATAACACCCCACCCCATCTTAAATTTTTATCGAAATTGATACTCACTGAGGGTAATTTGAGGAACTTTGAAACATATAATGGATCACCATAACAATTGATTTCTTGTTCTTATATTCCAAAATTTAAATACATTAAACCCTAGTTACATGAAAAATTATGGCTTGTGAGAGGAAATTATTTTTGTATGCAAATTATCCAGTCTACTTGAGTATGATGCTATTTTTCCTTAATGACTCAATCCACAACAGAAAAGAGCTTAATAGGATCCCAATGCAACCGAGAATGCAAACTGATAGCCGCGCCTCATTGTAGTGCCTAATAACAAAAAGGAAAAATAATACTTTACTCTATATAATGATTTCATGTTGCGTTGATGTTGATTTACCTGGATGATAGTAAAATTTTTTCATACAAACTGAGTTGGAGAAAAACCAATATTTTTGTAACGTTCCCAATTCGATTCTGGTCATAGTTGCTGCAAAACTATGATTTCCAAAAATATCGTAGCACATTATCTATTTTTGTATTGCAGATGCTATAGAAGTTTTGGAAATTACCGAAATTTCAAGCTTCATACTGGCATACTTGGGTTTCCTCCTAAAGGATCAAAATATTTTCCAATCCGCTCTCTTTTACACCTGATACTCATCCACACATGCTCCCACAACTTTTGTTGAGCATATTCTTTCCCCTCTTGCTCACCACACTTTTCTCTTGCTAATACCTGAGTGCTATGAATACTTGCCTTTATGAATAGTAATAGGTACCCATTTCTTCAAAATAGGTCTTGATTTTTCAACAAACCCTAACTATTCAAAACACAAACATGCCTATCTATATCCAAACAAAACTATGGTTGGAATATAAAAGAAGTGTCATTTCTTCTTAAAATCCTCTTAGGCCAAAACCTTGAGGTTACTCCTTAATGTTTCTCCCCTTTTGACAAGATGCAATTCGACCTATAATAAGGTGTTTCTTATATATAGGTTTTGTACCTATTGTCTATGGTGAAATCCTCTTACCAACCTCCTCCTAGTATCATATAACATGCCTTCTAATACATGTATTTATTTTGTCAGCTTATCTCTATATATTCTTCTTTCCTCTTTAAGTTGCAAGTTTTCCTCTTTTGGTTTTTGGAGTTATATCCCCCTTATTATTTTCTTTGTCAGGGACATTCCTGCTTGGTGTTGATTTCATGGTATTTGGGAAAAACCTAGCCAAAAAGAGGAAAGTGTTCCACCCCCTTCCTATTTTCTGCAACTCCTCCAACACCAACAAATTGATTAGGACACAATGAAAAATATAGTGATCAATCTCATAGCCTTTTGCTTGTACTTTGTCCACTATTTTACCTGTGTTCCTGAAAAGATAGAAGGGAATTTCTAGAGGTTTCTTCCCTTTGAAATGGAGCAACATCTTGAAGTGGTATTGATACATAATGTCAAAACTACCTTCACAAGTGAAATATTTCTGAATTGGTAGCATAAGTTCTCCATATTTCTTGGTCATCCATGCCATGGGAACTACATTTGTTACTTATTCTCTCTTTTGATCATCCTTGAGGAAATTATCACACTCTTCCATCCTAAATTTGGTTACTTTGAACCAATATTCTCCTTGTCTCGGTATTTCTGTCATGGTCACTATGGTGTTCACATTCACATCCATTTCCAATGGATTAACCTTGATCCTCTTGCCATCAAAATTTAGTAAAAAATCCTTAGTTATATTCTTGTGGTGTCCCCATAACTTCTCCCAAAACTTGAGGCAGCTTGCACAATAGAAAAAGTGATGGGGAGTAGGATTAGCATCCAACATCCCCATGTCTCGAGGATCATAGCACACCACAAATCCACTTTTCTTGGCTTTCTTCTTGGTGACTACGTCCTCCATGTCTATGTTTTGAACTTCAATATTGAATGTGGACACTTGGGATATTTCAGAAACAACTAGGTTCTTCACATTAGCAACCTAGACCTTGATATGTGTTAAGATTCCATATGCTAAGCTAGATTATCAGAATTCAATTTCAATTTTATAACAAAATCATATAGAAAGGATCACTGAAAGAAACAATATCACAAGATCAACACAGATTTACCCTGAGAAAATCCTAATTGGAAAAACCCAACAAAATCTTCCTCGATATATATGATCGAAAGATAAAAGATAAAACCCTAGACTGATTCTTCTCCTCCTTGTAGCTACAACTATCTCTCTCTCTCTTATGCGCTGCACAAGTGAGTGTGAGTGTGTAGAAATGAGGAGAGCGTCACTTCTATTTATATTCTTCCGTTCACTTGATTTTCCACTCAACAAGTCGGCCCCACTAAAATTGACTGGGATGACTTCTCTAGGAGGAATCTAACAACTTAATAATATATTAACTAGGGTACTAATGAACTGACTTACAACAGAGGGAATTTCCTCATGACTCTCACTGATTCTCCCAATAGGAACATCGGGGTATAATGAAATACAAATGATTCTCCCGATAGGAACATTGGGGAAAATAAGTAAATACACTTCAAAGTTATAATAATTCAACACTCCCCCTTAACGAGAAAGGCATTCTACAACGACATCAACAACAACAATAGGATAAGGAGAGAGAGTATCTTCAACATCATCAGGGTGATACATCTATAGATCATTGGAATATTTTTCAACATCTTTGACATATAGTCTTCATCTTCAAATTCAACAGAAACAACATCATCGTCAGCATTTTAGTCTTCATCAATCAGCAGCATCATCATCAAAAATACTTTGACCTTTCGATCATCATCATCATCAGCATCAATTCTCTGAGCAACACTATCATCACACTTTGATCTTTCAATCAGCAACATCATTATCATCATCAGACTCTGATCTTTCGATCAGCAACATCATCATCATCATCATACTTTGATCTTTTGACCAACAACATCATCATCGTCATCATACTTTGATCTTTCGATCAACAACATCATCATCGTCATCATACTTTGATATTTCGTTCAACAACATCATCATCGTCACCATACTCTGATCTTTCAATCAGTAACATCATCATCATCATACTCTGATATTTTGATCATTAACATCATCATCATGAGCAACAATATGCAATCCACAGTATGAATACAAAAGTATACGGATCACTTTTAGGACTTACATCTAAGGATGATACAGTCCTACCACATTCTCGACGACCAAATTCACCGGATACAATTACGGGATAATCACTCCCTATCACTTTAGGACTAAGTCCAAGGATGATGCAATCCTACCACATTCTTGAGGACTGAAGCCACCAGATATAGTTTAGGAAAAATGTCCAGGGATGATACAACCCCACCACATTCACGAGGACTGAAGCCACCATATACAGTTTAGGACAAATGTCCAGGGATGATACAACCCCACCACATTCACGAGGACCGAATCCACCGAATACATTTTAGGAAAAATGTCCAGGGATGATACAACCACACCACATTCATGAGGACCGAAGCCATTGGATATAGTTTAGGGAAAATTTCCAGGGATGATACAACCCCACCACATTCTCGAGGACCGAAGTCACTGTATCTATTTTGAACAAATTTTCAGGGATGATAGAATCCCACCACATTCTCGAGGACCGAAGTCACCAGATCCGTTCTGAATTTTTTTTCAAGGATGATACAATCCAACTTCTTTCTTGGAGACATAAGTCTACATATCACTTTAGGACAAATGTCTAGGGATGATACACTCCCTTTGCAACATCACTGCTCCCCCTTTCGGGGAAGGTATTTCCGAACAACACTAAGCTAGTCTCAAAAGTATTCAAACTTTACTCGAGATAGAGGCTTCATCAACACATCAACAACTTGTTCATCGGTACTCATATACTGGATCTTTATGGCTCCCTTCTGTGTCATATCTCGGATGTAGAAATACCAGATTTCTATGTGCTTAGACTTGTCGTGGAACACTGATTTCTCCATCAGGTTTATACAACTCTGGTTATCACATAGAACCATGGTGGTATCTAACTCCAGGTTTAATAAACCTGACATCAGCTTTCGAAGCCATATGGCTTCACAACTAGCATAGCAAGATGCTATGAATTCTACTTCAGCTGTGCTAAGAGAAACACTGGACTGTTTCATGCTAGACCATGAAATCATAGTAGACCCCAGACTATAACATCCACCTGATGTACTTCTTCTGTCTAAGACACTTCCATACCAATCTGCATCTGTATAGCCATACAATCTGTATTCATGGTTTCCATCATAGTGTAGACCAAATTCTATAGTCCCTTTCAGATATCTCATCACATGTTTTGCATCTATCAGGTGAACACGTCTAGGTTGAACTAGATAATGACTCAGGGTATTCACATAAAAACAAATGTCTGGTCTGCTATTTGTTAGATACATTAATGACCCAATAATTTGTTTGTATTGAGTCACATCCACCAATTCTGATGATTCATCAGCCAACAACTTCAGGTTGGTATCCATGGGTACTGTGGCCATGGATTTACATTCCAACATATCAAATATTTTCAAGATTTCCACTGCATACTTTCCCTGGTTGAGAAATATTCCTTCTGAGTTCTGCCATACCTCCAGACCTAGGAAATAACGCATTAACCCAAGGTCTTTCATCTCAAATTCTTCAACAAGCTTATTCTTGAATTCTACAATTTGTTTCTCATTCCCTGTCAAAAATAGATCATCCACATATAATAATAGTAGGACAGGTTCATCTTTAATAACCTTGAAGTAAAGGTTAGGATCGGCTTTACTCTTGGTAAAGTCCAAGCTCATCAGGAAACTATCTATTCTTCCATACCAAGCTCTAGGAGCTTGCTTTAGACCATTCATGGCCTTCTTCAACTTGCATACGTGAGCCCGTTTGTCTTCAACTTCAAATCCTTGTGGATATTCTATGTATACTTCTTCTTCAAGCACACCATTTAGGAAGGCTGTCTTCACATCCATCTAGTGTAAGTCCCACTTCATCATGGATGCAAGTCCCATGATAGCTCTAATCGAAGTATACTGTGCTACTGGTGCAAATATTTCTTCAAAATCAATTCCCTCTTTCTGAGAGAAACCTCTAGCCACAAATATTTCCTTGTGCTTCTCTATACTTCCATCAGCTGCATGTTTTATTTTGTAGATCCATTTGGAGGATACTACACTCTCGCCTTCTGGTTTGGGAACTATTTACCAGACATCATTCTTCATTATTGATTGGTACTCTTCCGTCATTGGTTCTACCCATTCATTCTTCTATACTGCTTCTTCATAGTTTCTAGTTTCTTTATCCACAAGATCACACATTAAAGCTACATAGCTGGAAAATGGCTTGGGATTCTTGCTTATCCTTGTGGAGCCTTTAAGAGCTCCATATCTTTCTGCTTCTTGTATAATTTCTCTTGCCCAAGCAAGATTTATTTTTCGTAATATCTCCATCGTGGGAGGTTCTTGTGGTTCTCTCATATTATGATCTTCATGTGTTTCATCGTTAGGGAGGAATGTATCCTCTACATTAATGGGAGGTGCCTCTTCCTCATACACTTCTTCATGTTGACATTTTCTGGATCTCTTGAGAGCTGCTTCTTCATCGAATGTTACATCTATTCTGATTTCCATGTGATGGAATCCAAGAATGTAAATTATGAATGCCTTGGATACTTCACAGTATCCAACAAATATCTCCTTCTTTCTGGAGGGGTCCAACTTGGTTCTTTTCTCCTTTGGTATATGAACATATAATGGACAACCAAATATATTGAGGTGACTTACCTCAGGATTCTTTCCCATGAACATATCTTCTGGAGTCTTGAATCCAAGAGCACCGTGAGATATTCTATTCTGTACATAGACAGTAGTTCTTGCTGCTTCTTCCCATAGATGCATTGGAAGATCTTGATCATATATCATTGTCTTTACTGCCTCCATGATGGTTCTGTTCTTTCTTTCCCCAACGCCATTTTGTTGAGGATTTTAGGGAGTAGTTAGTTCCCTCTTAATTCCAACATCTTTACAAAAATCTTCAAACTCTTTTGATGTACATTCTCCACCATTGTCTGATTGGAGTGTCTTGATTATTTTGTCTGAAAGATTCTCTATCAAGGCTTTAAATTCCTTGAATTTCTCAACCACCTCGCTCTTTTATTTCAAGAAGTATATCCAAGTATTTTTTGAATAGTCATCAATAAATGTAATATAATATTCAAAACCACTCAAATATGTGGAGGACATTGGACCACACACATATGAATGAATCAATTCCAACATACCATTAGTTTTTGTTTCACTCTTCGGAAATGAATTCTTGATATTCTTCCCTTTCGCACATCCTTTGCAAATGCCTTCATGGTTGATCTTCAAGTCTGGTAATCCCATCACTACTTTGTTCACATGAGGTAGTGCTTTGTAATTGATATGGGAAATCCTTCTATGCCACCATTCACTAGGGCTAGTGGAATCGTGAACATAGGTTGTTTCTGAATGTCCCTTGAGTTTATATAGGCCTCCTTCTTCTTCACTGATGACAACTGCATCTTCAATTGACTTTCCTTTGGGCCACATGAGTACTTGGCCATCTATGAATGCAACTATGAATCCTTTCTTATCTAAATATGAGATAGAAAGTAAATTCTTCTTTAGACCTGGTACATATAAGACTTCCTTCATCTTCAGGGGATTTCTTGAATCAAGCTTGTAGCTTGCTTCACCAATTCCTTTGATTGGATATTGATAGTCATCTCCTAGAGATACTTTATGAGGAGAGTTATTTTCTTCAATTTTTGACAGATTTTTCTTTTGTCTCATCATGTGCTTTGAAGCACCACTATCAATAAGCCAAATGTCTTCTCTAGGTGTTACAGACCTAGAGAGTGCAACGAATAGTACATACTTTTCTGCATCTTCTTCTATTTCTTTCTTTCTTGGAGTTCCTTCCTCTTATTCTTCATCATCCCCATCTTCAACTAGATGTGCATGATGTCTTTTGTTGTTGTTGTTCCTCTTCTTGTATTCTTGTCTCTTCAAAGGACAATTTCTGGAAATGTGTCCTATCTTGTCACAATGAAAACATTGAAAGATGGAGTAGTCCTTATTGGGGAGACTTTCTCTTATTCTCTGGAACCTTATGGGAGGTTGATAATCCTTGTGGTTTCCCTTCTTGAAGTTAGGTTGAATACTTCTTCTCTTGGTGTGAGTGGCTAGGGATTGATCATATTCCTTTAGTAAAGCTTCTCTATTTTCCACTCTAGTCTTCTCTTGAATACAATCTTCCCATACAACATCAAGCTTCATGCTTTCCTTCCTGGCACAAATCATTTGGATGAATGACTCCCAGGTTCTAGTGAGACCATTGAGAGCAGTCATAACCAACTCATATTCATCAAGGTTGTCTCCAATAGCTTCTAGTTGTTCCTTGAACTAGGAGACCCTTGTGAAATAGTCCTGAATGGATTCCCCATGAATCATCTTGGTGCTCTTCAGTTGAGCTCTTAGATTCATCTTTCTGTTGATGTTTCTTCCTTGATACATTCTGGATAGGGCATCATACATTTATTTCGGACTCTTCTTGGATGACACTTGAGGGATCAAGTGATCCTTGATAGTATCAACAATAATTCTTTGTGCCCTAATCGAATCCCTACTTTGATTCTCCTTAGCTTCAGCCTCTTCAGGTTCAGGAATTTCATCCTTGATATATTTTTCAATATCATTCTACTTGAGAGTGAGGCCAATCCTGTATTTCCATGCTCGAAAATTCTCTATGCCTTCTAGCTTGTCCTCAAGCTAGGTGCTTGGGGCCATTTTGTCAGGAGATCATTAAAAAATGAAATTATGAGGAATGAGAAACTGAAATTACCAGGAGATGCGCTTGACTGAGGCGAGTTGACTAGTGTGCTTGGTTTCTAGAGATCTCAAGTATTCACCCTTCAAAATTGACTTGCGAGATTCAACACTGTAGCTTCTAGCAGTTTTCTGGTTCACTGGATTTATGTAGTTTTCTGGAACAGTGTCAAACTACGGTTTGAATTTATGGGAGATCTATTCCTCCAAAAAATTCTATCCTAGGCTTAGAAGATGCGCTCTACGAGGGTGCAACTTTCCATGCAATCAGTTCTTCAAAATTCAAAATTTTTCTTGAAACCCTAATTTCTTATCGGGGAGAGAGAGGGATTTTTCACTTTGTGAAAGCTGTCCTATTCAGGTTAGATCTGATATCATGTTAAGATTCCATATGCTAAGCTAGATTATCAGCATTCAATTTCAATTTCATAACAAAAGCATATAGAAAGGATCACTGAAAGAAATAGTATCACAAGATCAACACAGATTTACCCTGGGAAAACCTTGATGGGAAAAACCCAGCAAAAGCTTCCTCAATATAGATGATCCAAAGATAAAAGATAAAACCCCAAATTGATTCTTCTCCTCCTTGTAGCTACAACTATCTCTCTCTCTCTCTCTCTCTTATGCGCTACACTAGTGAGTGTGAGTGTGTAGAAATGAGAAGAGCCTCACTTCTATTTATATTCTTCCGTTCACTTGATTTTCCACTTAGCAAGTCGGCCCCACTAAAATTGACTCGGTTGAATTTTCTAGGAGGAATCTAACAACTTAATATTATATTAACTAGGGTTCTAATGACCTAACTTACAATAGAGGGAATTTCCTCATGACTCTTAGTGATTCTCCCAATAGGAACATCGGGGTATAATGAAATACAAATGATTCTCCCCATAGGAACATCAGGGATAATAAGTAAATACACTTCAAAGTTACAATACGTCCTCCATGTTTATTTTTTGACCTTTAACGTTGAATGTTGACACCTATGATATTTCAGAAACAACTAGGTTCTTCACATTAGCAACCTAGACCTTGATATGCACTCTCTAACTGATGGTTGCAACAATTTCTTTTGGGTTGGAGATGATGATGAGGCTTGGTATCTAACACATGGAGACCAACTCATGGAATGATGAAAAGGCTTGGCGATGACAAAATGAGGGTGTGCTGCATGATTCTACCATGTTTTTGGTTTGGAGGAATGACTGAGGGCATGATTTTTCTTTCATTATTAACTGATAGAAATTTAATGACTCATGATCATGCTTCACATACTCTTGTAGCGACAGTGTTTTAAATTGGTGACTTGGTGCTATGGGGGTTTTTAAACACTTTTGTATATTTTGTGGTTGTGTTTTGACCTTTTTCACTATAAAAGTTTGACACATATGACGAAATGACA
The DNA here is from genome assembly GCA_001517045.1 of Pseudotsuga menziesii. Classification (NCBI taxonomy): domain Eukaryota; kingdom Viridiplantae; phylum Streptophyta; class Pinopsida; order Pinales; family Pinaceae; genus Pseudotsuga; species Pseudotsuga menziesii. The sequence goes on along the minus strand of LPNX010731657.1, from coordinate 327,003 downwards.
AGGAGAGAGAGATATGGATGGGGAAGGCTTAGTTTAGATTCAATCAGGATTACTTAACCTTAGAACACCCCATTATACCCATTTAGACTTTATCATAACCATTTAAACTTGAATTATGATTATAAAGACATGACATGATCTATAAAAGACATGACCACAACTTTGAAAACTTTGAACTAGAGGTATCCAACCATGACCAAAAAATTTGGAAAAAGAAGATAGATTGATCCTATGTTTGTAAACTTTTAAGTGTTAACATCAACTCCAACTGGGGATTCTAACCTCCCCATGAGGTAGCAAAGAACCCACATACCGATGTCTTCTTTAAAACACACTTTCATTGCACTTTTTGTTTAAAACTTTGGAACTTTTCTGAAAATATATAAATAATGACATCTACGAAACCTTAGGGCCTTCACCAAAGGATTCAAGTTCTTCAATATTTCACTCACACTTGCAACTTGCAATGATAACCATGATAACAATTCCACAAGACTCCTCCTAGATCCTTCTAATATAGATAACCATTCATGATGTAGGATTTTGTTTCCTATAATTTCATTGGTCTTGTTCTAGTTTTGCTTAGTTCTAGTGGTGCTTGGAGATTCTACAAAATATAAAAAATATTATTGTACCAATGAGATAAAGAAAAGTATTTTGATACATGTACTTCTAGAGGTGATTGACATGACATGCTACAAATAAAATTAATCCCCAAAGAATCGCAACTGGAACCAGTCCTCAACTTTTCTAATCCCTATCCTTTAATAAATTTTGTTAGTTTGATTTCCACATCATACTCCAATCAAACAACAATCCACATTTGTCTCCCCACTATGGACCAGGAAGGGTCAAAATGTATTTTAGCATAGTATTAGGAACAAAAGCAATCACATGAGAGTGTAAAATATAAACCTTGAAATCCTTCAATGACTTGAACAAAGCATATGCATGTTTCTCCATAATCTTATATTTCAATTATGCATCCTTCAATATATTACTGAAAGAGGAAATGGGTAATTCTACATTGTCCTGGTTTTTCTGTAACACTAGTCCAGCAATGGTGTGTTTTGATGCAAAAGAAAACATGATAAAATATTTCCTAAAATCCATATTGATTAAGATTGGTGCTTATTTCAATTCCTTTTTGATACCATTGTAATTATTTGCTTATGTTATCCATTTGATATCACTCCCTTTCCTTATCATATCGGCAATGAACCTCAAAATCTTAGCAAAGCTTGGAACAAACCTCCTAAAAAAATTCAATGTACCGATAAATGACTGAATTTCCTTTTTACTCCTTGGAATACAAATCTTATAAATTGTAGCCACCATGTTTGGATCTATTTTTATGCCATCCTTTGGTATTATATGTCCCAACATCCTTTCTTCTCGCATATCAAAATTGGACTTCTTTGTGTTAAGGGAAATACCAAATTTTCTACACTTCAAAAAGAATTGTTTCAATTGTTTCAAATGATCAATATCATATTTAGAAAACATTGTTATATCATTTATGTAGACCACCACAAACTTATCCTTTTGCTCTATAAACGTTTGTCCATTTCCCTATGAAATGTAGCACTTGCATTCATCAACCCGAAAGGCATTTTTGCATACTCAAAGATCCTCAGGGTGTAGTAAAAGATATTTTTTCCCAATTGTATGGGTGAACTTTGATCTGTATGTAACCTGAAAACCCATCCAGCATTGATATTATTTCATCCCCAACAACCTTATGCAAAATATGATCCATTTTTGGGAGTGGATAGTTGTCCTTCAAATATAATTTATTCAGGTTTCTGAAGTCTACATACAACCTGATTTGCCCATTTTTCTTATTTGCTGGGACCAATTAGCTACCCATTTAGAAAATTCGAGAGAAACAAAGAATTATTTGCATCAAAGACCCTTTTAACTTCTATTTCTATGAGGGGAATCGATTTAGGATGCATCCTTCTAATCCGTTGTTTGGATGGTTTTTCATTAAGTTTTATGGGAATTGTGTGCTAAAAAATGGATGTATCATACTCTTTCAAATCATCATAACTCCAAGAAAACACATCTGGAATTTCTTTCATTAATTCCACATACTTACTCTCCTCTTCTTGGGAGAGGGACTTGGACATCTTCACTATCTTTGGTTTATGTTCTGTACCAATATTGCAATATTGCACCTCATTTCTATTTGGAGTAACTTTGGGATTCTAGCCACATAGTGACTGCCAAATTTTTTTTCTAGAGGAACTAATGCTTTGGGAATGAAATTATTTTTTAACTGAATGATTTCCTTACCTCCAATATATTCAATAACTCTTGTGGATCAGAATCCCATTTTTTCAACATTATCTTATTTTCCATTCTTTCCTTCATCTTGGTTCTCCTCATCAATTTTAGTACTAACAAACTCATCAGTTAGTTCCAAAAACCTCTTAATCTACTCATCATCCTAAAAAACTTGCGATTTCTTAACATTATTTGGTATTGAAGGCCTATGCTTGACTTCAATTTCATACTTTTTGTTTGGATAAATCAGAATTTTAAAAGTACTAGCAACAATATATAAAGTATCAACAATATTTTTTTGTTCTCTTGAGATCAAAGAAATCTAATGTTCTGTAAAAAAATTCCCAAATAAATGCCATAATTCCTTCCTGTATGCCCCCATTATTGGATATTTAGTTTTGTAAGTTCCATGAACTTGGTTAACTACTAACTCAGAGTCTCCATGTACATCAATTCTTTTAGCCTTCAAATCTTTCAAGATGTTAAGTCATAGGATTAAGGATTCATACTCAACATCATTGTTCGTGCATTAAAAAGCCAATTTAAAGGAGTGAAGTTAAGATTCATTACTAGGATACATTATCCAAATACCAACACCATCGCCTCCTTTGCTAACAGCTCCATCAAATTCCATATTCCACAAACCTTTAACATCAAGTTCATTTCTCAATTTCTTTTTTTTTTCAAACTTTTTCATACTGTTTTGTTCAAAACTTCCAAGTCTGCTTGTGTTATTTTCCTTGGGACAAAGATTATAACAGAGAATGGATGAATCAATATCTATATCAACAACAAATATATGATGATTTTGTGGGTTATATCGACTACTGACCACTTGTGCTAACTGCTTTTCTCTACAAAACCTCCTTTGATCACCAAATAATGGAACAAGAGCACATAATATGTCCATCTATAAAGCTCCTTTTAACTTAGATGCCTAAGATCTAGATAATAAAATCCCAAATTTGGGTGGAATGTATGCAACTACTACACCCGTGACTATACTCTTAGTAGAAATCTGAGTCAACGACACCACCAAGTCCTTAATCAAACCCAAACCTTACTTTCCTTGAATCAAAATAGAACAAGTCTTTGTAGGGCCTAGTAATATATGATCCCAGACTTTCCACAACAACTTTTTGCATAATATTATGTCTAACATCCCTCCAAGGGGTCTAGCTAAAAACCCTAATATGCATGCATATAATAACAACTGGATCTAAAAGTTTTAAGTTAGAACACTTTTTTTTTCTTTTCTTTAAAAGAAAATACAAAACATGTCAAGATACATGTACATTAACAAATATTAAACAAATCCACTTACATCCATTAAATTAAGCTATTCCCACTTTTAGAAGCAACAATAACAATTTCAATCACTTTAAAATACCTATCCATCACTAGTTTATGAAGTTTAATTGTAGTTGAAATCCACTGTAGTTGTCATATTTCCAATCATGCTGGATCCACCGGTTTCCTCCCTACCATACCCTAATGGGTACTTTCCTTCCCTCATGATCCCTGAGCTCAATGGGGCTGATAATACTTAGCTAGAAAAGGAAGTATGATGCCAGGTTGCTGCTGGGAGGCTTCCAACCTCTCTCACGGCGTACTAGACCACACCCTCAACCAAAGTTGCCTTAGATCCACAAACCCAATTAGTGCTCAAAACTATGGTAGGTCAAAATCCCCTCATCTCTTTCTCTCTTTTTGCTTTTATTAACCTTTTCATTAATCCCTATGCATCCCATGCACCACTTTTAGTTTACTTAATTTTATTTACCCACCCGCTTTTTAGTTATCATAGGTTCTCTGGTTCTTTTTCGATTAGTTAGGATTTTACTTTAGTTCAAGTTCCTTAATTTACTCTTTTAATCTTTTTCTCAATTTAGCTTTATTTACCTTCATTTCATTATATATATTGTTTTATTTTATTTTTTATTTTTAATAATAATATTATTATTTTTAATTTAACTTACTAGAATTTTACTAAAAGTCTTTCTAAACATTTTAGTAATCCCCCCGATTCAAAATTCATGTTTACTACCGCTGCATTCTTGTCGCAACCATGATTATCAAGATGGCATGCTTCTCGTATGCCCTTTCGATAATTCCCACAGGCGAGGAGTTGGTATGATGACTGAGACAATGTTATCTCAATTAGCCTACCTTGTGGAGGGCCATGTGGTTCTTGGTGAATAAGGCCAAATCCTTATTACATTCCCCTTAGTATAATCCCTGTGAGTGACCGAATTGTGGCATACCCTCACGAAACGTGCATCTAATGAGCTAGAGGTTTCCTCACTCTATTCAATTCTCATCGCGTCGTCCATTTTCTAGTCTTATAAAGTATAAGGCTAGAGAGACCTGTCACATGATGTGGATCGATTGACAATCACAATCCCATCACATGCACATATAACATCATGTGCATCAAATATTATAAACAATATTTAAAACATAATATGAACATCAAATCGAAATCAACTGCCAAAGGTTCCTGACTGATCCAAATTCCATGCACATTATACCTTATGTGCGTCAAATATTACAGCATAATTAAAATATAAAATAATATCAGGTGGATATAACCTGCCATAGTTTTAGACTCGACTAGATTCCTTGTATAACGACACCTTCTTACATCTCATGTACCCGCCTTTCCCGTCACACTCAAAAGACCATCAAAGTACAGGCTAGATAACATATGAACTTTTGTCAACATTGATTTACTATAAACATCATCTTCCAATCACACAACATTCAATCTTTCAAGTTGATAACATCACATGATTTTTCATTCATAAATGTAAATCATAATATAAATGTAATCACATTTTGACCAATGTTGAAATCATTTTCATAATAAAAAATACTTATCATTTGATAATATATCAGGTTACTTTCCTCTTAGTTATTCTCCTTATTAGCACCTCTATTTTGAACAACTGAGGAAGAATATGATGGAGGAGTAATAAAAGGATACATGAAACTTGGCTAAGTTTGATAGTTTGATTCTATTATCAAAACGGCACATAATGGTCAATTTTGAACATGATCCGATGGTATAGAGTGAGTGAGGTGAATATCTACAGATTAAAACAGATCCACAAGATAAAGATGCGCATGAGATAAGGAAAAGCAGATATGGTTAACGAATTTTGAAGATCAACGGTGATGGAATAAAGCGGATGAAATATACGGTTGAGAAATACTTCGCTGAGTAAAGATGCACGTTTTAAAAAATAAAAAGGGCTAGCGAAATATGTACAACCAATATCAATCTAACAGCTTAAGAAAAAGTGCTAATTCACCGACGGCTATTACCGATTCCGGAGGATAAAGTTGCAATATAGTTTAAAAAAAAAGGTGGTAGCAGAATAAAAACCACGGCACATGTGGTGACTCGAGGTGAATTCCGCAGAGAAAAGCAGTTAAGTGAAAACCGCTTAGTAGAGGCTACGGAATAGACCGTTATATAAAGGTATAGTTGACTTGGTTTTAAAAAATCATTTTTATTTGCATGCTGCGAACGAGCGAAGGAGACAGCCCGCCATCTTTCTGAAGTCAACCTTACATATCTACAGTCACAGTTACAGTCACAGGTAAGCCTTAAAACACTTAAGCTTCGTTCAAAGAATTATCGCTAATGTGCACTATGGAAAGAGAACAGGGGTTATGAAGTTTAAGCAGGGTTCTGGATGAAAGGGAGGAGTTGTCGTTGACAGAGACAGAAATGTATGTGACCCGATTTTATCAATTGGAAATGTATCTGTATCTAAGGAATGGTTGTGGCATTATAATTTGCAGGGAAATGACGTTTTGAGTTTCTGCGAGTATTTTTCGTATTATTTCACCATTGAACAGACTTTACCATTTCCAAAGTTTGTTGAATGGTGTTCAAGCAGTTATTCACCTTCTGAGAGAGTCATCATGAGTCATACCACATCCAAAATAATGTGTAAAATTGATGCTAAAGCCATTCGCGGAATACTTAATTTACCTGATAGTTTCCCTAACAATCGTGAGTCTGTAAATGAGTCTGTCTTAGCCGAAATGTACAAAAGTTGTAAAACCGAAATTAGATGTGAGTTTCTGTCCAGTATCCTTAATGAAGGTCAGTCATTAGAGGGTCTTTTGCTGCTGTATAAAGTTCACATTTTCAAAGAAGAAGTGCAATTGGTTATGTCTTTGGTCTATCAAATCTTGGGTTTAGACGATGACATTCATATCAATGAAGTTGTCTTAGGTTTTTTACTGAGAATGAGTTCAATTAGTCCTGAGTCCCATTTAGTCCATTATTTCAGTCTGGATGAGTATTTAGTGGAAGCCATCCATCTCTAGTTAGTTGAGTTTCCAAAGGTCAGGTTTTTCAAATATCAGTCATACCTGTTGAACATATTGTTGTGTTCAAATGTATCAGAATTACAATTCTTGTCCACTATTTTTTCTCCAGATCTTCCAAAACAAATCAATATGTTTGAGTTTGTAAATTCCATCATGTCCAAGATGTACAAGTTGCTATTTGATGAAGTGTTACCAAGGGTACTAGAAGTAATGAAACTCATGCTGTAGTCATTCTCAGATGATGGAATAGGAGACTGGTTTTTATACAAAGATTTTATTGTTTTAAGGGTGTATGGTTTCACTGGGGAACTGTACAAGTTACTTATTTTTCTAACTCCTAGAATTTTTGAACTTGAGTTCATGAGGCAAAGATTATGTGCAGAGGAGGAGAATTTTGGAGAATTCAAGAAGTCTTTTAATATTAAATTTCCCCTTAAAGTTGGTCCATTTATATTCAAAAACAAAAGGGCCTTGCTGTTACCAAGTTGATTATAATAAACGATCTGTTACCAGAATCAAAGCATGTAGTTTATTCCTAGTTGTTAGGGATATAGTTACAAAAAACTTTGATTAATAGATTATTCAGTTATTGATATTCTTGGGAAGAAGTTATTTGTGTATATATTTAAATTTACTTGATTTATTGGGGGTTGGAACCCATATGTTTGATCGATGTGTTTTTTGAGGACATATAATTTTTGAAATAACGAAGTTGAATGCTGGTTAATCATCAGAGATTCCTATGTCATTTATGTTATAGTCTGTGCCTTTCCTTTCTATGTGATTGTATTCTAAGTGCCTACATTCCATTTTGTTTTCTTCATATCTGAAGCGCAGTGTTGAATAGTTTGAAATTCATGCCTGTTATGCTCTGGCTATTGTTTCAGATATTTCATAAATATTTCTGCTAAAGTTGATATGGAATTCATCTTATGATTCTCTATATTGATGGATTGTTCATGTTTCTTTCTCATTCGCCTGAAATCAATGAATGACTGTAACTGGATGGTTATCTTGCCTTTGTTGGAATCCCATGTATGAAAGATTTGTGTTATATTTATCTATTTGAATCCATTGGCCAATGGTTATATGTGTTGTTTCAACCATTTGCATAATTTTAAAGTATTGATTCCAATATCTGGCCCTATTAAATTTATATTTGAGAGATCCCTCTCTGGAAAGAAAATCCACTTTCTTTCCGAAGTGGTTTTTTCTATTACCTTTGGGATTTACCTTTTACAACCTGGGTACATTCTGAGTGTTAACAAATTAGCGTTGTTGCTAGGGAACAAAAGTGCAAATTAGCTCTGGGAAGAACAACAGAGTTATAAAGATCAAGAAAAGATTTCTGTGGCAAACAGGAATTTTTTTCAGTGAAGAAGGTTGTAAATTTCCCTTTGCGATTCCAGTTTAAGAGTATTTCAAAATTCAAGAAGTCATTTTGGCTTGAAAAAGGCATACGTGAGGTAATTCTGATACCGAAATTTTAAGGAGTTTGGAAGATCCAGAAAAAATTGTTTAAGAAAAAAGATAAATAAAAGATAGATATTTCTCTGTTTGGTGCATCATCTTCTTGAGATTCTCATAGTATTTTTGATCAAGAATGGGAAGTTTATATTGGAAAGGGTTTGTTGAAGTCTAAATCTGAATCTGATCTTAAAAACACTGAATTCAATTCCCGTAGATTAGAATCTTATTTACTTGATTCCCTTGTTGTGCAAAAGTTGAAGAAACACTTGTTGTTCAAAATACTTGAAACTCCTCAATGCCTCTGAATCCACCTAGGCCAATGACAACTAGATTTGCTCCTTTGCGTTTACCTACTATTTTGCATGACCTTTCCCAAAATTATTCTCAAAGAATTTCTTTGTTCGATGGAGAAGGAGACATAACTGCAAAACATCATGTGGCTAAATTTGAAGATTTTGTTGACTTGGAGGAATTCGATTATGCAGATGTAAAAATGTGGTTGTTTGCCCAAATTTTATTAGGAGAAGCAAAGAAATGGTTTAAAGATTTTCCAGCCGGATCTATATTGACTTTCCAAGCTTTCCAGAATGCATTTTTAGAAAGGTGGGATGACAAACAAAGTCCTTTGCAGTTTTTGTCCCAATATAATAGTCTCAAGAAGGGAGGTTTTGAATCCGTTCATGAATTTTCAAGTAGGTTTATGAGAGTTTATAATTCCATTCCAGAAGATATAAAACCTTCTATAGCTGCTGCTAAACTTAATTATGTTGGAGCTTTTGATAATGACTTTGCATTTTCGTTAAGGGAAAGAAAATTAGCAAGTCTTGCTGCTATGTTTACAGATGCTTTAGAAGTGGAAGTGAATATGATGGCGAGTGGAAAAATGAAACACAGAGACATTGATAGGAGGAAAAAAGAAGAAAATATGCCCTCTACTTCTTCTTCTGCTACTGATATTAAATTTGAAATGATGTTAAAGACAATGGAGAAGTTGATGGATAGATTGACTGTGGACAATAGATCATTCAATAGAGAACAAGCTGATCCTCAAATTAGAAATCTGAATTTGAGAAGACCAAACTATTAATTCTTGCACATGATCTAGGAACTAGGAATCAAAATCATCAAAGAATTATTAACAAATTACTCATGAATTGGCAATAATCGGAACCAGAATAGGTTTCCTCTCTGTATATTTTATAAACAATAAAGGGTTATAATTCCCATGCAAGAGTAATGGCTTAACTCCATGAAGAATTCGAATGCCTAAGGGAACAATTCGAATTCCATGAGTGAGTCTAGCTTAACTGACTCTTTGCCATGCAATCTCACTCAGTTAACCACTTGACAAAAAATCCTAATTGACTCACAAGTCCCTAACTGAAGTTGGAGTGCAATTAATGACTTAATCTCAACTGAAAGAGATCAAACACATGTCATAGCAACCAACCATCAAGTGTCAGTACTGCATGACTCCAATAAACCCTGATGAGGTTAACTGAAGCTGAACTGACCATCAGAAGTTGGTGAAGGCGCCTTGTTAGCTCCAGTTCATTAAATAATAATAAAATAATCATTAAATAATATATTTAATGAATGGAGGCACCTTAACTGACTGTAATTGATTGGTTGAACTGAAAGTAACCACCAGTTAGCATGCAGGTGCATTAATGTCACACAAATCACCCCTGGAGTGCTCCAGTTAGCCTCCTTGACTGTAGGGAAGGCTAAGTTAGCCTCCTTGACTGTAGGTAGGTGTGAGGATGACTGGGATGGTGGTAATTAATGCTCCAATGATGTCAATTAAACTTAGGATAGTGGTTTAACTAGGCCAATTTGACCGAAAGAGTGAATACGATGGTAAATGTCTCCAACACCCCCCCTTAAGCTATACTCAGGAAGAGTTAGAAAACATATGTGCATAAAAATGATAGGGCCCTGGCAACTAAGGCCATAGGTCACCCTGTACAATAAAGCAACTGAAACAATGCTCAAAACAAACTAAGTGAGGAAAAGAGGGAAAAACCCAGTGGGAACAAAACCCCCCCTCAAGTTGAACACTGAAAGTAGTCTGGATCACCCTGATGAACTCACCCCCAACAGTGAACGGAGGTAAGTGAACTTCTTTTCTGAAAATCTCTTGGTGAAGATGTCTGCAATCTGCTCATCAGTCGGGCAGTATTGTAGAATGATGGTCCTGTCATGCACTAGCTCCCTGATGTAGTGCATGTGAATCTCTACATGTTTGGTCCTCTACCTAGTAACTGGATCCGTGGATATCTTAATAGCACTCTAGTTGTCACAAAAGAGGACAGTGGACATAGTACTACCAAGATCAAACTTTGAAAGAATGCCTTGCAACCAAACTGCTTGGATGCAAGCATTCACCGCTCCTCGATACTCGGCCTCTGCTGAAGATAGTGCTATGGCAGCCTGCTTTTTGCTTGACCAGCAAATAGGGCCACCACCAAACATGAATACATATCCGGAATTTGACTTCCGATCAATAGAATCACCCGCCCAATCGGAATCTGTGTATCCAACCAGCTCTAGCTCGGAGTCTGCAGCATAGTGAATGCCATAGGTCCTGGTTCCCTGAATGTACTGGAGGATCCGCTTGGCTTCCTTCCAATGAATATCATGAGGCTGCTGCATGTATCTTGATACAGCATTCACGGCATAACAAATATCATGCCTAGAATGTGTCAAGTATAATAAGCTGCCAATTAGCTGTCGATAAATAGTGCAGTCCATGGGAGGTGTTCTTTTTCCTTCTTCAAGGCTGATCCCTGAAAGGAAAGGGAATGGTGT